>CM038795.1:113061349-113167593 GCA_021764765.1 Vicia sativa | reverse complement strand
TTAACTTTAATTAGCACCATGATCAGAAGGGTACTTTGTCTTAGAAGATGGCGTATAGAAGAATCAAGATCTCACAAGCCTCATCTAGTATCTTCTAACAGATGTTTCCTTGGTGCTTCTATCGAGGTTGCGTCAGCATGCTTCCTTCAGGTTGTTTACCAGATGCAGGTTCTGGGTTCTTTATCTTCTAGAACTTCTAACTCTTGTCTACTCGTATAATTTGATATTTTTTATTCTAGAGTGTTTGAGTCAGAACATTATCTGAAATGAGAACAATACACATCAAAGTATCATATTTATTATACAAAATTTGTTTCACTTGTTATCAAACCTAAGATATGATTAGAACCAAACTATGCTTTTAACAACGCTGCGGGACGATGTATCGAGGAATATTGCATATGTCGATGTTGATGGTTCGAGAGTTAGAGATGATTTAACAATTTCGAGATAATGAGTTTGGTTTGTGAAGACTTCTCATGGGGTTAAGCTTTGGTATGTTGAAGCTTACTAGTGGTATTTTGGTGAGATTTGGGAAGGTCGAATATGGATTGTTTGGTAGATCAATTGAAGTTGATCAATTAAGGTCGAGGTGATGACTTTCAAATTGATGAAAACGGTATCATGAGATGTTGTGATAGAGTCTGAGAATAGATATAGCTAAGTTGAAAAAGGTATTCTTGAGGAAAGTCATCGTAGATTGAGTATTCATCCGTGGGTGCTACTAATATGTATCAAAATTTGAGGAAAATATTTTGTGGCCCAATATGAAGAAAAATAATTGTAGAGTTTGTGTATTCTTGATTCACTTGTTAGAAGTCAAAGATCAAACATCAAAAATGTCAGGTTGATGCAACCGTTATCTATTCCTAATAGAAATGAAATAGTATATCAATGGATTTTATGTCTGCTTATCTATAGAACACCAAGTAATTATAAGTTATTTGGGTTATTGTATATATTGAAGAAAGTGCTTACTTTATTCCAATGAGAATGGATTTCTAATAGAGAAGCTAAACAATTGTACATGGAAAAGATTATGTTTGCACGATATTCATCTAGCATTGTTTGGCTTATGGAGATCTCGAGATTTACTTTGAGATTTTGGAAAGATTGAAAAGTGCTTAGGGTATGAAGTTGCCTTCAGTTCTGCTTATCATTCGTATATAGATGGCCAGAATGAAGAGAATTATTTGAACTATTTGAGAGCTTTGTTGGAAAAGAAGGTGCTTGGGATAGTTACTTGCCTTTATTTAAATTTCTTTATTTACAAGAATTGTTTCATTTGAGTACATGGATGGCACCATTTGAAACATAGTATGGTAGGAGACTTTCAAAGTCGTTAGAAATTTTTCATGACAATAGGATAAGTATTTGAATTTCAGGAAGCAGTCATGTATCTTCGATTATTCTATAATATAAGAAGCGTTTTCTACTCCTGAATCTGCTATTCCCATCAAAAGAAAGCGAGTGTTAAGGACCAAATTGTAGCTATTTTGTACATGATTTTGTGGTCCTTAACAATGCCTTTTTAATTAATTAGTAGTATTTATTCTAGTATTTTGGTTTAATTATGTTTTTATTTAGTTTTTGATCATAATATATTATTTAACTTAGTTTACTTTAATTGTGGGTTTTATTGATTAATTCTCCAAGCTTGATTCACACTTGAAGAGCTTTTGGGATGATTCTTTTGAAGAAATTTTGATGAAGAAGTTATGCTTGAAGTCGCCGGCCAGCGATTAAAGATAGTGCGCTCAACATGAATAACCAAGCTAGCGGTCTCAAAAACAGAAAAAGGACAGACCCATGCTTTCACCTTTTTGTGTCACCTAACCCATCATTTCCAGATGGCTTTGGTGTGTTAGGTATGGCTTCACTTCATCATCATTATCTTTCATTGTGTAAAATTAGGGCATAGAATTTGTAAGAAAACATAGTTTTTCATCTTGATTCTTCATGTTCATCATCTCTACCAACAATCTTGTGAGCAGCAACCATGGAAATGTGTGGCTAAGTCTTTTTGTGTCAAGATTAGAGGTAGTTGATCTAACTAGTGTATTTCTTTTTAATCCATTTGTGTATGAACATGGTTGATGATTAATATAGTTGAATATCTTTGTTCTTCATCTTTATGCTTTGAAACTTGCTTGAAAAAAATAATGCTCAAAGTAGACCTAGGATATTCATCCACTAATGAACAAATGCTATGGCTAGATTTTGTGTTAGTGTTTACAAGTATTGAGCTTAATGTTTATCATGTCAATAGTTGAAGTGAGAAATCATTCAAGGATTAACATGATAAACTCACAATCTTGGTAAGAAACCAAGATTGAGAGGATATGTATTTATAGAAATCATCAAACTAGTTCATCACTTGATTAATAGAATGCATATGTAGGTCAATGAAACTAATCTTGACATGCTTCCATCAATTGAAAACAAACCCAACTCTCTTGAATCCAAACCATAACTCTTTGAAAAGACTAATTTAGTTACTTGCTTGGAAATTCATGTTACTAGTAGCTTAGGAAACAAACCCTTTGGTTACTTTAATCTTAAAATACACTTTTCTATTGAAAGACTATAATATACACCAACCTGTGGAATCGATAATTAAAATACTTGTTCATGGAAAATCCTACAACAAAATGGCGCGTTGTCGGGATTGGCGCTGATATTGCTAGTATCGCAATAGTTGTGTGTTTTAAGATATTTTTCTACTAATATCTCTTTTCTTTTGTGTGGCTAGACTTTTCAGGAATTAGTTTATGCGAGGGTATTTCGCCGATCAACTCCTTTTCGATCCCGAAATTGAAAGGACGGCTGAAGACTTAATAGTAGTGCTAAAAAGAATTAAAAAACTAGCTAGGCAAAGGAGAAAGGGAGAATCATCTACTTCTTTCTACACCACCTGTGTTAGGAGGTCACTATGGCGGAGAATCAACCACAACCACCACCACCACCACCACCACCACGGGGCCTTGTGTAAATAGCCCTCATCACACCGCTTCAATTTGCTCGCCAAGCAAATGCAAGGTTCACGGAGATGAAAACGGCTTGCTTCAACTTCTTTATGCAAGTCCTTTCATGGCCATGACCATGAAGATCCTTACACCCACCTTACTAAGTTCTATGAGATCGCGGGATGGCGCCCTAAGACCAAGAGCAATACTTTCAAAGGTTCCTCATTCTTTAGTGGGAAAAGCAAGGATTGGTATCTAGACCAATTACAAGAGACAATGACAAATTGAATGTGTTGGAGGAAAATTCCGAAAGATTTTTCCTCAATCACGCTTCATGGAGGCAAAGACCGCAATCTCGGTATTTTCACAAGGAGTAAATGAGCCTTTGAATAGGGCTTGGGAGAGGTATAAGTCTATGCTTAGGAAGTGTCCTAGCCATGGTTTTGATGAGCTCACCCAAATTCATATTTTCCGAAATGGTCTCCAACCTCAACACAAATTGTTGTTGGATGCTACGTATGGAGGTTCTTTGATGGCAAAACACCATATGAAGCAATTCAAATAATTGAGAAGATGGGGAGGAATGACCACCAAACTCAACATGATCAAGGAGGTACAAAAAACGGAGTTCTTGAAATTGGCTCTAGTCAGCACTTGTAGCGCAAAACAAATTGTTTTGCGAAATAAGTTGAAGAATTGACAAAACAAATGGAAGGCTTCCAAGAACAAATCATGGAGATGCAAGGAACATCTAGCAAGCAAACTCAACAAATTGCTTGTTGCGAATTGTGTAAAGGGATCATAAAACGGATTTTGTCCTCCGGAAATGAAGAAGCAAATTATATGGCCAACCAAGGGCATACCAACAACGAGCTCCTTATCCTTATCAAAATCAAGGCCAAGGTTACCAACAAAGGGTAACCAAGGTTATCAAGGTGGAGACAAGACAACAATCAAGCTAGGCAAAATCCATATCAAACTCAAAATCAAAGCTCAACCTCAAAATCAACCTCAAAATCAGTGAGATCTTCCAACATTCAAGACACTCTAGCTCAATTCATGCAAGCTTCTATGGCAAACCAAAAGAGCACGGAGGCATCTATCAAGAATTTGAAACTCAAATGGGCAACTAGCAAAGCAACTTTCCGAACAAAGGCTTCGACCTCATTTTCTCCAACCACTCAAGCAAACCCGAAGGAGTATTGCAAAGCAATTTTCACTATATGTGGTAATGATGACGAACGGTATTAGCGATGAAGTTGTAGAGGAGGATGAGTCAAGTTTTAGTTGAAAAAAAAGCGATGAAGTTAGAGAGGAAAACTTAGTTGAAAGGGGAAAGAGAATGGTAGGAGGAAAAAGAAAGAGAAGAATGCAAGGAAGAGTAAAAAGGAAGTAAAGAAAAGCTCATCCCATTCAAAATTTACCTTACCTCATGCAATCGCAAAGAAGGAGAAGGCAAGACAATATGCTCGGTTTATGGATATATTTAAACAACTTCATATAAATATTCCATTTTCCAAGCATTGAGCAAATGTCAAATATGTGAAATTCATGAAGGATATGCTCACAAGGAAGAAGAAGCACAAAGATAAGGAGACAATTATTCTTGATGCTAATTGTAGTTCTATAATCAAACAAGCTCTTCCAAGAAGGAATTCGATCCGAGGTTGTCACGTTGTCGGTGGCCATTGAGATACCTTCATGGGTAATGGCTTGATTGATCCGGGGTCTAGCATAAATTTAATTCTGATATCCATTGTTACAAGGTTGGGAAATGTTAGAATGGAGTCTACTAGGATGACTTTGCAACTCGCCGATAAGTCAACCATTTCACCTCATGGAGTTGTTAAAGACATAGTAGTAAAGGTGGACAAGTTCTTGTTTCCTGTGGATTTTGTGGTGATTGACATGAAGGAGGATCGAGATATACCATTAATTCTTGGAAGACCATTCATGAAGACGGTTCGAATGATGATTGATATTGACGATGGGATTATGAAAGTAAGAGTGCAAGATAAAGAGGTGATTTTCAATCTTTTTGAAGACATAAAGCATCCCAAGGACAAACAACACACTTTCCATATTGATACTGATGAGGAAATCATAGAGGTTTACCATGGATGAGGAGTAAATCGTGTCGTTAGTGCCATTCCGCTCAATGATCCTTGATCATTCCGGACCGTCGAGCTTCATCGACGTTAAACAAAGCGCTGGGAGGCACCCTAACATTGTAAGTATCTTTATTGCACTCATTTTGACTTGTCCCTATTGTTAATTTGTTGTTTTTTCTTAAATTTCAATACTCATGTCGCGCTTAGCCGATTTTGACCCATCCGCAGAAATCGCTAGCGCTGGTTCCGCTTAGTTGTCTCGTGAGATTTTTAAAAACATATTTTTTCAAAACCGATTTTCTAAGGCCCAATGGTGGCTCGGTTTTATATTTAAGTAGGTAGGGTTTATTTCAACCCTTTTTCCTCTTTTCCTCTTCATTCAATCCTCTCAAGAAATCCCAAAACCCCAACCCCAAATCAACAAATTCTTGCGAATTTCTTTGTCAAATCATCAACCTAAGCATCAAAGTAAGTTATTCTACCGTTTTCCCTTTTCAATTTCGTTAAATTTTGCTGTTTAGGTTAGATTTTGAAAACCTAGGTTTTGGAATTTAGGGTTTTTCTCTTAGGATTAGGTTGTTTAGATGGGAGAGATTGCTTAGATTAGGATTTTCGTTGCTATTAGGTCTGTTTGTGTGGAGAAATTTCTATTTTCTGGAAGAATTTTTAAATCGCGAGGGCTGCCGGCGTCGCAAGGCTTAGCGATCTGCAGTCGAAAAATTCTTCTGCTGTGTTTTTGAATTGTCCGTTGTGTCTAGATGCTTTGGTTGATTGATTTCTACCGTTGTTTGCATGAATTATCTCTAACGGGCATTTCGGTGTCGATTTTCGTTGATTTTTGTGTTGTTTTTAGATGGCTCCGAAAAGACAACGAGTTTCTTCCGCCGGGCTGGGTCATCTCGATCGATTCCTTTTGATGGTGATCGCTTCTTGGGGCCTCAAGAGGCAAGATACAAAACTCGAGGCGCGAACATTTGGACGGAAAGAATCATCCGGCTCAGAGGCGAGGCCATTATGCCACCCCGATGTGATACTAGATAACTATGGTTTGGGTGTCGTGTGAGCCCCGACAAAGTTAATGTTGAGTGGTTAGGGAGTTCTACGTAACACCATTTCGATTGAGGCGTGATTACCGTTCACACCTGAGGGGAAAGTTGGTTTCATTCTCTCGCCTACTATCAACAATTACACGGGCATAAAGCGGACAGCCCAGAGGATCGTTGGATATCTACCACGACCACCTGGCTCGTGGTAATTGGGATCATGCTATGTTGTGGAGGAAGCTTTATTTGTCCGGGCACTCATATGAGCTGAATAGGGCTGGCCAACCATTGAAATTCAATCGGTCCAGCCTGAAGACTAGTGCCCGTGTGCTGATGCGTGTGGCCCTGTATAATTTGAGACCTAGAAGCCACACATCTTATATTCCCATGGAGATCGCCGGCCTCATTGCTTATATGCTCGATGAGGAGCAAATTGATTTTGGTTGACTTATTGCAAATGAACTAAAGAGGGTCGCATTGAGTTATACCTCCAGAGGGGAGCGTATAAAATGTGCCCTCACTTATCTTGGGTTGATAATGGGCCTTCTGAAAAGGGCCAAGGTTGTCTTTCCTGCTGTGGGCACCTTACTATTGATGAGATCATTGATGATCACTATTGTGATCGCTATTGTAGGGTCCTGGATGATAACTCTGTTGCCCAAGTTGTCCCTGTAACTGCTGCACTTCCCCAGGCCAGTCCATCTGAAGAATGGAACCGGCAAATGCATTTTGCTCATCAGAGAGCATTTATGTATGCGCGAGCATGGAGCAGCGGCGTTGCGGTCGAGCGGGGTGAATCACTTACCGCTTTAGCGGAGCAAAGCTTAGTGTTATGCTAGTTGGCGGGGTCGGGCCAAATATAGAGGAGGAGGTGGGTGATGCGATGGTGATGAGCGAGTGATGATGATGGAGAGGCGATTCGATTTCGGTTTGAGACTCACGAGATTCTATCCTCGAGGCTTGATTGATGATGTTCTTTTATTTTCTTGTCTTTATTTTCATTTCAGACTTTCTAGTTTTTAGTTTTATTTTTGCTTTTTAGTTTTGTTTAAAACTTTTGTATTTTGTTGATTGCCATCCATTTTAGGATGTGCTTGTAATTCAATTGGCATTTTGTAGGCATGGAGCCTAAATACTTTTTAGTTTTAAACACCATTTTGGGGTGTCTTTTATTTTAATTTATTTTGTTTTATTTTGTTTTATTTTATTTTGTTCTATTTTATTTTATTTTTAGATTATAGGTTATTTATTTTGAATTGTACTTCTTTTGGTTTGTCCCGTTTTCAACGGTACTCAAAGCAAGTAAGTGTGTTTCACCAAAGTGATGGTGATGATATAATTCTCGACTCGATCCACAAATAAGGTACATATTTAATCGTTTTGTAGAATAGTAACATGTCTATGAAATTTGTGCTTTATGCAAAATATCTTGGCATGTACAAAAATTTGTGTTCACATTCGAATCATTAGGCTCAAACCACAAAGGTGAGAAGCTTTCCACCTTATACCAAATATAGAGTGTCTAATAGTTTTGTTAACTCGTGATTCATGCTTAATCTTCATTTGTTTGTGATAATTTGAAACTTAGAGATGATCAAGGCAATTTTTGTGCATTATGAGAAAACCATCAATTCCAAAGGGCTTCAACTAACCGTGAGTGAGCGAATCCTTGTGAACCCTTTTGAGCTTAAATCATTTGTAGGATGAATTTATCAAATCAACTAATTGTTAAGTAGGCCACTTAATAGTTGTTGATAATCTTTGAAAATTCAATGATAATTCATTCTATAAATTTTTCTTGTTTGTGAATACCAACCCTTTTGTTGATTAACCCTTGAAGAGCATGTTCTTGAATAAAAAAGGATTGATATAAATGAAGTTGGGGAGGTAGATCAAAAAGAACATAGAATTGATGGCACAATGATCCTAAAGAAAAAAGAATAGAGAAAAGAAAATACAAAAGAAGAAAAATTTGTATATGAAAAGAAAACAAAAGAAAAGAAAAGAGAGGATCATTGTGTGAAAAAGAAAAGAGGTTGTGAATAATAAGAAGGAAGTGGGAATTAGTTTGTGAAATGCTCTTCATACTCTTTAACCCAATTCGTTTCAATGGCTTTGTACTTAAATATCCCTTGTTTCTAACATAAGCCAAGTTACAACCCTTGAAAGTCCTTAGTGATCTTTGTTTCCACTTTGTCATTTAACTTGTTTCGATGAATGCATGAATTATTCTGGGTGTACATGACTATTAGTGAGAGTGTTTAGTCCTTTGTAAATATTGCATTTTGTTCTTCATGAATATTGAAGAAATCATTAGGTGATTCAAGTGTGAACATATCTTTTATTTTGTCTACATGTGTTGATATATTGTGTTTAGAACTTAATTCATATCCATGTTGTGTTTCGAAGAAGCGATCGATGTGTGCTTTTGCCGGGTATGTTGAGTTTGAACCATCAATCTTGTGTGAGTTGCATGCTTACATTTTGTTTCTTCTTGCTTAGTGAGATTATTGACTTTTGTTTGGGGACAAACAAAGAAGTAAGTTGGGGAGAGTTGTTAAGGACCAAATTGTAGCTATTTTGTACATGATTTTGTGGTCCTTAACAATGCCTTTTTAATTAATTAGTAGTATTTATTCTAGTATTTTGGTATAATTATGTTTTTATTTAGTTTTTGATCATAATATATTATTTAACTTAGTTTACTTTTAATTGTAGGTTTTTATTGATTAATGATCTCAAGCTTGGATTCAAGGACACTTAAAGAGCTTTTGGGATGATTCTTTTTGAAGAAATTTTTAGATGAAGAAGCATGCTTCAGGTCGCGCTCAGCGCGGTTGCAGCATGAGCGCGCTCAGCGCGAATAACCGGGCTTAGCGCGGTCTGCGAAAAACAGAAAAAGGACAGACCCATGCTTTCACCTTTTGTGTCACCTAACCCATCACTTCCAGCTGGCTTTGGTGTGTTAGGAAAGGGAGCTTCACTTCATCATCATTATCTTTCATTGTGTAAAAATGAGGGCATAGAATTTGTAAGAAAAAATAGTTTTTCATCTTGATTTCTTCATGTTCATCATCTCTACCAACAATCTTGTGAGCAAAGCAACCATGGAAATGTGTGGCTAAGTTCTTTTTGTGTCAAGATTAGAGGTAGTTGATCTAACTAGTATGTATTTCTTTTAATCCATTTGTGTATGAACATGGTTGATGATTAATATAGTTGAATATCTTTGTTCTTCATCTTTATGCTTTGAAACTTGCTTGAAAAAGAATGCTTCAAAGTAGACCTAGGAATTCATCCATTAATGAACAAATGCTATGGCTAGATTTGTGTGTTAGTGTTTACAAGTATTGAGCTTAATGTTTATCATGTCAATAGTTGAAGTGAGAAATCATTCAAGATAACATGATAAAACTACAATATCCACAAGATTGAGAGGATATGTATTTATAGAAATCATCAACTAGTTCATCACTTGATTAATAGAATGCATATGAAATTAGGTCAATGAAACTAATCTTGACATGCTTCCATCAATTGAAAACAAACTCCAACTCTCTTGAATCCAAACCATAACTCTTTTGAAAAGACTAATTTAGTTATTTGCTTGGAAATTCATGTTACTAGTAGCTTAGAAAACAAACCCTTTGGTTACTTTAATCTTAAAATACACTTTTCTATTGAAAGACTACAATATACACCAATCCATGTGGAATCGATAATTAAAAATACTTGTTCGCGGAAAAATCCTACAACACTTAGTACCATATGCCCCATAGCTTCCCCTGGGGCATGCCTCAGAATTTAAATCTTGAAGGTTACCATCCATCTTCTAAAGCCCCTCCTCCAGTTCAAATAGTTATGGTTACTATGCCTCTTGATGTGCATACAATTTCTCATGATGAAGAACCTGTGTATCAAACTACTGCCAATGAGAATGGACGAGTTTCAGGATCAATTTCAAGAACTTCAAAAAGAGATGAGATCTGTAAAGGGGAAGGAAATGTTTGGGATGTGTAACACCCCAATTTAGTATTTAGTTATATAAAATATAAACTTAAATTCTCTTTTGGTCCCTGTAGGTTGGCGTGTTTTTTATTTTCGTCCACGTATTTTATTTTTCTTGGAAATGATCATTAAATGTTAAAATCCTTTTGGTTTTAGTCCCTAATATTAAAATCTGCAAGGAAACTCTACAAGTTTCTTGCAGATTTTCCTTCAAATTTTCCTGCGGATTTTAATATTAGGGACTAAAACCAAAAAGATTTTAACATTGTGGTCATTCAAGAAAATTAAATCTGAGGATGAAAATAAATACACACAAACTTACATAAACCAAAAGACTATTTAAGTCTATATTTTATATTAATTATTAGATTTTTAGTGTAATTGGTTTTATTTGAATTATTCAATATGTGCTATGTGATTGTTTGTAGTTGGTTTGATTTTTTTTTCTTTCTTATCTTATCTATCTTGATTATTCTTGAGAAACATTTAAACAAAAGTTTTTGAAAAAATTCAAACTCCACATTTCTTGTATTTTTCTCAACCTTCAGCATGAATGGTGTATTTTAAAGTTATGAAAATTTATATACAAAAAGAGAATTTTTAAGAATAAAAAAAATGAAAAATTGACTCAATCAAATAGTATGTGACATCATATAAGTAAAAAATTAATAGTATGTGCCGGTATGAAAAGGAAGATGTGTCGGCCAATGCAAGTTAGTAGCTACAGTCTTTAATATTGTAGTAGATGTGTCGTCTTAACAATCTTATGTGTTGGCATATAAAACCGAAAGTTATATTATGTGACCACCTGTGTGATGCACATGTCGGCCTGTGTCCAATATAAGCTACATACTTCATTATTGAGTTACATGTGTCAGCCTGAAATTCGTATGACCGGTGCATGCAAGAAATTTTTAAGTAGAAAATTAATTTTCAAAGATTTGGTCAATTTGAAAGTGATTTTGAATGATTCATTAGACCTCTAATACAGGAGAGTGACATATGACATATATATACGGCCCAATATACATAAATGTTTAAAATTATAAATTTTGACATGATGCAAAATATCTAATAATATAATTACACTCTCATATTTCACCTTTTTATATAAGCCTTACTTTATTTGAGATGGTAATAGAAGAAATTTTGGTTTATCTTTTGTTCCCCTCTATTTTGGTTGATTGTGTTAATGATTTTTTGTTATTTTGAAAACTTCACATAAAAAAAAATGAGATTTAGTATGATGATAAAAAGTAAATGGCGATGATGATTTAACACCTCTTGCTCTGTTTTATGAGTTTCTCCTAATTATCCAGTGTATATACACTATGATGCCTCGGGTTTCTTCAAGATAAATCCATCAAAAATCTTGGTTAGTGTGTTTGTTATTTGGCGCACTTCTTCTCAGTTTCGTTTTGGCAAATATGCTACGGTGGTGCACGGTTCTATTCTTCACTTGTTCAACTCGATTTGGTTGGCCAGAAACAATGTCAGATTCAAGGGAATTACGACTCAAGTATCTTCCTCCATCAATAACATCATTGATGCTTGCTCGATCTCCTGCACCCGTTCCAAGGCAGCGCAACACATTCCCATTGCGGATTTTTCCATTTTAAAAAATTTTAAAGTTCTTATTCGTCCTCCTAAGGCCCCTAAAATTATGGAGGTGATTTGAAAACCTCCTCCTTGGAACTGGATCAAAGGCAATTGTGATGGTACATCTTTACATAATCCAGGTACTTCCGCTTGTGGCGGCATATTTCGTGATCACAATGGGAATTTTGATGCATCTTTTTCTCATTTTTAGGAGACTCTAATTCTCTCATTGTTGAACTCATAGGGGCTATGTTAGCCATTGATTTTGCCTATGAGAAGGGTTGAAATCGTCTTTAGTTAGAAACTAATTCTTCGACGGTGGTAAAGGCTTTCTCTCTTCCTTTTTAAGTCCCTTGGAAGATTCGAACCAGATGGATTAATTGTGTTAATATAACCTCTCATATTTCTTTTGTTGTTTCTCACATCTATAGAAAAGAGAATACTTGTCCAGACTTCCTGACTAACTTAGCCTCGCGATTACAAATTCTTTTTTTTTGTTGTGTTGCCTTTATTCTTGAGAACATATATTGTTAAGAATAAGCTTGATTTGTCGTTCTTTAGGTTCTCTAACTTGTAGGAGGATTTTGGTTTGATCCCCCTGTATCTCTTTCTGTATTTCTCCTTTTCCTTTTAATGATATTCCGCCTTTATTAAAAAAAGTGACAATATGTATTATAATAATGGAGTTCCGTTCTTTTTTTCAAAATAATGAGAAACTACAGCAACTTTAAAAGAAATATTTGGACCAAATTCAAAATAGATCTTGTTTTCTTTTGTAAAAATTGGGTTAATGCAATAATAACACAAATAAAATTAATTTCCTTGTGTTCTTTTATTCAAAAATAAATATTTTTGTTGCATTTAAAAAATAATAATAATAATAATAAATTTTAAATATAATGATGATTAAAAATTAAAGTTAAATTGATTTTTTATGAAATTCATTAAAAGAAATTTAATTAAAAATTGTAATAAAAATAACCGTACAAAATTACACATTTTTTTAAAATATTTTTATTTTCCCTAAAAACATTTGAGTACAACAATAAAATATATTCTATTTAGCATTGAAATAGAAGGAAAAAAAGCTCGTGATAATTCTCAATATTAAGAAAAAAGACAACTGATAAAATAGCCATTGATGTTGTATTTCATTTTATTTGCGTCATTTTAACGTACAAACAGTAACTTCAAGTTTCATAACATTATAATAATTAAATAAGGAATTAAATTATTGAACACCAACATGATGTCTAACTGAAAGCACTAAATATTCTATTGAAGTCTTTTTGTATCCATTTGAGCGAGTTTGATACCAATATCATGCTATATCAAACAATTAATAACATACACATAAACCCAGACTACAATCTCGTCTCAAACCAAGAAGACATAAAGTTTTAGGACAATCTCTGCGAAATCTACATTGAACATCTGTAACTATAAAAGAAAATTTAGAGAAAATGATCAAAGTACTAAAATAAATAAATAAATAAGTTTAAAAGGTTTAGAAAATGGTTTACCGTAACCTTCCTTTACAATTGCATCAAGAAATTCAAAAATAAAAATAATCATAACGCAGACAATTTTGAAAACTTTAATTAAGATTTTTTTTTCCATTTGTATGTTTTAAATAGAATAAACTTGTATCACTTAAAAATTTTATGCTTCAGTTAAAGATATTTACATTGACGTATTGGAATTATAGAGTTTTAAAAAAATACGTTCTAAATTTTAATATGTATAAAATGTCTTTTAGAAACATCAATGCATTTAATTAAAGAATAAATTAGAAAACTTATCCATCATCAGAATTCATTCTTATCTTTTCGAAAGTTTTAAATATTGTATGACCTTTCATGAGAGAAAAAGGAAAATCTTAAAACAAAATTAATATAGTTAATAATTATTAACTTTTATTATTATTAAGAATAATAATAATATTATTATTATTATTATTATTATTTCTTTTTTAAGTATTAATTTTATTAATATGAACAACTTAATTACATGCAAATATAAATTAATGCTGCCAGCTTGAGATAAATTTAATACTAACAGATTAGACTCATTTAACTCAACTAATACATACTTCTTCTTTTTCTTTTATAAGAAAAATGAAAATTTTAAGTTAATTAAATAATCAATGTATTTAGTCTATAAATATATCAAACATATTAGTTATTAATGAATTTAAAAATTAATTGTCTCTTATTAAAAAACAGATTGTATTATTATGTTAAGTTAAATTATATATTATAAAATTATTAATATTATTTTATTATTATTATTATTATTTATTATATTATTATTATTATTATTATTATTATTATTATTATTATTATTATTATTATTATTATTATTATTATTATTATTATTATTATTATTATTATTATTATTATTATTATTATTATTATTATTATTATTATTATTATTATTATTATTATTATTATTATTATTATTATTATTATTATTATTATTATTATTATTATTATTATTACTCAACATGAACTCAAAAATGAAACTTTGGTTTGACTCGAAATTTACATAAATTGTCATTGTAGCAAAATATTTGACTTTATAAACAATGATAATAAATTTCTCAATAATAAAAGTATTGTAAATTGAGAACATAAAAATCCATAAGAGAATATCAAAATCCTATCACAAAATATAACAAATTTTAGCTTAGTTATTAGCGATGGATTTTTTAATGCCTAGCAAATTACGACTAAATAAACTTGTCATTAAAAAAAGACCCAAATTATAACATCTATTCTCATGATTTAGTTGTTAATGAGTTTAGAGTTTCACTTCTCCAACTAATTATTGATAGATTTCAAATTCACTCACTAATTTTATGCTTTTTTTTTTACAATAGTTTTTTTTTCCATATTTTAAAATTTGCAAACATATATATACATGTTGCAAAATAACCATGAACATGAAATAAAATATTTGTAGGATATTCTAATAGGAACATGAAACATATAATTAAACCAAAGAAGAATGATTTTAACAATAACACTAACTTTGATTTAATTTAAAAAATAATAACTTTTAGATACATTAAATAGCGAATGTGATTGGATAATATATAAACTAAATATGTTATTTATTTTATAAATCTAAAAAATAATTTTATTTCTCTAATAAATAGGACTAGAAGAAATAGTGGTTCTATGAAGTATATTTTTTCTTTGGTTGAAGTTCCTTCTTCAAGTGGGCCAAGTATAAAAGGATCCTCCGAAGAGAATGTAGGTGAGTCGTTTATCTTGAGTTCAATTAACAAAAATTTTAAATAGGAGCTCTAGTAGGTGAGTGACTGCCAAGATGTCCATGAACCCCTAATATAGAGTTTGTTAGAATCTCTCATAAAACACCTATGGATCTGTAGGGAAAAAATAAAAATAAAGCATAGAGAAAAGTAGAGTAAAATAACAACACAAAAGATTAACGTGGAAACACTAAAATTCGTGAAAAAAATTACAACTGTTGTCAAAAGTCAATCAGAGAATAACACTATGTAAAAATTGTTTAATCCAGACTCTCTGTACACCCACACCCTCCAAAATAAATATTTAACTGCATCTCACAACCCTCTAATACAAGAGCATAAGAAAACAAAAAAACAAAAACAAGTTTAATGTGTTTTTGACTGGCGCATCTTATAAAGAAAAATTTGAATCCTATATATAGCTTTGGATTTTCTCTTTCTTCATAAAACCACTTGCATGCCAAGTGTTTGGTAAAACGATCAAGCTAGTTCTTTTATCATTTAGCTTGGATAAAGTGTTGCAAAATGATATTGTTCAAACAATAAATAAGTTGGCTATTGAATTCTCTTTGTTGATATCCTTTGTGTATCTCATTCCATTGATTACTCATTATTGAATTTCATATCCGTGTTTTCAATTAGCTTTTTAGCGACCGATCCAAACTTCCTTCCGTATAAAAGCGTTAGAAAACACTTAAACTCTAGATTTTGTCTAGAAGATTTTTGCACCTCTATTCACCCGCCTCTAGATACACGTTGTCGCCTAACATTGAGCAAGCACTAAAACAAAGCAGTATATATTGACAACTATAAATGTATCAAAACAAAACAAGAAATTATTTATGAACAATATAGACATTATGTGTGAAACTTATAAACAAAGAAACTATCGCAATGTGAAACAATAAAATACTAATCCTCTAACATCATTTTGTTGAAGTTGTATAGCGAAAGCAAAAGTAAGCATTTTTATAGGGTATATCATATCTTCTCCACAAAGATTAGTGCTATTGAATTTTCGTTGGACAAGTCTCGCGTTAATGAGTTTGGGTTTGAATTAGGATTGTTTGTGTAAAAGGTAAATGTGGAAATTAAACTTATGAACATAAAAGAATTTCATTATTTGAAAAAGAAAACTCTCGAGATTGAAATTCACATGCCTATTAAATGCTTAAACTAATCAATCAATCACATTCACCTTAATCACTCTCAAAATCATCACGTCACGGCCACGAGAGGTTATGTCTAACACAAAGTGAGAAAATAACCATTTTGCTCTTCGTCGATGATGTCTTGATAGCGATGGTGTATTGCTAGATACCACTCTATTTAATATTTAAACGTGTGATTTAATATAATTGTCAACTTTGCAAAACCCTACGGTCACACACATAAGGACAAGTTGATGAAGATAGAGTACATAAGAGACACCATAAGGTACGGTGTACTTACGTGAATTGTAAAACACCGTAGGTATGACACACTTGAGTTGAATACGGAATATGGTAAGATACCACACTATAAGTGATATACGATACATCGTAAGGTATGATGCCGTAGACTTAATTAGGCTTTTAGCTTGAATGCTTAATTGGACTTTTAGCTTGCAGCCACACAAACGGTTCTATAAATAGATCCCTTGTGCTAAATCATTTTCACTTGATGAAATTTCGGTCTTGAAACCCTAGCCGTATTTTCTCTCACTCACTCAAAGCTTTCATTTGTAAGCAACTAACGCGGTGACTGAAAGCGATATATCCATGTGGACTAAGTAGAGACATTGTTCTTCATCAATACTCGTGATCATGTCATCAAAGCTCGAAATTGCCACAAGAGGTAACCGTTTTTATCATTGACCGTGTCCATTCGTAAGGATCACTATAGGAAAAGTTTATTTTCTATTGCGTTTTGAATCACAATTTTCCTTCAGATTGGTTATGCAAGGGGAAGATATTTGCACCACTCACATATTTGGTACTCCATATGAACCACTTGAATTTGTTTATGATATTCAATTTTTGGTTTGTTGATTTAATTTAGGTGGAAAAAGACATTTTGTCATATTGAAGTGGAAAACTCAACCTATTACCCAAAAGTACGAGGAAATGAACATTTGCATCATCTTGATATGGAGAATTTTATTTGGATTTACTCAATAAGCATATCTCATAATTCAAGTGAAAAATCTCAATCAATTTCACAATATACTATAGAAGTATAGGAATTTGCATTACTTGAGAATAGACTCATATCCTTTCTTTCAGAAAAGAAGGTATGGTTTGAAAAGAAAAGTGCGCTAAGGCACCAAAATAATTTTGATGAGATTTGCCTTTTTTAAGAGCTTTGAAAATATTTTGAATATGCTTAAGTGCTTTATCATTTATTAAGAAAAATATTTCTAGATCACATGATAAATTCAAGGTTTGTTTAAGAAAAAACGTGAAGAAGTCACAATACAGGACAAATTTCGAGCTATGTTAAGAAATCATAATTGGACTTATGAAGAAGTCACAACTATTTGAGGCCGGACAATAACAATGTAAGTGTCATGCATGTTAGAGAAATGACATAAAGTCATTATCCAAAAACAATGCAACACAAGTCAAAATCAAATAAAGAAAAACAAGAAGAAGAAGATGGAGAGTTGATCAATCACCAAGGCAGGGGGATTGGATAATTACTTCAATACATCTTCTTCATGATACTTTGAGAAAAAATTATAATCAATCCAAAGTATAAAAAATGATCATATGATCATTTAATAATAGATTTTAAATAAAGAAATCTTATCAAGCATCAATCTAAAGTCCAATTGATCCATATGAGCTTCAATCATTCACAATTGACCAAGTCAACCAAAAGTCAAAAGCATGAATCATCAAGAGCAATCAAATTAATATCTAAATTATTGTTGAAGTAATAAAGCGACAACCACTGCTTTCAACCAGTCTTGTGATTCAAGCAACCTGAGTCAAGAAACTAGATCTTGGATTCGACATTTTTATTTGCAAATGCAGTCATAACCACCACACCACCTTTTGAATCATTTGAATCTTGACGTGCAAGGTTCGCTTCTTTGTCCTTGCCTTTTGTTGATCCATTTCCTATTCTGTAACAATAATTTTTGGCTATCTGGCCCCACTTTTCATAATTATAGCACTGTACACCTTATTTTGAAATGTGATTTTTATTAGGGTATCTATTCACACCCTTTTAGACACGTTGACGTAGTCTAACAAGAATTTTTGAAAGATTATGATTTTGGTTTGAATTACCATACGGGTCAAGGAAACGTTTGAAGGCTTAGAAAACACTTAGAAGGGAGGGTTGAATAAGTTTTTCCCTTTTAAATTTTATTTTATAAAAAATCTATACACACAATGATTTTTATCACGGTTTGTTTGAGACTTAAACTAATCTATCCATCCGCCAAGGTGATTTTGCCTTTCTCAAACAAGGACTTGATCCACTATAATCAAGATATTACAATTACACAACCAATTATTGTGACTAACAACAATACACAAGCCAACTGCAAGTGACTAACACCTCTAAGACTCTTTAGTCCTAGCCTCTTTAGAAATCATCCCAACTGGTCTCTCAGGAACAATTACACACGAACTTGTAACAAAGTGTATAAGGTTGCTTTTAAAAGTTGTATCATAAAGTGAATTTTACACAAGAAAGTTTAAGCTCAAAAGCGAAAATAAACTTAACACAATAAGGTTTGAGTTTGGTTAAGTTTTCTTTCTAGTAATTGTTATTTTCTTCTTTGAATGGTTGCTCTTTATATAACTTCTAGGAAATTAATTTGTTGCTTTATGTTGCGTGTCTTGGATGATGAGAAACATAATTAATGTTACTTGTCTGCATGTGCTTTTTCTCAATGAGCCTCGAAATTTGATCAATTCAAGTACTTAAGTCGTGTTAACTTTAATCATTAACATATTGTAGTCGACTTTGTCTTAGAAGATGATGTATAGAAGAATCATGATCTTACGCAGCCTTATTCGAGTATCTTCTAACAGAGGTTTCCTTTGTGCTTCTTTCAGAGGTTGCGTTAGCATGCTTCCTTCAGAAGTTGCTTTCAGTGTGCGTGTTCAGAAGTTTTTTTATCTTCTAGAACTTCTAACTCTTGTTTACTCAGCATAATTTGATATTTATTTGTTCTAGAGTGCTTGAGTCGTAACATTATCGAAATGAGAATAATACACATCAGTATCATATATATTATACAAAATTTATTCAAAATACCCTTTTGGTCCTTTAAGTATACCTCGGTACATTTGGTCTTATCTCTAAATTGTCAAAGTGGTCCTTTAATTGTTCCAAAGGTCCACGTTAGTCCTTCCGTCAAATTTTTAAAAACGTTAACTTTTCCTTGGGTGGCATCGGACATTGTCATTTCCATCCAGTTGGTATGTATGTGGCATGTGAGATTATGAAACACACATAAAAATTTAAAAAAAAATTGTTTTAGATGGGACTCGAACACATGTAAGCTTGGTTGCTATTAAACATATCAAACCACTAGACCACTTTACACTTGTTTGTAATTGTTACATAATTATTTAATTTTATCATCTCAATATTTTCCAGAAGATTATTCAACATGTATACCTCTAAGCTTCAATTTGAACAAAGCATTTCTCATGAGAACATCACCAAGACAACTTCATCGATTCATCATCATCACCAAAGCGTTTCTGATGTGAACAAAGTGTTTCTCAACTCGAACATCACCATCAGCTTCATCGATTCATCATCATCACCATGCTACTGCACCATCAGCTTCATCGATTCATCATCATTACAATGCTACTGCATCATTAGCTTCAGCCATTCATCTTCATCACCACGCTACTGCACCATCTGCTTCAGCAATTTGTTGTTGCTTCTGCATTGATGAAGATGAATATCCCTTCCTCACTTCTTCTATGTAATTGAATTTGGGGCTTTAGGGTTCATGTTGGTGTTCTTCCTTTTGGATTTGAAATTAAATTTGGGGCTTTAGTGCTCATGTTGTTGTTTGAATCATGTTGCTTGTACAAACTTTTTATGAAATTGAACTCATCAAATTTAATGCAAAAACCAGAATTTTCATGAAACTTTTTTGTACAAACACCATCAACATAGATACTACGACGAATTTTATTTCAATTTCGTTTTTCAGATTTCGATTTTCATTTCAGATTTTGATTTTGTTTCAATTTCTCGTTTTTCATTTTTTGGAACTGATGATGTTGTTGGATTTTGTCAAGTTGCGGGAACTGATGATGATTTCTCAATTAAAGAAAAACTGAAATTAAATATATATTATACTTTGCATCTGTAATCATCAAGTGGCAGAATGGCTTAGTGGCAAACAATTTTGTATAGTAACCTTGGTGATGGTGGTTGGAATCTTAGCTAAAGCTTAATTTCAAAATGTTTTTTTAGGAATTTTGGAATGTTGAATAAGATAAAATAAATAAAAAATAAAATAAAATAATACGTGGAATTGGTAATGGACATGTAGGATGCCACCCAAGCAAAGTTAATACCGTTAGTAAAATTTGACGAAAATGACTAACGTGGACCTTTTGGAACAATTAAAGGACCACTCGACACTTTTTAGAGATAAGGGACCAAAATGTACCCCGAGGTATACTTAAAGGACCAAAAAAGGTATTTTGCCAAATTTATTTCACTTGTTATCATCAAAACTCAAAGATATGATTAGAACGAACTATGTTCTAACAACGTTGTGGTGATGCATTGAGTAGGAAATATTTGCATATGTCTATGTTGGGTTTGAGAGTTAGAGATGATTAAACAATTTCGAGATATAAGTTTGGTTTGTGAAGAGACTTCTCATGGGGTTAAGCTTGGTATGTTGAAGCTTACTAGTGGTATTTTTGATGAGATTTGGGAAGGTCATAAATATGATTTGAGTTTGGTAGATTAATTGACGTTGATCAATTAAGGTCGGGGTGATGACTTTCGAGTTGATGAAAATGGTATCATGAGATGTTGTGATAGAGTTTGAGTAATAGATATAGCTAAGTTGAAAAATAGTATTCTTGAGGAAAGGCATCGCAATGGATTGAGTATTCATCTGGGTGCTACAAATATGTATCACAATTTGAGGAAAATATTTTGGTGGCCTAATATGAAGAAAATGTTTTGTAGAGTTTGTGTATTCTTGTTTCACTTGTTAGAAGTCGAAGATCGAACATAAAAAAATGTCAGATTTGATGCAACCGTTATCTATTCCTGAATGGAAATGAGTTAGTATATCAATGGATTTTATGTCTAGTTTATCGAGAACACCAAGTAATTATGAAGCTATTTGGGTTATTGTGGATATATTGACGAAATGTGCTTACTTTATTCCAATGAGAATGGATTACTATTAGAGAATCTAGAAAAAATTGTACATTGAAAGGATTGTAAGTTTGCACGATATTCTGTCTAGCATTGCTTAAGTTGGAGATTTGAGATTTACTTCGAGATTTTTGGAAAGATTGAAAAGTGCTTAGGGTATGAAGTTGCCTTTGAGTTCTTCTTATCATCCGCAGATAGATGGCCAAACTGAGAGAATGATTCAATCACTTGATGATCTTTTGAGAGATTGTGTGTTGGAAAAAGAAGGTGCTTGGGATAGTTACTTGCCTTTAATTAAATTTACTTACAAGAATAGTTTCCATTTGAGTACATGGATGACACCATTTTAAACATACTATGGTAGGAGGTGTAGATTTCTCAGAGTCGTTAGAAGAGTTTTCATGACAATAGGATAAAATTATTTGAATTTTAGGAAGGAGGTCATATGTATCTTCGATTTATTTTGTAATAAATGAAGTTGTTTTTACTCTGAATCCTGTTATTCCCATCAGTGTTGTTGTTTAGTACCATATGCCTCATAGCTTCCCCTGGGGCATGCCTCAGAATTTTAATCCTGAAGGTTGTTGTAGGTTTTTTCCGTGAACAAAGAATTTTTAATTATCGATTCCACAGGAATTGGTGTATGTTATAGTCTTTCAATAGAAAAGTGTATTTTAAGATATTGTAACCAAAGGGTTTGTTATCTACTCTACTAGAACCATGAGTTTCCAAACAATAACTAAATTAATTTTTTTGCAAAAGAGTTGTAGTTTGGATTAGAGAGTTTGAGATTGTTTTCAAATTAAGAAGGCATGTCAAGATTAGTTTCATTGATCTAGTTTAATACATATTCAATTAATCAAGTGATGAACATAATAGATGATTTCTACTAAATACATATCCTCTCAATCTTGTAGATTTCCCACCAAGATTGTGAATGTTATCATGTTAATCCTTGCATGATTCCTCACTACAACTATTAACATGATAATCATTAAGTTCAATATTTTGTAAACACTAACACACAAATCTATTCCTAGCATTTGTTTATTAGAGGATGAATATCCTAGGTCTACTTTGAAGTATTCTTTTCAAGCAAAACTCAAAGCATAAAGATGAAGAACAAGATATTCAACTATATTAATCATCAACCATGTTCATACACAAATGGATTAATAGAAATACATACTATATAGATCAACTACCTCTAATCTTGACACAAAAAGAGCTTAGCCACTCATTTCCATGGTTGCTTGCTCTCAAGATTGTTAGTAGAATGAAGAAAATCAAAAGTTCAAGAAGGAAAAGCTATGGTGTTCTTACTACTTGCCCTAGATTTTACAAAGATGAAAGATAATGATGTGGAGTGTTTCTTGCCTCCTTTACAAGCCAAAAAGTCACTGAAATGATGGGTTGGTGGCTCAAAAGTGAAAGCATGGGTTCTGTCCTTTTCTGCTTTTCAGAGATCCGCTAAGCGGGTAAGTATACTGAGCGCTACTTCATGCCGGCATTACTGATGACTGTGCATGCTTCCTTCATCCAAAATTATCTTCAAAAGAATCATCCTAAAGCTCTTCAAAATTCTTGAATCCAAGCTTGGGAGAATTAGCCAATAAATTCCTACAAATAAGAGTGAAATAAGTTAAATAATATATATTAAACAAAAACTAAATAAAAACCTAATTAAACAAAATACTAGAATAAATAATACTAATTAATTAAAAGACATTGTTAAGGACCACAAAATAATGTACAAAATAACTACAATTTGGTCCTTAACAACTCTCCCCAACTTACTTCTTTGTTTGTCCCCAAACAAAAGTCAATAATCTTACAAAGCTAGAAAGAACAAAATGCAAGCATGCAAACTCACACAAGGATAATGGTTCAAACTCGACATACCAGGCAAAAGCACACATCAATCGCTTCTTCGAAACACAACATGGCCATGAATTAAGTTCTAAACACAATATATCAAAACATGTAACAAAATAAAAGATATGTTCACACTTGAATCACCTAATCATTTCTTCAAAATTCATGAAGAACAAAATGCATATTCACAAAGGACTAAACACTCTCACTAATAATTATGCACATCCAGAATAATTCATGCGTTCATCGAAACAAGTTAAATGATAAAATGGAAACAAAGATCACTAAGGACTTTCAAGGTTGTAACTTGGTTTAGGTTAGAAACAAGGGATATTTAAGTACAAAGCCATTGAAAAGAATCGGGTAAAAGGATATGAAGAGCATTTCACAACTAATTCCCATCTTATTATTCAAAACCTCTTTTCTTTTTCACACAATGATCCTCTTTCTTTTCTTTTTCTTTTCATAAACAAATTTCTTTCTTCTTTGTATTTTTCTTTTCTCTATTCTTTTCTTTCTTAGGATCATTGTGCCATCAATTCTAGGTTCTTTTTGATCCACCTCCCCAACTTCATTTATATCAATCCTTTTTTTAAGAAATGCTCTTGGTTAATTAACAAAGGGTTGGTATTCTAAACAAGAAAATTTATAGAATGAATTATCATTGAATTTTTCAAAGATCATCAACAACTATTAAGTGGCCTACTTAACAATTAGTCGATTTGATACATTCATCCTACAAATACTATTTAGCTCAAAAGGGTTCACAAGGATTCACTCACTCACGGTAATTGAAGCCCTTTAGAATTGGTGGTTTTTCTCATAATGCACAAAAATTGCCTTGATCATTTCTAAGTTTCAAGTTATCATAAACAAGTAAAGATTAAGCATGAATCACGAGTTAACACAACTATTAGACACTCAATATTTGGTAAAAGTGGAAGCTTCTCACATATATGGTTTATGTCCTAATGATTCAATGTGAACACAATTTTTTTTGTACATGCCAAAATATCTTGCATAAAGAACAAATTTCATAGACATGTTATGTTTCTACAAACGATTAAATGTGTACCTTCTTTGTGGAATGAATCGAGAATTTTATCATCACCATCACTTTGGTGAAACACGCTTACTAGCTTTGAAGAACCGCTTGAACAATCCGACAAACCACAAGAAGTAATAATTCAAACTAAATAAACTATAATCTAAAATAAAATAAAATAAAATAAAACAAACTAAAAGAAAATAAAACAACTAAAATAAAAAGACACCCCAAATGGTGTTTAAAACTTAAAAAAGTACTTAGGCTCCATGCCTACAAAATATTAATTGAATTACAAGCCAATCCCAAAAATGGATGGCAACCAACAAAATTCAGAAGTTTAAAAGTAAAATGCGAAAATAAACACTAAACTAGAAAATGTCGAAAGTAAAATAAAAACAGGAAAATAAAGAGAACATCAATCGCTGGTCTCGAATCGAATCTCCAATAGACCCCGAGTCGAACCGGAACGTAATCGAATTATCTTCACCATCATCCTCATCTCCCACCTCCTCAGATTTGGCCCGACCGGCCAACCAGATATGCACGGAGTGCTCTCCCGCATGAGTGAAATGGTTCACCCGGCTCTAATCAGAGCGTGCTCCATGCTCTCATGCATAAACATGAATGCTCTATGAGCGAGATGCATCCTGTTCCATTCTTCTGATGGACTAGCTCGAGGAAGCGCTTAACCGGTACAGGCAGCAGTATCACCAAGGGCTCTACAAAATCGATCACAGTAGTGATCATCAATAACTCCATCAATGGTGAGATGCCCCACAGCAGGAAAGGCAACCTTCGCCTTTTCAGCAAACCCATGATCAGCCCAGGATAGGTAAGGGCACACTTTATACGCTCCCCCCTGGAGGTATAACTAAGCGCAACCCTCTTTAGCTCATTAGCAATCAGACGGCCAAAATCAATTTGCTCCTCATCGAGCATATATGCAATCAAACTAGCCGTCTCCATGGGTATCGAAGATGTGTGGCTACGAGGTTTCAGATTGTAAAGAGCCACACACATCATAACTCTGGCACTTGTTTTCATAATGGACCTGTTGAATTTCAAGGGTTGTCCAGCACGGTTTAACTCATAGGAATGCCCAGACAAACAGAGTTTACTCCTCAGCATGTTGAAATCCCAATTACCACGAGCCAGGTGCTCATGGTAGACATCTAATTGGTCCTCTGGGGCTGTCCAGTTGATGCCCAGAAAACTGTTGATTGCGGTGCGAGAAAGAAAGCGGTTACCTCGAACAACGGAAGCAAACCTAAACTCCTCCCGCCGGATAGCATTGGCATAGAATTCTCGCCAAGCTCAACATTCACCTTTGCTGAGGCTCACAGAGAACATCCAAGTTGTAGTTGGAAAGAATAGCATCGATCCGTGTAGTGACCATGCTCGGAGACGGATGGTTCGCTCGACCGATATATTTCGCCTTCAAGCTCTTTGTATCGAGCCTCCGAGCAGGTCCATAAATCGAACAGCGTCGAGCAAAGGGCCTAGAGGCCCAGCCCAAAGAGAGGAAACTTTGTCTCTTAGGTGCCATCCGAAAATTCAACACAAAATCAAGAAAAGTGACACCGAGGTGTCCATTAGCAATAATCATGCAACAGAAAGCAAATCAACCAACCAAAGCATTACGATTAATCGAAAAATAGAAAAACAGCGGAAGAATTTTCAAATTACAGCACCCATGAAAGGTCATGATTTTCGTAAAAATTCCTCAAAAAATGTAATTTTCTCCACAAAACACTTCCTAGGCAGCGAAAATAACATCTAATACTTCTACAAATAAACATCCTAATTCTAAGAGAAAATTCGAAAATTCCTAACCCTAGGTTTTCAAAATCTAACCTAAACATGCAATGTACACGAAATTGAGAAAGGAAAAACATAGAATACTTACTAGGATGCCTTGGGTGATTGATTTGACAAAGAAATTGCAAAATTTGAAGATTTTTGGTTGGGGATTTTGGGATTTTGAGAGAATGAGAATGATGAGAAAAGAGGAAAAAGGTTGAAAATAACCCTAACCCCTTTAAACTCGACGTGCCACGAATTGGGCCTCCAAAATCTGATTTTTTCAAAATATTTTTTTAAAATCCTGATCACACGAAGGCTAAACTTCTGCTAGATGGTCTAAATGCGCTGAGCGCTTCTGAACGTTAGCGCGACCGCGAATTTTGATTTTTCGCTAAAACAAAGAAATTGACAAGGGCATGCGAGAATGAGTTCAAGGAAGAATACTTACAATGTTGGGGTGCCTCCCAACAAGCGCTTTGTTTAACGTCGGTAGAGCTCGACGTTCATGATGATCATTGATCATCAAGAAGGATTCGACTATGTTGCGGCTCACTTCTCGCCAACGTACTGCTTCAACCGCTGCCCATTCACGCCCATTCTTTTGTCTTTCAAGATCTTGCAAGACAATTGCACCATACTCTTTCACTTCTTTGATTAAAACGGACCGACCACTTTGTTTTGAGTTTTCCCGAAAAGCCTCATCCGGAATTGAACAAGAGAACCTTTTGTCCCGCCTAAATTCCTTGATCTTTATCTTCTTATCATGAGAAACCTTAACTTTTGCTTTGTACCTCGGGTTTGAATGGTATGCTCCTCGCGCATTTCTTCCAATTGAACAAGTTGTATTTTTCGCTTTTCACCCGCCAATGATGGATCGAAATTCAAGAATCGGAGGCCCATAATGCTTTGTGCTCCATCTCTACCGAGGTGACAAGTTTACCATACACAACTGGGGTTAGTCAATAGAGCTTTATAGGCGGTTCGACACGCCCATAAAGCTTCATCTAATTTTTGTGACCAATCTTTTCGAACCCAAATGTTTTTTCCAAAATCTTTTTGATTTCTATTAGACACCTCGGCTTGGCCATTCGCTTGAGGGTGATAGGGGTCGTCACTTTATGCTTTACACCAAATTGTTTCAAAAGTTTTGTAACAATGCATTACAAAAGTGCGACCCACCATCACTAATGAGCACCCTAGGCACACCAAACGAGAAAAATGTTTCTTTTCAAAAATTTGATATGCTTTGCGTCGGCCTTAGGCGAAGCAATGGCCTCACCCACTTTGATACGTAATCCACAGCTACAAGAATATATTCATTTGAAAACGAAGATGGAAAAGGACCAACAAAATTAATCCCCAACAATCAAATACCTCCATATTGTTCAATGGCATTTCATCTCTTTTCCTATCCGCCACTTTTGACATTTGTCACATGACTTAGCGTGAGCATACGATCTTTGAATAGCGAAGGCCAATAAAATCCCGATTGTAGGACTTGGTGGCTGTCGCATTCCATTATAGTGTCCCCAAGGGGAATTGTGACAATGCCAAAGAATGTTTTGGCCCTTCATCACTCACACACCTTCTTAACAATCCATCGCTACTCAACCTAAAATGTAAGGTTCATCCCACACATACTTAGTATCGGCTAAAAATTTCTCTCATTCCAAGTCAAATCTTCCAAGATTAATCCTGCGGCCTTGTAATTTGCCATGCGTCGGCAAACCACGGTCGCTCTTGGATTGCAAATAACTTCTCATCCGGAATTCCTCCTTCACCTCTTTTCCTTGTCCGTAATTTTACGCTCACTAAGCGAGACAAATGATCCGCTACCAAATTTTCCGAACTTTTTATCACGGACCTCTAAATCAAATTCTTGCAAAAGAAGAATCCATCGGATTAGCCTTTGTTTAGAGTCCGGTTTGTAAGCGATATTTTATCGCGGAATGATCCGTGAAAACCACAACTTTTGAACCAATTAGGTAAGGACAAACTTTTCCAATGCATATACAATTGCGAGCAATTCTTTTTCGATTGTTGCATAATTGATTTGAGCATCGTTCAAAACTTTGCTCATAATGTATAGCATGGAAGATTTTGTTCTTTGCCTAACATTGCTCCCACCGATAATCACTAGCGACATTAGTTCAAAATCAAGTTTCCAATTAGCGCAGTTGATTATGGGTGCATTTATCAAATTCTCCTTCAATTTTTCAAAAGCTAACAAACAATCATTATCAAACAAGAAAGACTTATCTTTGTTGAGCAAGTTGCTCAAAGGTTTGGCTATTTTGGAGAAGTCCTTGATGAATCTTCGATAGAATCCTCTGACCCAAAAAGCTCCGAATGCCTTTGACATTGGTAGGTGGGGAAGCCTCGATAACATCAATTTTGCTTTGTCAACCTCAATTCCTCTTGAAGATATCTTGTGGCCAAGGACAATTCCTCGGTCACCATAAGTTACATTTTTCCAATTCAAAACCAAATTGGTCTCCACACACCTCTTCAAGACGGTGTCCAAATTTTCCAAACATAAATCAAATGAAGCTCCAAAACGAAAAGTCATCCATAAAACTTCAATTGTTTTTTCAATCAAATCAATATAGCTTGCATGCACCTTTGAATGTTGTGGTAGCATTGCATAAGCCAAAGGCATACCCTATACGAAAATTCCAAACGGACATGTGAAAGCCAGTTTCTCATGATCTTCCGGATTCACCGATATTTGATTATATCCCGAATAACCATCCAAGAAACAATAGTATTGTTGTCCCATAGCCTTTCTAACATTTGGTCCATGAACGGAAGAGGAAAATGATCTTTTCTCGCTTTGTTACCTACTGTAATCAATACACATTCTCCACCTCGTCACTTTTCTTGTTTGCACTAGCTCATCCTTATCATTAGACACAACCAAACCTCCTTTCTTAGGAACCACATGAACCGGCTCACCACGTGATTATCCAAATCGGTAAATCATACCGCTTCAAGCATCTTCACTACTTTGCGAACTACCTCCTTCATCACCGGATTCAATCGCCGCTGAGGTTGGGCACCGGCTTGTACTCATCCTCCATCATAATGTTGTATACATAATAGCCGGGCTTATGCCTTTCAATCGGCTAAGACCCAACCAATCGCATTTTGTTCGATTTCAAACTTCAATTAAGCTTTCCTCCTCATTCTCCGACAATGTATTACTAATGATTACGGCTTTTACCTCCCTCCTCAAGAAACACATACTTTAAATGAGACGGTAGCTCTTTCAACTCAAGTTTTGGTCTTCATCTTTTAGATCTTTTTCAAACTTTCCTCTTCTTCCTCCCAAGGGTGCATTTTGAAATCTCCATTCCTTCCAAACACTCCTCAATATCTCGACTATCATCATCATCATTCACTTCTTGTGTTGCTTCCTCAATAACGTCAATCTTGAAACAATCTTTCTTATCCATGGGATGCTTCATTGCTTCAAAAGATTAAAGCAAATCTCTTCATCTTGTACTCTCACCTTCATTAGGCCATCATCTATATCAATCATCATCCTAGCTGCCTTCATGAATGGTCTTCCAAGAATTAAAGGTGCATCCACATCTTCCTCCATGTCTATGACAACAAAGTCAACCGAAAAAGAATTTGTCCACTTTTACCAACAAATCTAAAGCTACACAGGGCTAGTAATAGACTTGTCGCTAATTGCAATGTCATTTTTGTGGACTTTAATTCAATCTCCCCAATCTCTTCATTAATGGATAATGGAATCAAGTTGATACTTGATCCCAAATCAATTAATCCTTTTCCAACATATACATCCCCAATAGTAACGGCAAAGTTACACGCCCGGATCACTCTCTTTCTTGAATAGTCGTTGAATTATTGCACAACTCGCATCCACCATTATGGTTTCTTGATCCGTTACCTTTTTTTTCCACAAGATATCCTTCATGAATTTGGCATATTTGGGCATTTGCTCTAATGCTTGATAAATGGAATATTTATTTGCAATTGCTTGAAAATATCCATAAACCTAGCATAGTGCTTTGCATCATCCTTTTAGAAGGAAGGTGAGGATATGGTAAGCTTCTCAATGGATAAGTTACTTCCTTCTCTTTTCCCTTTTCATTTTTCTTCTTTTTCTCCTCTACTTTCTTTTTTCAACTACACCATTTTCTTTTCATTTCAACTAACACCTCATTTTCATCTAAGTCATCCTCCACATCAACATTATCATGTTTTTCAACTTCAACCTCTTCATCTTTTCAACTACCTCTTCCTCCACTATTACTTCTTCATCCTTCACTACTTTTTTTCTTTCAACTACTTTCCTTTTCTCATCACAAACTCTACCACTTCTTGTTGTTATGGCTTTGCAATGCTCCTAGGATTTGTTTGCGTAGTTGGGAAAATGATGTCAAGCACTTTGTTAGGAAAGTTGCTTAGCTAGTTGTCCACGAGTCTCAAATTCTTGATGGACGCCTCCGTGCTCTTTTGATTAGCCATAGAAGCTTGCATAAATTGAGCTAGAGTGTCTTGAATGTTGGAAGATCTCACTTGATTTTGAGGTTGGTTTTGTTGTTGACTTTGATTTTGTTGTTGACTTTGATTTTGATTTTGTGTTTGATATGGATTTTGCATTCCTTGGTTATTGTTATCTTGCCTCCACCCTCCTTGATAACCTTGATTACCCTTTGTTGGTAACCTTGGTTTTGATTTTGATAAGGGTAAAGAGCTCGTTGGTACTTGGCCTTGGTTGGCCATATAGTTAGCTTCCTCATTCTTCAGAGGACAAAATCCGTTTATGATCTCCTTTGCAATTCACAACAAGCTATTTGGTGAGCTTGCTTATTTGATGTTCCTTGTAACTCCATGATTTGTTGAGGGAGTCTAGCCATTTGTTTTGTCAACTCTTCAACTTGTTTCGCGAACAATTTGTTTTGCTCACAAGTGCTTCAGACTCGAACCAATTTCTAGACCCCGTTTCACTTGTAATCTCCTTGATCATGTTGAGTTTGATGATCATTCCTACCCATCTTCTCAATTATTTGGATTGCTTCATATGGTGTTTTGCCATCAAAGAACCCTCCGTGGCATCCAACAACAATTTATGTTGCGGTTGGAGACCATTTCGGAAGATATGAATTTGGGTGAGCTCGTCAAATCCATGGCTCGGACACTTCCTAAGCATAGACTTATCTTTCCACGCCGATTCAAAGGCTCGTTTACTCCTTGCGAAAATACCGAGATAGCCGTCTTTGCCTCCATGAACGTGATTGAGGGAAAAGCGTTCAAGAAACTTTTCCTCTAAAACATTCCAATTAGTCATTGTCTCTTGCAATTGATCAAGATGCAATCTTTTGCCTTCCCACTAGAATGAGGAAAAGCCTTTGAAATATTGTTCTTGGTCTTCCTGAGCACCCGGCGCTCCCGCGATCTCATAAAACTTGGTAAGGTGAGTGTAAGGGTCTTCATGGTCATGGCCATGAAATGGACTTGCATAGAAGTTGAAGCAAGCCCGTTTTCATTTCATGACCTTGCATTTGCTTGTCGAACAAATTGAGCATTGTGACGAGGGCTATTGACACACGGCCCCGTGGTGGTGGTGGTTGTGGTTGATTCTCCTACATAGTGGTGACTTCTCAAACACAGGCGGTGTTGAAGAAGTAGATGTTTCCTCTTTCTCCTCTTTCTTGCCTTTGTGAGCTAGTCTTTTCCGTCTTTTAGCACTACTATTAAGTCTTCTAGCCGTCCTTTCAATTTCGGGATCGAAAAGGGTTGGTCGACGGAATACTTCCCTCGCATAAACTAATTCTGAAAAAGTCTAGCCACACAAAAGAAACAAAGAGATTAGTAGAAAAACACACAACTATTATATACTAACAACATCAACGCCAATCCCCTGCAACGGCGCCATTTTGTTATAGGATATTTGAACAAAGTATTTTTAATTATCGATTCCACAGTGATTGGTGTGTATGTTATAGTCTTTCAATAGAAAAGTGTATTTTAAGATATTGTAACCAAAGGGTTTGTTATCACTCTACTAGAACCATGAGTTTCCAAACAATAACTAAATTAATGTTTTGTAAAAAGAGTTATAGTTTGGATTAGAGAGTTTGAGATTGTTTTCAAATTAAGAAGGCATGTCAAGATTAGTTTCATTGATCTAGTTTAATACATATTCAATTAATCAAGTGATGAACATAATAGATGATTTCTACAATACATATCCTCTCGATCTTGTAGATTTCCCACCAAGATTGTGAATGTTATCATGTTAATCCTTGCATGATTCCTCACTACAACTATTAACTTGATAATCATTAAGTTCAATATTTTGTAAACACTAACACATAAATCTATTCCTAGCATTTGTTTATTAGAGGATGAATATCCTAGGTCTACTTTGAGTATTCTTTTCAAGCAAAACTCAAAGCATAAAGATGAAGAACAAGAATATTCAACTATATTAATCATCAACCATGTTCATACACAAATGAATTAATAGATACATACTATATAGATCAACTACCTAATCTTGACACAAAAGAGCTTAGCCACTCATTTCTATGGTTGCTTGCTCAAGATTGTTAGTAGGAATGAAGAAAATCAAAAGTTCAAGAAGGAAAAGCTATGGTGTTCTTACTACTTCTTGCCCTAGATTTTTACAAAGATGAAAGATAATGATGGTGGAGTGTTTCTTGCCTCCTTTACAAGCCAAAAAGTCAGCTGAAATGATGGGCTCAGGCGTGAAAGCATGGGTTCGTTTTTTCTGAGATCGCGCCATGCTGCTGAGGCTGAAAGGCCATAGCCATACTGCTACCGAGCTGTAGCATGCTTCCTTCATCAAAATTATCTTCAAAAAGAATCTTCCCTAAAGCTCTTCAAAATTCTTGAATCCAAGCTTGGGAGAATTAGCCAATAAATTCCTACAAATAAGAGTGAAATAAGTTAAATAATATATATTAAACAAAAACTAAATAAAAACCTACTTAAACAAAAATACTAGAATAAATAATACTAATTACTTAAAAAGACATTGTTAAAGACACAAAATAATGTACAAAATAACTACAATTTGGTCCTTAACAAAGGTTACCATCCATCTTCTAAGGCCCTCCTCCGGTCAAATAGTTATGGTTACTATGCCTCATGTGCATACAATTTCTCATGATGAAGAACCTGTATCAAACTATTGCCAATGAGAATTCTAGAGTTTACTAGAGAATGGACGAGTTTGTGAACTTCAAAAGAGATGAGATCTCTAAAGGAAGGAACTGCTTAGGATGTGTAACACCCCAATTTAGTATTTAGTTATATAAAATATAGACTTAAATTCTCTTGGTCCCCGTAGGTTGGCATGTTTTATTTTTGTCTATGTATTTTATTTTTCTTGAAATGATCATAGAATGTTAGAATCCTTTCGTTTTAATCCCTAATGTTAAAATCAGGAAAATCTACAAGTTTCTTGCGATTTTCCTTCAAATTTTCCTTGATTTTAATATTAGGGACTAAAACCGAAAGATTTTAACATTCAAGAATCATTTCCAAGAACATTAAAATACAGGGATGAAAATAAATACACACATACTTACATAAACCAAAAGATTATTTAAGTCTATATTTTATATTAATGAATTATTTGATTTTTTGTGCAATTGGTTTTATTTGAATTATTCTATATGTGCTAAGTGATTGTTTGTAGTTGGTTTGATTTTTTTTTCTTTCTTATCTTATCTATCTTGATTATTTGTGAGAAACATTTCTGAAACAATTTTTTTTTGAAAGCCCAATTCAATCTCCCCTTTCTTGTATTTTTCTCAACCTTTAGCATTAATGGTGTATTTTATAGTTATGAAAGTTTATATACAAAAAGAGAATTTTTAAGAATAAAAAAAATAAAAAATTTACCCAATCAAATAGTATGTGACGTCATATAAGTAAAAATTTATAGTATGTAGTGGTATGAAAAGAAGATGTTTGTCTATGCAAGTTAGTAGCTACAGCCTTTAATAATGTAGTAGATGTCGTCTTGACAATTTTATGTGTTGGCATATAAAACCGAAAGTTATAGTATGTGACCACCGTGTGATGCATGTGTCGCCCGTGTCCAATATAAGCTACATACTTCATTATTGAGTTACATGTCACTAAAATTCATATGACTGGTGCATAACTAATTTTCATGTAGAAAATTAATTTTCAAAGATTTAGTCAATTTGAAAGTGATTTTGAATGATTCATAAGACCTCTAATATAGGGAGTGGCATATGACATAAATATACGGCCCAACATAAAGAAATGTTAAAAATTATAAATTTTGACATGATGCAAAATATCTAATAATATAATTACACTCCCATACTTCCCCTTTTTATATAAGCCTTACTTTATTTGAGATGCTAATAGAGAAATTTTGGTTTATCTTTTGTTCCCCTCTATTTTGGTTGACTGTGTTAATGATTTTTTGTTATTTTGAAAATTCGACATAAAAAAATGAGATTAAGTATGATGATAAAAAGTAAATGACGATGATGATCTAACACCCTGTTGCTCTGTTTTATGAGTTTCTCCTAATTATCCCGTGTATATACACTATGATGCCTCAGGTTTCTTCAAGATAAATCCATCAAAAATCTAGGTTAGTGTGTTTGTTATTTAGCGCATTGTTCTCGATTTAGCTCGAAAATATGCTATGGTGGTGCACAATGTTATTCTTCACTTGTTCAACTTGATTTGGTTGGCGAAAACAATGTCGATTCAAGGGAATTATGACTCAAGTCTCTTCCTCCATCAATAATATCATTGATGCTTGCTCGATCTCCTGCACCCGTTCCAAGGCGCATGAACACATTCCATTGCGGATTTTTCCATATTTTAAAAATTTTAAAGTTCTTATTCGTCCTCCTAGGCCCCTGAATGAATTTGGAAACCTCCTCCTAGAATTGATCAAAAGTGATGGTACATTTACATAATCGTACTCATGCGGTATATTTCATGATCACAATGGGAATTTTGCTTTTTTCTCATTTTAGGAGAATCTAATTATCTCATTGTTGAACTTATCGACTATGTTAGCCATTGAGTTCTATGAGAAGGGTTGAATCGTCTTTGGTTAGAAACCAATTCTTGACTGTGGTAAAGGCTTTCTCTCCTTTTTATGTCCCCGGAAGATTCTAACCGGATGAATTAATTTTGTTAATATAATCTCTCATATGTCTTTTGTTGTTTCTCACATTTATAGAGAAGAGAATACTTGTCCAAACTCTCTGACTAACTTAGGCCTCGGGATTACAAATTCTCTTTTTGTTGTGTTGCCTTTATCCTCGTCAAGAATAAGCTTATTTTGTCATTCTTTAGGTTCTCGAACTTGTAGGAGGGTTTTGGTTTGTTCCCCCTCAGTCTCTCTTTGTATCTCTTCTTTTCCATTTAATGATATTCCGCCTTTGTTAATAAAAGTGATAATATGTATTATGATAATGGAGTTCCATTCTTTTTTCAAAATAATGAGAAACTATAACAACTTTAAAAGAAATATTTGGACCAAATTCAAAATAGTTTTTGTTTTCTTTTGTAAAAATTGGGTTAATGCAATAATAACACAAATAAAATTAATTTCCTTGTTTTTTATTCAAAATAAATATTTTGTTGCATTTAAAAATAATAATAATAAAAAATTTAAATATAATGATGATTAAAATTAAAGTTAAATTGATTTTTTTATGAAATTCATTAATAGAAATTTAATTAAAATTGTAATAAAATAAACATACAAAATTACATTTTTTTTAAAATATTTTATTTGCCCTAAAAACAATTGAGTACAACAATAAAATATATTCTATTAAGAATTGAATTAGAAGAAAAAAAAGATCGTGATAATTCTCAATATTAAGAAAAAAGACAACTGATAAAATAGCCATTGATGTTGTATTTCATTTTATTTGTGTCATTTTAACGTACAAAAAGTAACTTCAAGTTTCATAACATTATAATAATTAAATGAAGAATTAAATTATTGAACACCAACATGATGTCTAACTGAAAGCACTAAATACTCTATCGAAGTCTTTTTGTATTCATTTGGGCGAGTTTGATACCAATATCATGCTATATCAAAGAATTAATAACATATACATACACCCATACTACAACTTCGTCTCAAACCAAGAAGACATAAAGTTTTAGGACAATCACATGAAAGGTACATGGAACATCTGTAGCTGTAAAAAATTTAGAGAAAAGATCAAAGTACTAAAATATTAGAAAATAAATAAATAAGTTTAAAAGGTTTAAAAAATGGTTTACCGTAACCTTCCTTTATAGTTGCATCAAGAAATTGAAAAATAAAAATAATCATAACGTAAACAATTGTGAAAACCATAATTAAGATATTTTTTTTCATTTGTATGTTTTAAATAGAATAAACTTGTATCACTTATAATTAAAAATTTTATGCTTCAGTTAAAGATATTTATATTGACGTATTGGAATTATAGAGTTTCAAAAAAACGTTCTAAATTTTAATATGTATAAAATGTCTTTTAGAAACATCGATGTGTTGTGTATTTATCCTTTTAATGCATTTAATTAAAGGATAAATCAAAAAACTTATCCATCATCAGAATTCATTCTTATTTTCTTGAAAGTTTTCATTATTGTATAACCTTTCATGAGAGAAAAAGGAAAATCATAAAACAAAAATAATATAGCTAATAATTATTTAAGTTAAATTATTAATAATATTATTATTATTATTATTATTATTATTATTTCTTTTTTAGTTATTAATTTTATTAATATGAACAACTTAATTACATGCAAATATAAATTAATGCTGCCAGCTCTAGACAAATTTAATACTAGGAGATATACTCATTTAACTCAACTAGTACGTACTTCCTAAGTTCTTTTTTATAAGAAAAAATTAAATTTTAAGGTTCTTTGAATAATCAATGTATCTAATTTATAAATACATCAAATATATTTATTATTTAATGAATCTAAAAAATTAATTGTCTCTAATAAAAAGGAATAGAGGTAGTATTTGTTAAGCTAAATTATAATATTATAAAATTATTAATATTATAATTATAATTAATTAAATTATTTATTATTAATTAAATTATTATTATTATTATTAATATTAAAATTATTACTATTATTATTATTATTATTATTTTCATTTATTAACATAGTGCTCAACATGAACTTAAAAAATGAAACTTTGGGGTTGGACTCAAAATTCTACATAAATTGTCCTTGTAGCAAAATTATTGGACTTTATAAACAATGATAATAAATTTCTCAATAATAAAATTATTGTAAATTGAGAGCATACAAATTCATAAGAAAATATCAAAATCCTATCACAAAATATAACAAATTTTAGCTTAGTTATTAGCGATGGATTTTTTAATGCCTAGCAAATTACGACTAAAGAAACTTGTCATTGAAAATAGATCCAAATTATAACATCTATTCTCATGATTTAGTTGTTAATGAGTTTAGAGTTCACTTCTCTAACTAATTATTGATAGATTTCAAATTCATTCACTAATTTTATGCTTTTTTTTTTACAATAGTTTTTTTTTTCTTTCATATTTTAAAATTTGCAAACATATATATACACGTTGGAAAATAACCATGAACATGAAATAAAATATTTGTAGGATATTCTAATAGGAACATGAAACATATAATTAAACCAAAGAAGAATGATTTTAACAAAAATACTAACTTTGATTTAACTTAAAAAATAATGACTTTTAGATACATTAAATAACGAATGTGATTGATGTGATTGGACAATATATAAACTAAATATGTTATTTATTTTATAAATCAATAATAATTTTTTTTCTAACAAATAGGACAAGAAGAAATAGTGGTTCTATCAAGTATATTTTTTCTTTGGTTGAAGTTCCTTCTTCAAGTGGGCCAAGTATAAAAGGATCCTCCTAACAGAATGTAGGTGAGTTGTTTATCTTGAGTTCAATTAACAAATTTTTTAAATATGAGCTCTAGTAGGTGCGTGACTGCCAAGATGTCCATGATCCCCTAATATGGAGTTAGAATCTCTCATAAAATACCTATGGATCTGTAGGAAAAAATAAAAATAAAGAAAAGTAGAATAAAATAACAACACAAAACATTAACGTAAACACTAAAATTGAGAAAATACTACAATAGTTGTCAAAAGATAATCATAAATAATACTATGTAAAATTGTTTAATCTAGACTCTATACACCCACACCCTCCAAAATAAATATTTAACTGCATCTCACAACACTCTAATACAAAAGCATAAGAGAAAAAAAAACAAGTTTAATGTGTTTTTGATCGACATCTTATAAAGAAAAACTTGAATCCTATATATAACTTTGGATTCTCTCTTCTTCATAAAACCAATTGCATGCCAAGTGTTTGATAAAACGATCAAGCTAGTTATTTTATCATTTAGCCTTGGATAAAGTGTTGCAAAATGACATTGTTCAAACAATAAATAAGTTGGCTATTGAATTGTCTTTGTTGATATCCTTTGGGTATCTCATTCCATTGATTACTCAATATTGAATTTCATATCCGTGTTTTCAATTAGCTTTTTTAGACGACCGATCCAAACTTGCTTCCGCATATAAAAACGTTTTGAAAACACTCAAACTCTAGATTTTTGTCTAGAAGATCTTTTGCACCTCTATTCACCCGCCTCTAGATACACGTTGTCGTCTAACATTGAACAAGCATTAAAACAAAACGAGTATATATTGACAACTATAAATGTATCAAAACATAACAAGAAATTATTTATGAACAATATAGACATTTTGTGCAAAAATCATAAATAAAGAAACTATCGCAATGTGAAACAATAAAAACACCAAACCCCTGCAACATCGCCATTTTGCTGAAGTGGTAAAGCAGAAAGCAAAAGTAAGTATTTTTATATGGTATATCATATCTTCTTCATAAGGATTAGTGCTATTGAATTTTCATTGGACAAGTCTCGCGTTAATGAGTTTGGGGTTGAATTGGGGTTGTTTGTGTAAAAGGTAAATGTGAAAATTAAACTTATGAACATAAAAAGAATTTCATTATTCGAAAAAGAGAAAACTCTCAGGATTGAAATTCACATTCCTATTAAATACTTAAACTAATCAATTAATCGCATTCAGCCTTAATCACTCTCAAAATCATCACGCACAACGACATAGAGGTTATGTCTAATACAAAGTGAGAAAATAACCATTTTTCTCTTCGTCGACGATGTCTTCAGTAACAGTGGTGTGTTTCTAGATACCACTCACTATTTATTATTTTAAATGTGTGATTTAATATAATTTCCAACTTCATAAAAATCTACAGGGTCACACACAAAAGGACAAGTTGATGAGAGATAGAGTAAATAAGGGACATCATAAGGTATGGTGTACTTACGTGAATTGTAAAACACCGTAAGGTACGACACACTTGAGTTGAATACGGAATATGGTAAGATACCATACACTATAAGTGATATACGATACATCGTAAGGTATGATGCCCGTAGACTTAATTGGGCTTTTAGCTTGAAACCCAAATTGGACTTTTAGCTTACTGCCCACACAAACGGTTCTATAAATAGATCCCTTGTCCTGAAGCATTTTCACTTGATGGAAATTCGGTCTTGAAACCCTAGCCGTATTTTCTCTCACTCACTCAAAGCTTTCATTCGTAAAGAAGCTAGCGGTGACCGAAAGCAATATATGCAGGACCGAGTAGAGACATTGTTCTTCATCAATACCGTGATCATGTCATCAAAGATCTAAATCGCCACAAGAGGTAATCGCTTTTATCACCGAATGTGTCCATTCGTAAGGATCACTATAGCAAAATTTTAATTTCCCACGCTTTGAATCACAATTTTCCTTCGATTATTATGGGGAAGATATTTGCACCCCTCACATCTTTGGTACTCCATATGAACCACTTGAATTTGTTTATGAAATGATATTTTTGGTTTGTTGATTAAATTTAGGTGGAAAAAGACATTTTGTCATATTCAAGTGGAAAACTCAACTTACTACCCACAAGTACGTGGAATGAACATTTGCATCATCTTGATATGGAGAATTTTATTTGGATTTACTCAACAAGCATATCTCATAATTCAAGTGAAAAATCTCAATCAATTTCACAATATACTATAGAAGTATAGGAATTTGCATTACTTCAGAATAAACTCATATCCTTTCTTTCAGAAAAGAAGGTATGGTTTGAAAAGAAAAGTGCGCTAAGGCACCAAAAGAATTTTGATGAGCTTTGCCTTTTTTAAGAGCTTTGAAAATATTTTGAATATGCTTAAGTGTTTTATCATTTATAAAGAAAAATATTTCTAGATCACATGATAAAGTCAAGGTTTGTTTAAGAAAAAACGTGAAGAAGTCACAATACGAGACAAATTTAGAGCTATGTTAAGCAATCATAATTGGACTTGTGTAGAAGTCACAACTATCTGAGGCTGGACAATAACAATGTAAGTGTCATGCATGTTAGAGAAATGACATAAAGTCATTATCCAGAAACAATGTAACACAAGTCAAAATCAAATAAAGAAAAATAAGAAGAATAAGATGGAGAGTTGATCAATCACCAAGGCAGGGGGATTGGATAATTACTTCAATACATCTTCTTCATGATACGTTGAGAAAAATTTATCATTAATCCAAAGTATAAAAAATGATCATATGATCATTTAATAATAGATTTTAAATAAAGAAAGCTTATCAAGCATCAATCTAAAGTCCAATTGAACAATATGAGGTTTAATCGTTCACAATTGACCAAGTCAACCAAAAGTCAAAAGCATGAATCATCAAGAGCAATCAAATTAATATCTAAATGATTTCTAAAGTAATAAAGCGACAACCACTGCTTTCAACCAGCCATGTGATTCAAGCAGTTTGAGTCGAGAAACCAAATCTTGGATTCGACATTTTTATTTGCAAATGCAGTCATAACCACCACACCACCTTCTGAATCATCTAAATCTTGACAGGCAAGGTTCGCTCCTTTGTCCTTGCCTTTTGTCGATCCATTGCCTTTTCTGTAACAATAATTTTTTGCTATTTGACCCCACTTTTCTCAGTTTTAGCACTGTTCACCTTTTTATCTTCTTTGTCTATTTGATAGTTTCCTCCTTCCCTTATCGAGGATTCAGAATATCTATCTGTGACCATATTCTTCTAGAGATTCGACCAAGGCTTCTGGACCTGAGTCTTGTCGAACTTTCCTTTGAATTTGTTGGAACCTCCATCCTTTTTCCATGATTGGGATTGCAGAGCCTGTATCGAGTCTTGAACTTCTTTCCTTTCAACAATCCTCATCCCATATACCTTCAACGAGCTAACCAAATATTCTACTTTAGCGGTTTCAAGTTTGTTAGATTCTTGAATAGCTACGATAACGTGATTAAAGTGAGAGGTCAATGTTCTCATTAACTTATCAACTATCATCTTATGAGTTATAATTTCACCATAACCCTTCATGAGATGGACGAGTTTCTAAATATTTGACACGTATTCTATAAATTATGATATTTTAGCACTTATCAACTCTCCCCAACTTGACACATTGTTTGTCCTCAAACAAAGTCAAGTAAACCTAAAGAAACAAAAGACGATAATCAAAGAATCACGAATCAATAAGTTTTTAAAACGGAAAGCAAATGTATGGTTCAACACGACAAAATACATACTTACCACCATCCTACAACGACAACATATAAACAAAACAAATCCTAAGTACAAAAATCATGTAAAACATTCTAAAACAAAACAAGCTCAATCATAAATCACACCTAGCAGAAATTCATCGGTAGATGAAGAACACACAAGGGCGAGGGATAAAAACACTCATCCACAATCTTGCAAATAATAGAATAAATTATGCATTCATCCCAAAAACGTATTGAAAATACAAAATCAAGAATCACAAGGGCTTTTCAAGGTTGTAATGTGGCTTGGTTAACAAACAAGTGATAAGTCCTAAAGCAAATCGAAACAAAAACTTGCTTAAACCTAAGAGAGTGATCAACTCACAAAGTTTCAAACAATATAATAGCAATCAAACTTATTCTTCATCATAAATTTCACACCAAACACACCTCACTTATTAACACAACATTATTCATACTTTTGTTTTCTTTTCAAAGCTTTTTTCTTTTCAATTTTTCTTTTCTCTTAACCACATACCTACCACAATATAAGCACATAAACATTCCTCTCCCAACTTGAATCCAACCAACATCATTATGTGAATACTCTGTACTTTCTAAGGAAAGGTAAAAATTCATACAACAACATATAGTTGAGGGTTCAAGAAATAAAGAAATCAACATCCATAAAATAGTGAGTTCAACACTCATACACAAGCATCAAGTTAAAATAAACATGGATATTGATAAAAGCTCAAAGGGGTTAATAAAGGTTCACACACTCACAAGGGGAATTGAATATTTGGCCAAGGTAGTTGTGCTCAAAATCAAACAAAATTCCTTGATCATTTTCTTGCAATCATACAATCAACACAAAATAAAAGATTAAGCATAATAAAATCCAGTTAAAACAAGAATTGTGGTATCTCATATGTAAACAATGGAAAGATTCCTCACATTTATGGTTAAAAAGGGTACTAAAGTGATTTAATTCATGAGCTATACAAATGACAAATTTCCTAAACATGTTATGCTATAGAAAGCGATAAACCAGTACCTGGCGTGTACCAACTTTGAAACTATTATTACCATACATCCGCGAGTTGAAACAATCAAACTCGGAAAATCACCTCAAAAGTCTTCAAGTTACCGGACCAAAATTTGAGTCCAAACAATAGCAAAAGAATTAGAAAAATAAAATGTACAATATTTACATCCAACAAAACTCCTCAAGCTATACACGACAAGCTTGTGAAAAACACAATTTACGTAACAAAACAAAAGCAAATAACGATACAAAAACTTGGTGAAAATGAATTAACAAGTTGAAAAGTGAAGATTTGAAATTAAGAACTAGTCCTATTTCAACTTGTTAAAATACAAGTCACCACATAAACAAACATAAACAAACATGCTTGTTTTCGTCGTAAGCTCGACGCTTTTTATTTATGAGCTAGTAACCTCCCTCGCATGTCATGGTATTTCCACACCATGCAAACCTAAAGAATTTGTCCTAACAACCACACAACAAACGTTATGAATACTTAGACATTTCACAACAATACGTGAAACAAGGAAAAACACACATATGTACAAGTATGGAAAGTAAACACAACATGTACATGTAACAATATACAAGTCCATATACAAAGTCTATACAAAATATACATTAATTACAAAACTCAAAACAACGAAATTATCACAACACGTAAACAATAAAACCAATCCCTATAACGACGCCATTTAGTTGAAACTAGTGTTTAGAAAGTAAAAAGTAAAGTATTATTTTTACCAGTGATATATACCTGTTAGGTTATATCGTATCGTATCCACAGAGATTGATTATTGATTCGTCGTTCAAAAATTCTATCGTTAACGAGTTCGGGATTAAATAGTTGAAAATAAAGACAAAAGTAATGGACAAAGAGTATAAAGGATAGACAAATTGTCCGGAACTAATGCACACTACCCATCACGTACTCTTAAATCTACCAACCATGTCATACCGCCTACGATACCGCCCATGTCATCACATACCTCTCACAACCTAAGCTATTTCTAACCTAAATCGAAATCCTCACGAATCACCTCGATATCCATTTTGCATACCGACAACCGTAACTCAACCGCATCACCTCCATACCCATCTCTGCATACTTCACCAATGCAAAGGCATTAAGATCGATACTCTAAGTGAATGTCATCTCTAAACCTATTTCTAGTATTCAAAACCAACAGATAACCATCCTAGGTAAGAATCTAAGCAATCTATCTCTAGCAAATCTCAAATCCCTAACATAGAGCAAAAACCTAAGACCATTACCAACACAGATTCATAAAGTTAAAATTCTATACAACGCCAAGGCAAAAATATATATACGAAGTTCAAGGTAAATATACATACATAACCAATAAAATAGAGAAATAAAAGAGAAGAGAGGAGATACACTACTCATTTACACCGGTTTATCGAGCCTATCAAGAGCAATCCACCGCCAATGAACCATGAGCAAGACCCTAATGTTGTTTCTAAGATAACTTATCAAAACTATATTAGTGATGAACTGGGAGAGAAAATCACAACCAAAACCCTACCAAAAAATGAAGTGAAAATGAAAGTATAAAGAAATATGGTCCGCAAGAATCGCCGACGCACCAAAAAAGCCTCGCTCATTTAATCTTCTATTAACTTGGCTCAAATTAAGCCATTCCCCACATTTCGTACTATCATTTTCACCAAGAAATTTAGCTTCGCCAAATTTCTTTTCCTCACCGCCACTAAGAACGAAACAAATCGAGCGAACTAATCTTCCTTCATAAAGACCGTCAGCCTCGAACGACGCAAGGCCCTCGCCCGACGAATAGCCAATAAGCAACTTTCGTTGTTTTTCTCGCATAACTCGATGGCTTCAATCTTCCATCCTTATTCCTTTATTTGATCAACAATGCATCTGAGCTCCATTTGACTTTATTCTCAATGCTCCAATAATGCAACAAATACCTAACAAAATATATACAAACTAATCATACGGTACAATATGTACATAAATGCAACAAAACGATTACAACAAAAAGTCGGATTATTCAACTAAATATCAACAAAAGAACGGATAAGTACCATGAATCATATACACAAAAATTATGACATTTTAGCACTTATCGAAGCAATGATGATTTTATTAAGAGACAAAGACGTAGATTTCATCAATGAAAATGTATCTAATCTATTTCATCACATACATTTTGAAAAGTTGACTCGCTTAAATTATTCATTGTAACCATCGAGTGTTTTTCTTGAGTGTACAAGCTGCTACCACCTACAAGTTGAAAAATGTTTGAACCTTTCATTGTACAACTGGTGTTTTTCTTGATTGTACAAGCGCTGCCACTACAAGTTAAGAATGATGTTTTGTTTTGAAAATGTTTGTTTTGAAAATTGTTTGAAAAGTATGATGCTTTTGAAAGATTGTTTCTAAAGATGCTTTGAAAAGTGTTGATTTGTATGTGACATAGATGACATACTTCTTCCATAGAGATGATATACTCTAAATCTCAGGAGAAATTGTTTTGTTATTATTAGGGGATACTTTTAACCCGTGGTCCTTGTATTGTGGCTCAAGAGAGGCTATCCGAGGGACATCAAGGGTCCTTGTACAGAGCCCAAGAGGAGGCCGAGGGACATCGAGGTCATTGTATGAAGCCCAAGAGGAGGCTATATGGTATGGCTCTTGGCTTAAGATTGATTTCACCGAAACCATACTCTTAGGTTCTATCCTAACGAAGGTGATTTCTTGTATTGAAGCCCAATAGGAGGTATAGAAATTTCCAGATCCTTTCGGATGCCCAAGAGAAGGATAAACTCAACGAGGAGTTCTTTGTACCAAGCCCAAAAGGAGGCTAACTCAATAGGGGAGTTCTTTTGTACAAAGCCCAAGATGAGGCTAACTAACAGGGAGTTCTTTTGTAAGCCCAAGAGAGGCTAATCAACAGTGAATTATCTTGTACAAAGCCCAAGAGAGGCTATGGGGAACCTAGTTGTTATACTACTTGTAAATACATAACAAACGTGAACAAGTATATATACAAAGTGTGTGTGTGCATTCATAAAGAATTATGAAGGAAATATATAAACAAGTGTATAAAATAAGCCAAAAGCTTTTGTAACATGAATATATACAAAGGAGTGTGAAAATATAAACAAATGTTTAAACAAGTATAAGGTAGTATACTTGATATATACAATGGAGTGGGACTTACACATTACAAGGCCCACCGGAATAGAGCAGCTTGACCAAGAATAATCCTCCTCTCAATACCAAAGGGAAATGTATAAACAAGCAATAAAAATTGGCGTAAACGGTTAATTATACTTGAATATTTACAAAAGAGTTCAATATGTACAAGGAATTGAATATGTACATAAAAGGGTGAATATGTACAAGAAAAATAAATATGTACATAGAGGTTGGGACTTATAATCAAGGAGGCCCATGATCAATTTGATTTTGAGTTCGAAGATTTTCGAGGAAAACCTAGTTCAATTTTGTATTTCTTAAAGATTTATCGAATCGGTCAAGGAAAAGAGGTGCAAATAAATTAAAATGTTTTTGAAAGTTTTGAAAATATTTTGAAAAGTGAAATTTATTCACAAGAAGTTTTGAAAAGATTTAGGTTTGAAAATCAAGAAAAATATTTTGAAAGTATTTTAAAATACTTAAAACGTCTATTTTAAACCTAATAAAAAATATCAAAAAAATATTTTTGGATTTTTGACATAATAGATATATTAAATGACAAGTGTAAAAATCATCTCAAATAGAAATTTTGATTGGTTTTGAAAATGAGTGAATGAAGAAAACTAGTGATAAAATTTGTTTGGCTTTAAAGGTTTGAACCCATGACCTTCGGTTCAAAGGTGAAAAGTTTTACCACCGAGTCATGTGCTTGGCTTGTTATTATCACATCGCTCATTTAATTTTATTTAAAACAAGTTTGTGGAAATGGTTTTGAAAATAGTTGAAATGTGAAGAAGAAAAGAATGAAAAATGGTCTCGTGGGGATTCAACCCGGACCATAGGCAAGGCAAAGGACTAAGAGACGCGTTTCTACCACTGGGTGGCTATACACCCGTTATTAAACTAACTTCATATGTATATATTATAAACTAGATTTTTGAATTTTCTGAAAATTGAAAAAATGCGCCAAGCACATCATCTTCTTCCTCATGCTCATTGATCCATAACTCCTTCGTTTTTTGATGAAATTGAATGATGTAAATATCAAACTTGATCTTTTGAACTCGTGAACACGATGGTGATGTTTAATTGCATTTATTTTAAGTTTATGAGGACTAATTTCATAAAAACCGATGAACCCTAGTTTTATGAATTGATCATGAAATCGTGTTTGGCAAGAATTTATGCAATTGATTGAGGTTTTATGATCCTCATTGGCAGAAACATGATAGCATGAAAATTTTTAAACTGAATGCAAGAAATGAAGAATTCAAAGTTGATCAACTTACTCTTCAAGTGGAAATCAATTTTTGAAGGAGATGTTCCGTGTTGCTTGATGGTTTGTACAACTTTAGTGGACCTCAAGGAACATGTATGAATGCTCAACTTGCTTTGAGATAGCTTGGAACTTCCTACTCAAGTCCAAATGCAGCATGACTGGTTTAATGATGGAGATGATGATTCATGGTTACGGTTATCTAAGGGTTCGGATCATCTACGTGGAGTGTATGGATGATGTTTAAGTGATAATTTGGAAAGTTACCTGAGTGGATTGAAAGTTTGAAGGTTAAGGCTCAAGTTGTAAGTTTATGGAGTTTTCTTGGGAAAACTGACTTTTGGTTGTTTTTGTGAGTGCTTGATGATTCTAACAAATTCCTAAGGATGTTTAGAGAGTGTTTGAAGCCAAAGATTGGTTAGAACTTGCAAGGTTGGAGATTTGTAAATTCTCTCATTTTGAAACTTGAAACTTGAAAAGAAGAAATAAGTGAGAAAACTTGTTTAGATTTCTTTGGTGTGATTTATAAGTGATAAATGACTTCTATTTATAGGCCAAGACGTCTCAAGAGCAAGGCAAAGGTAGGATTGGAAGATTTGTGCAAGTTGCTTAGTTAGTAAGAATGGAATCTGCTATAAATGCACATGGTTAATTTCTAAACCATGGTTAAAAATCTCAAGTGATCTTATCCTCCTCTAAGCTAAGCTCATCATATATTTCAAAGTTAAAACCTATCTCTTTTGGTGACAAGGCTTCTAGAAGGAAGAAATTGCAAAAAGACTTGGAAATTTGAAGAAATTGGTTGAAAATTATGGTTATGGACCTCTAAGGTTCAATTTCAAAACCTAGCTACACAAATTTTTTGTAAGTTCTTGGAAATTTTGGAAAGCTTGAACAATATCTAAGACTTTTATGTTTTGAGTTTTTCTTGAATCAAAATGGATCTAGGTGAAAACGCCATGAAAATGGTGAAAACATGATAAAACACTTGAAATTTTTCTAAGTGTTAGAAAATTTTATGTTTTGACTTTTGTTGACTTTTCACACATTTTTATTTTTTATGATCATGATGGATAATTTGAAATGATTTGATGATTGAAAAATTTGATTTAAAAAGTTGACCAAAAGTCAAAGTTTGACTGATCTGAACAGTTGACTTTTTGTTAGATGATTCAGAATTTCTTTGGGAATCAATCATGGCATTTGAAGATGTTTTGAACCAAGAAATTAGGTCAGGATATTGCATTGATGATTTTGAGATCATTCTCATGCAATTTGGTCATTCATTGAGCGTAATTCAATGATACACCATCCTCGATCAAAACCCTAATTGGTTGATCAAGATAGATCTTGAGAAAATGATTGTAATTTGAAGATCAAATGTTGATAATTGATGAAGATAGATCAATTTAGGTGAGTTAAGACTCAAACCATAATATCATATCTGAACAGATGAAAATTTTGATCAAAACCCTAATTTGCTCAAGGAAGACACACACGATCTATCTTGGTCAAATTGTTAGTGATGCAATGATGCATATGTGAATGATATAGATGGTATCTTAGGTCAAAAGTGGGTATGACAACATGGACTAGATCTCATTCCTTTTGGGGCGGCTCGATGAACTTCCCGCGGGCTAGGGCGTTATGCATTTATGGTACGACAATGTTGGAGTTTTAAGTCCTCCACATCGGGCGGAGAATCGCTTGTTCAAAAGAGTGGATTTATCTTGCATTTGATTAAGTTTGACGTTGATTGCAAGTTTGTGTGCATGCCGGATGAAATATATTCATTTTGTTAGGGAGATTGAGGGGGTTTTTCGTTAATAATTGAGGTTTTCTAGTGTGGGGATACTAGTCAAACTTCCATGGTATTTACCGGGTGTGGACCAGAATTGAAGTTTTGTTTGGGGTCTGGTGGCATGAACATCCCATTGTGAATTGGGTGTTCGCTTTGGATATGACATCGTTGGAGCTCGGCCGAGTCCTCTATATTAGGATGAGTATCGCTCGCTCAAAAGAGTGGAAATTCGCCTCTTCTTTTAATTTAGGGTGACGGCCTCGGTTCCGCATGCTAGTCAGAAAGGGGTTTAACCGGTTGATGAGTGAGGCGTAGTTCGATAGGCCCAGAGTACACTCTGCAAATCCTCGACCCATTTCTTCTTGGTCTCATCCATTCTTTGTCGCAGAATCACTTTGTTCGCGGCTTCAGCCTTTCTGTTTATCTGAGGATGCTCGACGGACGCGAAGTGTTGGACGGTGCCCAATTAGGCGATGAACTTTTGGAAGTTCTTGTCTAAAAATTGTGACCCGTTGTCCGTGAGAATTTCTATGGGTACGCCAAATTATTCAAGGATTATTCTTTTGTAGAAACGAAGAATGTTCTACACAATGATTTTGGTCACTGCTTCTACTTCTATCCATTTTGTGAAATAACCGACGTCCACTATTAGGTATTTCTTTTGGTTAAATCCTACTACAAATAGGTCAAGGATGTCTAATCCCTACCATGCGAAGGGCCAAAGGATGAAAAAGATTTGATCTCGCTTGGGAGATATGTGCATGTACCCATGCTGACATTTGTTGCATTTCTTCACGCACTCCTTGGCATCGTGTTGCATGTCAGCCATCAATACCCTCTCAAGTGCTTTCGGAGAGCGATCTTCCACCTAGGTCTGGGTGTTGATCCCTTGTGGATTTTTCCGTAGTATGGGGAAGCAAGTAGAAGCAAGCTTATCTTTTCAAAAAATTTGAGGAGAGAGATGGAGAATCTTATTCTATATAATCTTCCTTCGACCAAGACGAAGCAAACCCTCATGGATTTGTCTGGCTTATTTTAGTTAGATGAAAGCTTCCCATTTGTGAGGTAGTTGTAAATGGAGTCATCCAAGAGTCGCTTTCACCAATGGCGACCATAGAGGAGAGATTTGTCGATGTTTGCAGAGGTGTATTTCCTAGATTATCGATTTGTTTCCCTCCTTTTTCTTCGTGCTTTCTAGCTTGGATAAGATATTTTCTCGAGTTTTATGCTCGCGAGGGACGTTTTGTACATCAACGGAGCTAAATTTTTCATTCTTGCCTGGACCAAAGTCTAGTATTCGGACAAATGGTCAGTTTTGACCTGGTACTCTCCCCATACTTGGGAGGCTAGAACTTGTGAGTCTGCAAAGATTCTTACTTCTTTGGCTCCCAAGTCCTCAGCCAAGCGTAGCCCCGCAAGGAAAACTTTGTATTTTCACTTGATTGTCGGAAGTTTGGAATGACAAGGTAAGGGACACCTCGATGAGGATTCCTTCCTCGTTTTCCAGAATTATCCCGGCTCCGCTGCCTGTCGAGCGGGAGCCTTCGTCGACGACTATCATCCATTTGTGTGCCCCATTTATCGGGAGACTAGAAAGGTCATCTCCATTATGAAGTCAGATGGTACTTGTGCTTTAAGGGCTTTCTGCTCTCATACCCATTCATATTAATTAATATATCTATTAATTTATCTAGCGACGTTGTGTTCGGTCCGGGTTTTATTCCGTTCGGGTCGGTAAAATATTATTCGTATCCGATATTTAATTCCCCGAAATTGTTTTAATTGATTGAATTAATAATATTAGTAAATATTATTAGTGTGATAATTTATAAGAACCATTTCTCCTTATTTTCCTTCCATTCAATTATACCAAAACCAAACATGGAGACTTGGCTTACTAGTAGGAAACAAGTTATAAAAACCAATTTCTTTTCCTTTTCTTTCCATTGTAAACACAAAAACCAAAATAGAACCAAGAGAGGAAAAGAAGAGGTTTTGGGAGAAGAAGAACAAGAGGAGAAGATAAGGGAGGTCTTGAGCAAGAGAGGAAGCTTGAGGTTGAGCTTTGGAGCATCACCATGGATAAACCAAACTAGAGGTAAGGGGTTTGATTTTCCACTTCCTATAATTAGGGTTTGATACATATATTGTGGATTTGTGATGAAAAATTGGTGTTGTGGTTTGAAGTTGGGTGTTTGATTGTTTGATTTCCATTTCATTTAGTTAGGGTTTGATGGATTTAGTTTGAATTGTGGAAAAATTTGATGTTTGGTTTATAGGGTTTTGTTGAGGGATTGTAAGAATGTTTAGAAGAGTTGGATTTATGGTAGGAATCATGGGTATTATTATTTGTGTTGTAATAGTTGGATTGTAGAATGGAAATTTAAATTGAAATAGAAATGGAAAAGAGAAGGGGAAAAACTTATCAGTGAAAATGAAAAACAAAAAAATAAAAAAATTAAGAAAACTGCATGTACATCCAAAAACGCAGGGACAATGAAACATAATGAAAAAAAGGAAGTGGCATGTTGTGAGGCAGCCGCCTCCCTTTCCTACAAGCCTTTAGGGCGTGTGCCTCAAGTAGTTTAGGGGGCTGCAACGAAATGTGGAAAATGTGGCTTGCTGTGTGTTTGTTTTGCTGTTTCTATTTTCCTGCATTTTCTGTTTTCCTGTCAAACACTTTCCTGCATAATTTTAAGAAATGGTTTCTGTTTCTTTAAGTTTCAATTAATCCATATCCTACTAGTTAATATTAATAAAATATAATTAGGGGATAAGATAGCCGATTAAATTTAGAACCCGATTATGTTTCGATTTTCCGATTTCGGTAAATTCGGCAACGGAGTAAGTTGCTCCGAATTCAACGAAAATTGACGTGCTAGTTAAGTTCGACGTGTAGAACGTAGTGGTGAAGTTAGTTTTTAGAAATTACGAGTTTTTGCGAGACGACCCGAAACAAGCGAATTTACGGTGAAATTGAATCGGACGGTGTTTTAGTAGATTTAAAATGTATGGACAATCCGATTTCAACGTCGACGATTATGGTTAATACCGGTTGTTAGGGAATGGCTTCGGACGATTATAGGTGTTTGACTATTTTCCGTTTTCGAATTTAGTGAATTAATTAATAATGATGCGGTGTGAATAAACGTAAGATTTGCGGCGGTGTATTTATTAATGAATACTTGTTGATATGCAATGTGATGGTATATGTTTTGTACGTGTTGATGTTACGATTAAATTGATGTTGTTAATATATGCTTCCGATTTGTGAATGCATGATTTTTGGTGAATTTATTAGTGATGTTTGCATAATGCAATTATGATGCGATGATATATTTATCTTGTTTTGGATAAATTATGGCGATGTGGGCTTTATGCCAATTTGAATGAGCGAAGATGTTGTTTTTGGTGTTGTGTTGTTTTATTGTCGAGTCACATACATTTCATAGCGAAGAGGGCTTTATGCTGCGAAGAGGCTTTTATGCCAAGCGATGATGGCTTTTATGCCGAGCGAAGATCGGCTTTATGCCAAGTGTCCCTAATTACGGACAAAGCGATGGGTACCACATGCATAACATAGTTGTGTCTCATGGAGTCGGTTATGTTTATGTTTGGGTTGTTTGGCGTTGGGGTTTTGTTGATTGATGGATGATATTGAATTGCGATGATATATGATGTGATGATGTTGTGATGATGGGCTTTATGCCAAAAGCGAAGATGGGCTTTATGCCAAAAGCGAAGATGGGCTTTAGCCAATTTGTGATGATTTGTTATGTTGCTTATATTACTAGCATTATTTAATGTTGTTGGTTGATGTTCTTTAAGACTACCGTGTTAATTAGTGAAGTATTAGTTTGTGACGATTTCGTGGTGACGGAGGGTTATGTGTTGTTGCGACGTTTTATGCCGATGAGGCTATGGTGATAAGGTGTAGATTATACACATTAGGATGACGAGTAAAGTAAGTGAGTTTTGATTATGTGTTGGAATTACACTTATTAATCTATAACCTTTATAATTCCGAAACTATATATATATATATTTTATCATGCCTTTAATTATATGTTTTGGAGTATCTCACCCTTTACTTGTTTCGCCGTTACCTATATATTGCTAACGTGCAGGTTATGAAGATGGAGTTTATAACTGCTGTTAATCGTGTCGTTGTCGCTCTGATACGTAGCACTCGGGGGGAAATATTTATGTCGTCTTGTTGTTGTTTCATTATTATTCCTTCTGTGAATAAGAACCATAATTCATAAAAACATGATTTTGATGAGGAAGTTTAATAAAGGAGATGTTTTGATTTCTATGAATCAATTTGTGTTTTCCTACGATGCTATGTATCTGAAATTTATACTTTAAAGTAAACTGTTTTAAAGTGAGTTGTTTTTGATGGTGTAACGCCTCAGTATTTAATTTATGGAATTTTAAAATTACTCTGATTTTTGCATATAAAACTTTGGGTAGAATTGGGGTGTTACAGGCTAGGTAGTTGTGTTCAAAATCTAAAAAAATGCCTTGATCATTTTCATGCAATCATACAATCAACACAAACAAAAGATTAAACATAATAAAATCTAGTTAAAATAAGAATTATGGCCTCCAACATATATGAACAATGGAAAACTTCGTCACATTTATGGGTAAAAAGGGAACTAAAGTGATTCAAGTCACGAGTAAGTGATGAAAAAAGAATGAATGACATAGTAATTGTACAAATGATAAATTTCCTAAATATGTTATGTTATAGAAACCGATAAACGAGTACCTGACATATAACGACACGAAAACTGGTTGTAAATGAATTAAAAAGTTGAAAAGTGAAGATTTGAAAATTAGAACATGTCCTATTTCAACTTGTTAAAACACAAGTCACCACACACATAAACAAACACAAACAAACATGCTTGTTTTACGTCGTAAGCTCAACGCCTTTATTGTGTGAGCTAGTAACCTACTCTCATCATGCCATAGTATTTCCACACCGCACAAACCTAAAGTACGTGTCATAACATTCACACAACAAACGTTACGATACCAAACAAATCACAACAATACGTGAAAATGAAGAAAATCACAAATATGCACAAGTATTGAAGGTAAACAAATAACATGTAAAAGTAACAATACACAAGTTCATATACACAATCTATAAAAATATACACTAATTAACAAACTTTAAAACAAAGGAATTATCGCGATGCAAAAACAATAAAACCAATCCCTGACAACGATGCAATTTTGTTGACAGTTGCATTCGTAGCGACTTCAAGCAAAAAACTTGAATAAGTATCTTTTATCGTCTTCACAGAGATTGGTTATTGAATCGACATTCGATAATTCATTCATTAATGAGTTTGAGGTTAAAATGGGTTGTAAAGAAAAGTATAGACGTAAAATAAATGACTAAAACTAAAAAGGATAGATAACTTATTTGGCTCTGATGCATACTACTCGTCACAAACTTAAACCTATTGACCAAGTATACTCAACCTACGATACTCGTTTATGTCATCACGTATCTCTCATAACCTAAGTTATTCCTAACCTAAATTGAGAATCCTACTGCATCACCTCGGTAATAATGTCTTACCTACCTCAACAGCGCAGAAGTCAACTGTGTCACATGTATCGGCGATGTATCGCCCCACACAACCTACATATAGGCATTAAAATCAGATACTCTATGTGAATGTCAGCTCTAAACCTATGTTTAGCGTTCATAAACTAACAAATAATCATCCTAGGTAAGAATCTAAGCAGTATATGTGTATCACAACTCAAATCCCTAACACAAGGTAAAAACCTAAGATAACACCAACACATATTCCTATAGCAAGATTTATATAATGCCATGGGCAACAAATATACATGAGTTAAGAGTAAATATACATACAAAACAAACTATAGGAGATAACACAAAGAGGATGAGAAATGAACCACAAATCTTTCAGTTTGTTAACTTCAATCGAAGAGCAATCCACCCGGATCATCCGTATGCAAGCTCCAAAGTAGTTTTCTAATCTATTTCTACCCAAAAATGAAGGTTAGATGAGTTGGGAACCAATATCCCAAAACATAACCTAAAAATGTGTTTTTGTCGCTTTTAACCTAACTTTGGTTAAGGGGACTGCGCTAAGCGCCAAGAACCTGCTTAGCGGCCTCTGCTGTTATGAGAAAAAAATCAGCTTTGTGTTTTCGCCATAACTTGAGAACTGTAACTCAGATTTGCACTTGGTTCAAAGTGTTGGAAAGCTTATTAAATTTCCTATCTAATCATGACTAAAACCAACCAAATTGATGATGTTTTATTCTTTGATTTTGAGCCTTATTCATTGATGAGTTGCTCAAATCGCGTGTTTGAAGTTGTGTCTACGACACTTTATTATTCAATGCTCCAATTGTGAATGAATACCTTCAAAAGATATGAAGAACTATCAAATGATACATAAATGCACTAAAACTTGATTATACACAAAATATACACATTTATACAAAAAGTGGGGGATTTATTCAAAGAATATCAACAAAAAAACCGATAAGTACTACAAAACATATATACAATATAACTACGTTTTGGCACTTATCAACTCTCCCACACTTGAAATATTGTTTGTCCTCAAACAAAGTCATGTAAACCTAAAGAAACAAAAGTTAATTACCAAGAATCATGAATCAACAAGTTTTTAAAACGAAAAACAAATGTATCGTTCAAGCAAAAATGCACAAGACAAATACACACTTACCACAATCCTACAACGATAACATATAAACGAAACAAATCCTAAGTACAAAAATTATGCAAAACATTCTAAAACATGAATCACCTTGCAAATATTCATCGGTAGATGAAAAATGCACAAGGGTGAGGGACTTTTGACACTCTTCCACAATCTTGCAAACAATAGACTAAATTATGCATTCATCCAAAAACTTATATTGAAAATACAAAGGCAAGAATCACAAGGACTTTTCAAGGTTTTAATGTGGCTTGGTTAACAAACAAGTTATAAGTCCTAAAGCTAATCGAAACAAAGCCTTGCCTAAACCTAAGGGAGCAATTACTTCCACAAAGTTTCAAACAATATAATTTCAATCAAACTTCTTCATCCCAAATTTCTCAAACCAACACATGTCACTTATTATCACATTATTATTTCATACTCTTTTTGTTTTTATTTTTCAAAGTTTTTTCATTTTTTTTGTTTATTTTTAACTGTTTTTTCTTTTCTTCTTCTTTTCTTTCTTTTTAACTTTTTTTTTCATTTTCTTTTTACAACCTCATAGCAAGCACCACAATATAAATGAACAAACATTGCTCTCCCCAACTTGAATTTAACCATCATCAATATGTGAATACTCCCTACTTTCTATGGTAAGGTAAAAATTCAAACTATAAATCATAGTTAAGGGTTATAGAAAATAAAAAAATCAATATCCTACAAAATGAGAACCAAACACTCACAGACAAGCATTTAGCAAAAACAACATGAATATTGAAAAAAAACTCAAAGGAGGTTACAAAGGTTCACACACTCACAAGGTGAATTGACTATTTGGCTAGGTAGTTGTGCTCAAAATCAAACAAAATTCCTTGATCATATTAATGCAATCATACAATAACCACAAACAAAATATTAAACATAATAAAATCTAGTTAAAACAAGAATTGTGGCCTCCAACATATATGAACAATGGAAAGCTTCCTCACATCTATGGGTAAAAAGGGAACTAAAGCGATTAAAGTCATGAGTAAGTGATGAAAAAAGAATGAATATAATAGTAATTGTACAAATGATAAATTTCCTAAACATGTTATGTTATAGAAAGCGATAAACGAGCACCTCACGTGTACCAACTTCAAAACATTATCATTACCATACATCCGGGAGTTGAACCAATCAAACTCGGAAAATGACCTCAAAATTCTTCAAGTTACCGGACCAAAATTTGAGTTCATACAATCAATAAAATAATTAGAAAAACAAAATTTACAACCAGCAAAACTCCTCAAGCTAAACACGACAAGCTTGCGGAAATTACAATTTTTACACAACAAAATAGTAGATATAACGATACGAAAACTTGGTGTAAATGAATTAATAAGTTGAAAAGTGAAGATTTGGAATTTAGAACATGTCCTATTTCTACTTGTTAACATACAAGTCACCACAAACTTAAACAAACACAAATAAACATGCTTCTTTTACGTCGTAAGCTCGACGCCTTTATTGTGCGAGCTAGTAACCTTCTATCGTCATACTATGGTATTGTCACACCGTGCAAAACTAAATAAAGTATCATAACATTCTCACAACAAACGTTACGATACCGAACATATCACAACAATACGTGAAAATGAAGAAAATCACAAATATGGACTAGTATGGAATGTAAACAAATAACATGAACAAGTAACAATACACAAGTTCATATACAAAATCTATACAACATATACATTAATTACAAAACTTAAAAACAAAGAAATTATCGCGATGCAAAAACAATGAGACCAATCCCCGACACCGACGCCATTTTGTTGACAGCTTGAGTCATAGCGGCTTCAAGCAAAAAAACTTGAGTAATTATCTTTTATCATCTCCATAGGGATTGATTATTGATTCACCATTTGACAATTCGTTCATTAATGAGTTTGAGTTTAAAATGGGTTGTAAAGAAAAGTATAGACATCAAATAAATGACTATAACTAAAAAGGATAGACAATTTATCTGGCTCTGATTCATACTACTCGTCACAAACTTAAACCTATCGACCAATTATACTCAACCTACGATACTCGTCTATGTCATCAAATATCTCTCACAACCTAAGTTATTCGTAACCCAAATTGAGAATCCTACTTCATCACCTCGGTAGTGATGTCTCACCTACCTCAAAAACACAGAAGTCAATCGTGTCACTCGTATCATCGATGTCTCGCCTGACACAACCAATATAGAGGCCTTAAAATCATATACTCTAAGTGAATGTCTCCTCTAAACCTATGTCTAGCATTAAAAAAATAAAAGATAATAATCCTAGGTAAGACTCTAAATAGTATATGTCTATCACAACTCAAATCCCTAACACAAGGTAAAAACCTAAGATAACACCAACACAGATTCGCAAAGCAAGCTTTATATAATGCCATGAGCGACAAATACACATGCGTTAAGATTAAATATACATACAAAACTCAAAAACAAGAGATTACACAAAGAGGAATAGAAATGAACCAAAAACCTTTTGGTTTGTCAACTCCAATCGAAGAGTAATCCACCCAGGATCATCTCTATGCTCCAAAGTTGTTTTCTAAGCTATCTCTACCCAAAAATGAAGGTTTGATGAGTTGGGAAGAAATACCCCAAAACATAACCTATAAAATGTATTTTTTGGCCCTTTTAATGTAATTCTAGTTCAGGGGACCGCGCTAAGCTCCAAAATCCCGCTCAGCGGCCTCTGTTGTTATGAGAAAAAAAACCAACTTTGTGTTTTCACCATAACTTGAGAACCGTAACTCGAATTTGCACCTGGTTCGAAGAGTTGGAAAGATTATTCAATTTCCTATCTAACCATGACTAAATACCAACCTAATTGATGATTTTTTATTCTTTGATTTTGAGCCTTATTCGTTGATGAGTTGCTCAAATCACGCGTTTGAAAGCGTGTCTTCCATATTTTATGACTCAATGCTCTAGTTATAAATGAGTACCAACAAAAGATATGAAAAACTATCAAATGATACACAAATACACTAAAACTTGATTATACACTAAATATACACATTTATACAAAAAGTGTTGGATTTATTCAAAGAATATCAACAAAAGAACCGATAAGAGCATCAATATCCATGATACTCATTTTGGTCCAATACTTAAATGGGCCCAATACTTATGCTCTAAGTGTCACAAATTATATATACAAAATAACTACATTTTGGCACTTATCAGTAATTAATTTAATTATGTGATTTGATGAATATTTGGATTATTTGAATATATATATATGATATTTGGAATAATTGATTTAATGAGTAAAAATTGTAAATAGTTAGTAGTGAGCCTAATTATTAGAATTGATGTGGATAAGTGAGTTAAGTCCATTAAGAGAATACTAGTTAGTAAGGGTTATGAGAAAACATAAGTTAGAGCTATCATTTGAAAGAAAAGAAGAGAAGAGGAGAAAAGGAGGAAAAGAAGAAGAGGAAGGAGAAAAACCTAGAAGTTGAATCTTCAAGAGGTAAGGGTGAAAATTGTTATTATTATCTTGTATGTGATTAGGTAGTGATTAGTAACATGATAGGTTGTTTGATTTCAATTTCTAAGAATCTTTGAATGTTAGGGTTTGAGAAAAAATTGTGTTTTCTACTGAAAAATGATAACCCATGATTAGAAACATGTTAGGATACCTTTTAATGATGTTATTTGACTAATTGGTATGGGTTTTGTATGAGAATTTTTTGGGAAAAAGAATATGGATCGTAGAATAATTTCCCGAGTTTCTCAGATCACGCTTAGCGCGACCAGAAGCCCGCTTAGCACGAAAGTCTCTGGAATTTATGGGTTGTAGTTCAAAAAACCGGGATAACCGCGGTATATCAGGCTTAACGCTGTCTGGAACTTAAAATGTTATTTTTACGATCATTTGACATGAAATCTTAAATGCTTATATTTTATGTAGTATATTCATGTATGTGATTAATAAATTCGATTGGAATTGAATGGATTTAGATTGAAACTTGGTGAACGAATAATGCTTGATTTTACTTATTTTTATTGTGTTTGGATGATTGTAATGAATAATCATTGTTGGCTTATGTGTTAAATGTTGTTTGTGAATATGTGGTGATAAATGCTCAATGATTTGCATTATTATAGTGTTGTACGTGTAATTGTGAAATTGGTGAATTATTCAAGGTAATAACCTATTGTGATATGCTTGATAATTAGGATTGGTGGAAAATCTTAATTTGCATATGTTGTTGGTGAATTACACATGCATACATGGTCGACTTTGATCCTTAATTGGAAACAGAAAATGGTGAAATGTTGGGTTCACATGGGGCTTCGATTCTTGATTAGAAATAGAGGCGGTTAAACTTTGGGTTAGCATGTGATTACTTTGATCCTTAATTGGAAATAGAAAGTGGTGAAACTTTGGGTTCATATGGGGCTTTGATCCTTGATTGGAAATAGAGGCGGTGAAACATTGGGTTCATATGTGTTGGCTTTGATCCTTAATTGGAAATAGAAGTGGTGAAGCTTGGGATTCACAAATGGTACCACATGCATGACTCACATTAATTTTTCATTAGAGTCTTATTCCTTATTGATGAATGTGTATGTGAATTGTAAGATGTGCTAAGTGGTTAAATGATTACTTGATTTGTTACATTGGTAATGCTTATGTTGTATGGGATATCACGAGAAGTGTAGAGAATTGTTAATTAGATGTTTGTTTCTATATTGCTTCTAATTATATACATTTTTATACTGATTATAATTCTTACCCTTCTATTGTTTGTGATGTTCTATGCGACATCGTGTAGGTTCTGAGGATAGCGGTGTTTCGCACGAGACTAGTTGAGAGGATTAGTTTGCTTATTTGTTATTCTGGGTTGTGAGTCATTGCTCTGATCATGTAACACAGGGGTTATTTGAACTCATGTTTATTATGAGATACTGTTATGTATTCTCATTTGTTTTGGATTTATATGTTGAGAAACTTGGAGGATGAAAAACACAAGAAAAAGGGGTTTGGATTGGGGTTTTGAAATTAAAAACAATTTTGACACAATTATTTTTATCCTGGTTCGTTTGAACTCAAACTACTCAAGTCCACTCGTCAAGGTGACTTGCCTCTCTCAACGAGGTCTTAATCCACTAATCAAATTTGATTACAACTCATAAAGACAATTGTCTTTGTCTTCTCGAGATTTAACTACAACTTAGTTCTCAAGGAATTGAACTTACACAAACAAAGATTGTGTAACTAATATTTTGCTTATACTAAGCTATATCACAACTATGATGTTTTACACTAGATTTTTCGCTCATGAAATATATGGATTAAAACTTAAAGCTTCTTGAAATGTTGCTCTTAGAGATCTGCGCGCATGAGCAAAATTGTAACCTTGGTTGTTCTTTGAGACTCCTTTAAAAGCCAAAAAAATTTGATCCGTTGGAGACATGAGAACATGGATATTGAATATGTTGATAAATGCTTTAAATGATCTTTCCATAAATACAGATCTTGTCTGTAGACAACCGTTACTTTTTAATTTCCATATACGCCTTTAGTAACGCATCAGAACTAGAAGATGAAAAACTGCCTTTAAGCGTAGTTGTAATATCAAAGTTTATGCTTGCAGCTTGGTGCTTTTAGAAGTTCAGCTTCACCAGAAATTCTCTTATGAGCGTGTCAAAGAGTGAGTGCTGCTTTCAGAATATTTTGTTCTTCTAAGATCTTTTTAAAGCGTCATTCATTTTCTTTTATCAAAACTTCTTCTTCTACCATCAGAACTTCTTCTGCATATATTGTAAAAATTTAGAGTAAGAATGTTCTATGTAAATCTTAATCAATCAGAATCAAATCAAGGTTATCATCAAATTTATTTGTTATCATCAAAACTTCTTAAAAGGGATGTAGAACCAAACTATGTTCTAACAATCTGCCCCTTTTTGATGATGACAAAACATAAATATTTTGATGAGAAGAGTCTCCCCATGAGTTGAATACTGAAATAAAATTAAAGAATAGATTACTTCCCTAAAAGAACTTTATTGATCAGGACTTTGATTGATCAGATCTTATGCTTGATGATTCTAATTAACCAGCTTTTCCTGAAAACAATGATATAGAATTTTGTTAGAAATGTTTGAGGTTTTCTGGTTACCGGTATATTCAAAATATCTTACGTTCTCCCTGTTTTTGTCATAAATAAAAAAAGTAAAAACATTAATGCAGAAGAAAAATATTTTTCATTGAAGAACCAAAAAAAGTACAGAAGAAGCAATGCAAAAAATAAAAATTGCAGAAAAGAAAAGATATTTCAAAAATCTAAGAAGGAGGTGGAAGTCTTGAGAACAATGCCTCCCGAAGCCCTTTGATTTGAGTAGTGGATTCTTCTTGTTTGCCCATCATCTCTTTGATTTATTTGCTCGTTTCATCTTGCTTGTCCAACCGTTTCCGAACTGCTTCATTTTCCTTCTTTAATTCTTCCACAGTTTGAAGGACTAGAGAGGACGTAGTAGCCTCCTTTTTCAGAAAAAGAAATTTTCTCACCCGAAGATGCTGCAACAGATTTTCCCTTATCTTGGAATAAAACAAGAGGTTAAAGATTAGAGGATGCTTCCTGAAATTCTGTTGCTTTTGGAGATTCCTAGGGAGCGTTGTCCAAATACAGAGGATTTGTTTCCCGGAGACGAATAATTTGTTCCTCGAAAAGTTTTAACTGTTCACAGAAATTCTACTGAGCAATTCCATAGCAGAGTCCCTTTTGCTTCAGGGATTTAGACAAAAACCATTTTCTGAACTAAGTCAAGAGATAGTCAGAAGCTGCTGGATTCAGATTATCCAAGCAAACTTGCTTCAAAGTGTTAACCCTTGCATGTATTTCTGTTTCAAAAATCAATAAAGATTCACCAACATATGATTTGGAGGGTTATGCTTTTGGTTTGGGAACGACTATTTTGTGAGAAACTGAGGCAAGTTTCTCCCAAGCTTTTAAGTCAATGACAGTTTTCAAGGGATCTTATGATGATTTTGTACGAGATGGAGAGTCCACAATGATGATGGGATAGTTGGGAAAGTTTGGTCGTGTTGAGTCATTGTTGCGGCGGTAAAGCGGCAAGCAAAGAGTTGCTATTATTTTTACCGGTGATATATACCGGTTAGGTTATATCGTATCGTGTCCACAGAGATTGGTTATTGATTCGTCGTTCGACAATTCTACCGTTAATGAGTTTGGGATTAAAAGAAATGAAAATTAAAGACAAAAAGTAAATGAACAAAAAGTATAAAGGATAGACAACTTGTTTGGAACGAATGTAAACTACCCGTCACAGACATAAATCTACCACCCATGTCATACTAGGCCTACGATACTCGTCCGTGTCATCACATACCCCTCACAACCTTGGTTATCTATAACCCAAATTGAGAATCCTCCCGAATTATCTCAATAGTCATTTCTGGCCTATCTCAACAACACAGAAGTCAACTGCGTCACCTCCATACCCATTTCTAGCTTACTTCACCAACACAGAGGCATTAAGATCAGATACTCTATAGTGAATGTTAGATCTAAACCCATTTCTAGTATTCAGAAACTAACATATAATCATCCTAGGTAAGAATCTAAGCAATCTATCTCTAGTAAAGCTCAAATCCCTAACATAGAGTAAAAACCTAAGACAATCACCAACACAGTTTCTTAAAATAAACTTTATTCAATGCCAAGGGCGATAAATATACATGAGTTAGAGTAGATATACATACAAAACCCAACAAAAGAGATTATAAAGAGAAGAAGAAGAGGAACCAAACATTTCTTGGTTTGTCAACACCAATCGATGAGGATTCGACTCGGATCATCAAATGCAAGCTCAATGTTGTTTTCTAAGATAATCTATCAAAAAATGATGTTGATGGTGTTGGGACTCAAAAATACCCAACCCATAACCTAAAAATGTGTTTTTAGCCCCTTTTAAAGAATTCTGAAGTCGCAGGGCGCGCTAAGCGCGGTCTGTGATGTTCAGCATCTTGTTTTGCCATATCTTGAGAACCGTAACTCGGGATTGCGCCCGATTTGAAGCATTGGAAAGCTTATTCAATGATATATCTAACCATGAAGAAATATCAAGAAAATTTATGATTTTTATTTTGTTGATTTTGAGCTTTATTCGTTGATGAGTTGCTCAAATGCGTTTAAGCGTGTCTTCGACACTTTATTACTCAATGCTCCAATTATGAATGAATACCTATAAAAGAGATGAAAAACTATCAAATGATACAATATTTACACAAAATATCAATTATTCTATTATGTACACATTTATACAATAAAACGTATTTACAACAAAAGTCGGGATTATTTAACTAAATGTCAACAAAAAACGGATAAGTGCCACAAAATGTATATACAAAATAACTACATTTTGACACTTATCAACTCTCCTAACTTGACACATTGTTTGTCCTCAAACAAAGTCAAATAACTCAAAGAAACAAAAATGATAATCAAATAATCACGAATCAACAAGTTTTGAAAGCGGAAAACAAATGTATGGTTCAAACGAAAATGTACACGACAAATACAAACTTACCACTATACTACAACCATAACATATAAATGAAACAAATCCTAAGTACAAAAATCATGCAAAACATTCTAAAACAAAACAAGCTCAATCATGAATCACACCTAGCAAAATTCATCGCTAGATGAAGAACTCACAAAGGTGAGGGATAAAAACACTCCTCCACAATCTTGCAAACAATAGACTAAATTATGCATTCATCCAAAAACGTATTGAAAATACAAATGCAAGAATCACAAGGGCTTTTCAAGGTTGTAATGTGGCTTGGTTAACAAACAAGTGATAAGTCCTAAAGCTAATCGAAACAAAAACTTGCCTAAACCTAAGGGAGTGATCAACTCACAAAGTTCCAAACAATATAATTTCAATCAAACTTATTCTTCATCACAAATTTCACACCAAACACACCTCACTTATTAACATAACATTATTCCTACTCTTTTTGTTTTTCTTTTTCAAAGCTTTTCTCCTTTTTCTTTCTTTTTCTAATATTTCTTTTAACCTCATACCAACCACAATATAAGTATATAAACATTTCTCTCCCCAACTTGAATTCAACCAACATTAATGTGTGAATACTCCCTACTTTCTAAGGCAAGGTAAAAATCCATACAACAACATATAGTTGAGGGTTCAAGAAACAAAGAAATCAACATCCATACAAAAAAAGTGAATTGACACTCATAGACAAGCATCAAGGTCAAATAAAAATGGATGTTGATAAAAGTTCAAAGGGGCTAAGAAAGGTTCACACACTCACAAGGTGAATTGAATATTTGGCCAAGGTAGTTATGCTCAAAATCAACAAAATGCCTTGATCATTTTCTTGCAATCATACAATCAACACAAAACAAAAGATTAAGCATAATAAAATCCAGTTAAAACAAGAATGTGGACTCTCATATGTAAACAATGGAAAGCTTCCTCACATTTATGGTTAAAAATGGTACTAAAGTGATTTAATTCATGAGCAAGTAATGCAAAAGAATGAATAGCATGGTAATTATACAAATGATAAATTTTCTAAACATGTTATGCTATAGAAAGCGATAAACGAGTACCGGCGTGTACCAACTTTGAAAATTATCATTACCATACATCCGCGAGTTGAAACGATCAAACTCGGAAAATCACCTCAAAAGTCTTCAAGTTATCGGACCAAAATTTGAGTCCAAACAACAACAAAAGAATTAGAAAAACAAAATTTACAACCAACAAAACTCCTCAAGCTAAACACGACAAGCTCGAAAAACACAATTTAAGTGCGAAACAAAAGCAAATTACGATATGAAAAATTGGTGACAATGAATTAACAAGTTGAAAAGTGAAGATTTAAAATTAAGAACAAGTCCTATTTCAACTTGTTAAAACACAAGTCACCACACATAAACAACATAAACAAACATGCTTGTTTTACGTCAGCTCGACGCCTTTCTTGTGTGAGAACTAGTAACCTCCTCTCGTCATGCCATGGTATTGCCACACCGGCAAACCTAAAGAAAGTTTCCTAACAACCACACAACAAACGTTACGAGTACGAGACAATTCACAACATCACATGAAAGCTAAGAAAATCACAAATATGTACAAGTATGGAAAGTAAACACAACATGTACATGTAACATATACAAGTTCATATACAAAGTCTATACAACATATACAATAATTACAAAACTCAAAAACAACGGAATTATCGTACTGAAACAATAAAACCAATCCCAAAGCGCGCCATTTTGTTCTTGTGGCGTAAACAAAGAGTTGGTATTATTTTTACCGGGTGATATATACGTTAGGTTATATCGTATCGTGTCCACAGAGATTGGTTATTGATTCGCGGTTCGACAATTCTACCGTTAATGAGTTTGGGATTAAAAGAAATGAAAATAAAAGACAAAAAGTAAATGAACAAAAGTATAAAGGATAGACAACTTGTGGAGCGAATGTAAACTACCCATGGACTTAAATCTACCACCCATGTCATACTAGGCCTACGATACTCGTCCGTGTCATCACATACCCCTCACAACCTTGGTTATCTCTAACCCAAATTGAGAATCCTCCCGAATCATCTCAATAGTCATTTCTGGTCTATCTCAACAACACAGAATTTATCTGCGTCACCTCCATACCCATTCCTAGCTTACTTCACCAACGCAGAGGCATTAAGATCAGATACTCTATAGTGAATGTTAGATCTAAACCCATTTCTAGTATTCAGAAACTAACAGATAATCATCCTAGGTAAGAATCTAAGCAATCTATCTCTAGTAAAGCTCAAATCCCTAACATAGAGTAAAAACTAAGACAATCACCAACACGGATTCGTAAAATAAACTTTATACAATGCCAAGGCGATAAACATACATGAGTTAGAGTAGATATACATACAAAACCCAACAAAAGAGATTATAAAGAGAAGAGAAGAAGAGGAACCAAACATTTCTTGGTTTGTCAACACCAATCGACGAGGGATTCGACTCCGGATCATCCAAATGCAAGCTCCAATGTTGTTTTCTAAGATAATCTATCAAAAAATGATGTTGATGGTGTTGGGACTCAAAATACCCAACCCATAACCTAAAAATGTTTTTAGCCCCTTTAAAGAATTACGAAGTCGCGCGCTAAGCGATCGTGATGTTCAGCATCTTGTTTTTGCCATATCTTGAGAACCGTAACTCGGAATTGCGCCCGATTTGAATCATTGGAAAGCTTATTCAATGATATATCTAACCATGAAGAAATATCAAGAAAATTTATGATTTTTATTTTGTTGATTTTGAGCTTTATTCGTTGATGAGTTGCTCAAATCGTGCGTTTGAAGCCGTGTCTTCGACACTTTATTACTCAATGCTCCAATTATGAATGAATACCTATAAAAGAGATGAAAAACTATCAAATGATACAATATTTACACAAAATATCAATTATTCTATTATGTACACATTTATACAATAAAACGTATTTACAACAACAAGTCGGGATTATTCAACTAAATATCAACAAAAGAACGGATAAGGGCCACAAAATGTATATACAAAATAACTACATTTTGACACTTATCAACTCTCCCCAACTTGACACATTGTTTGTCCTCAAACAAAGTCAAATAACTCAAAGAAACAAAAAATGATAATCAAATAATCACGAATCAACAAGTTTTGAAAACGGAAAACAAATCTATGGTTCAAACGAAAAATGTACACGACAAATACAAACTTACCACTATACTACAACCATAACATATAAACGAAACAAATCCTAAGTACAAAAATCATGCAAAACATTCTAAAACAAAACAAGCTCAATCATGAATCACACCTAGCAAAAATTCATCGCTAGATGAAGAACTCACAAAGGTGAGGGATAAAAAACACTCCTCCACAATCTTGCAAACAATAGACTAAATTATGCATTCATCCAAAAACGTATTGAAAATACAAATGCAAGAATCACAAGGGATTTTCAAGGTTGTAATGTGGCTTGGTTAACAAACAAGTGATAAGTCCTAAAGCTAATCGAAACAAAAACCTAAACCTAAGGGAGTGATCAACTCACAAAGTTCCAAACAATATAATTTCAATCAAACTTATTCTTCATCACAAATTTCACACAAACACACCTCACTTATTAACATAACATTATTCCTACTCTTTGTTTTTCTTTTCAAAGCTTTTCTCCTTTTTCTTTCTTTTCTAATATTTCTTTTAACCTCATACCAACCACAATATAAGTATATAAACATTTCTCTCCCCAACTTGAATTCAACCAACATTAATGTGTGAATACTCCCTACTTTCTAAGGCAAGGTAAAAATCCATACAACAACATATAGTTGAGGGTTCAAGAAACAAAGAAATCAACATCCATACAAAAAAAGTGAATTGACACTCATAGACAAGCATCAAGGTCAAATAAAAATGGATGTTGATAAAAGTTCAAAGGGGCTAAGAAAGGTTCACACACTCACAAGGTGAATTGAATATTTGGCCAAGGTAGTTATGCTCAAAATCAACAAAATGCCTTGATCATTTTCTTGCAATCATACAATCAACACAAAACAAAAGATTAAGCATAATAAAATCCAGTTAAAACAAGAATGTGGACTCTCATATGTAAACAATGGAAAGCTTCCTCACATTTATGGTTAAAAATGGTACTAAAGTGATTTAATTCATGAGCAAGTAATGCAAAAAGAATGAATAGCATGGTAATTATACAAATGATAAATTTTCTAAACATGTTATGCTATAGAAAGCGATAAATGAGTACCTGACGTGTACCAACTTTGAAAATTATCATTACCATACATCCGCGAGTTAAAACGATCAAACTCGGAAAATCACCTCAAAAGTCTTCAAGTTATCGGACCAAAATTTGAGTCAAACAACAACAAAAGAATTAGAAAAACAAAATTTACAACCAACAAAACTCCTCAAGCTAAACACGACAAGCTCGAAAAAAACACAATTTACGTACGAAACAAAAGCAAATTACGATACGAAAAATTGGTGACAATGAATTAACAAGTTGAAAAGTGAAGATTTAAAACTAAGAACAAGTCCTATTTCAACTTGTTAAAACACAAGTCACCACACACATAAACAAACATAAACAAACATGCTTGTTTTACGTCGTAAGCTCGACGCCTTTCTTGTGTGAGAACTAGTAACCTCCTCTCGTCATGCCATGGTATTGCCACACCGTGCAAACCTAAAGAAAGTTTCTAACAACCACACAACAAAGCGTTACGTCGAGACAATTCACAACATCACATGAAAGCTAAGAAAATCACAAATATGTACAAGTATGGAAAGTAAACACACAACATGTACATGTAACATATACAAGTTCATATACAAAGTCTATACAACATATACAATAATTACAAAACTCAAAAACAACGGAATTATCGTCTACAGAACAATAAAACCAATCCCGACAGCGCGCATTTTGTTCTTGTTAAAGCGGCAAGCAAAGAGTTGGTATTATTTTTACCGGTGATATATACCGGTTAGGTTATATCGTATCGTGTCCACAGAGATTGGTTATTGATTCGTCGTTCGACAATTCTACCGTTAATGAGTTTGGGATTAAAAGAAATGAAAATAAAAGACAAAAAGTAAATGAACAAAAAGTATAAAGGATAGACAACTTGTCTGGAACGAATGTAAACTACCCGTCACAGACTTAAATCTACCACCCATGTCATACTAGGCCTACGATACTCGTCCGTGTCATCACATACCCCTCACAACCTTGGTTATCTCTAACCCAAATTGAGAATCCTCCCGAATCATCTCAATAGTCATTTCTGGTCTATCTCAACAACACAGAAGTCATTGCGTCACCTCCATACCCATTTCTAGCTTACTTCACCAACGCAGAGGCATTAAGATCAGATACTCTATAGTGAATGTTAGATCTAAACCCATTTCTAGTATTCAGAAACTAACAGATAATCATCCTAGGTAAGAATCTAAGCAATCTATCTCTAGTAAAGCTCAAATCCCTAACATAGAGTAAAAACCTAAGACAATCACCAACACAGATTCGTAAAATAAACTTTATACAATGCCAAGGGCGATAAACATACATGAGTTAGAGTAGATATACATACAAAACCCAACAAAAGAGATTATAAAGAGAAGAGAAGAAGAGGAACCAAACATTTCTTGGTTTGTCAACACCAATCGACGAGGGATTCGACTCCGGATCATCCAAATGCAAGCTCCAATGTTGTTTTCTAAGATAATCTATCAAAAAAATGATGTTGATGGTGTTGGGACTCAAAAATACCCAACCCATAACCTAAAAATGTGTTTTTAGCCCCTTTTAAAGAATTCTAAAGTCGCTAGGGCGCTCTGATGATGTTCGACATCTTGTTTTTGCCATATCTTGAGAACCGTAACTCGGAATTGCGCCCGATTTGAAGCATTGGAAAGCTTATTCAATGATATATCTAACCATGAAGAAATATCAAGAAAATTTATGATTTTTATTTTGTTGATTTTGAGCTTTATTCGTTGATGAGTTGCTCAAATCGTGCGTTTGAAGCCGTGTCTTCGACACTTTATTACTCAATGCTCCAATTATGAATGAATACCTATAAAAGAGATGAAAAACTATCAAATGATACAATATTTACACAAAATATCAATTATTCTATTATGTACACATTTATACAATAAAACGTATTTACAACAAAAAGTCGGGATTATTTAACTAAATGTCAACAAAAGAACGGATAAGTGCCACAAAATGTATATTCAAAATAACTACATTTTGACACTTATCAACTCTCCCCAACTTGACACATTGTTTTTCCTCAAACAAAGTCAAATAACTCAAAGAAACAAAAAATGATAATCAAATAATCACGAATCAACAAGTTTTGAAAACGGAAAACAAATCTATGGTTCAAACGAAAAATGTACACGACAAATACAAACTTACCACTATACTACAACCATAACATATAAACGAAACAAATCCTAAGTACAAAAATCATGCAAAGCATTCTAAAACAAAACAACCTCAATCATGAATCACACCTAGCAAAAATTCATCGCTAGATGAAGAACTCACAAAGGTGAGGGATAAAAAACACTCCTCCACAATCTTGCAAACAATAGACTAAATTATGCATTCATCCAAAAACGTATTGAAAATACAAATGCAAGAATCACAAGGGATTTTCAAGGTTGTAATGTGGCTTGGTTAACAAACAAGTGATAAGTCCTAAAGCTAATCGAAACAAAAACTTGCCTAAACCTAAGGGTGATCAACTCACAAAGTTCCAAACAATATAATTTCAATCAAACTTATTCTTCATCACAAATTTCACACAAACACACCTCACTTATTAACATAACATTATTCCTACTCTTTTGTTTTTCTTTTCAAAGCTTTTCTCTTTTTCTTTCTTTTTCTATTTCTTTTAACCTCATACCAACCACAATATAAGTATATAAACATTTCTCTCCCCAACTTGAATTCAACCAACATTAATGTGTGAATACTCCCTACTTTCTAAGGCAAGGTAAAAATCCATACAACAACATATAGTTGAGGGTTCAAGAAACAAAGAAATCAACATCCATACAAAAAAAGTGAATTGACACTCATAGACAAGCATCAAGGTCAAATAAAAATGGATGTTGATAAAAGTTCAAAGGGGCTAACAAAGGTTCACACACTCACAAGGTGAATTGAATATTTGGCCAAGGTAGTTATGCTCAAAATCAACAAAATGCCTTGATCATTTTCTTGCAATCATACAATCAACACAAAACAAAAGATTAAGCATAATAAAATCCAGTTAAAACAAGAATGTGGACTCTCATATGTAAACAATGGAAAGCTTCCTCACATTTATGGTTAAAAATGGTACTAAAGTGATTTAATTCATGAGCAAGTAATGCAAAAAGAATGAATAGCATGGTAATTATACAAATGATAAATTTCCTAAACATGTTATGCTATAGAAAGCGATAAACGAGTACCTGACGTGTACCAACTTTGAAAATTATCATTACCATACATCCGCGAGTTAAAACGATCAAACTCGGAAAATCACCTCAAAAGTCTTCAAGTTATCGGACCAAAATTTGAGTCCAAACAACAACAAAAGAATTAGAAAAACAAAATTTACAACCAACAAAACTCCTCAAGCTCGAAAAACACAATTTACGAAACAAAAGCAAATTACGATACGAAAATTGGTGACAATGAATTAACAAGTTGAAAGTGAAGATTTAAAATTAAGAACAAGTCCTATTTCAACTTGTTAAAACACAAGTCACCACACACATAAACAAACATGCTTGTTTTACGTCGTAAGCTCGACGCCTTTCTTGTGTGAGAACTAGTAACCTCCTCTCGTCATGCCATGGTATTGCCACACCGCAAACCTAAAGAAAGTTTCCTAACAACCACACAACAAACGTTACGAGTGCGAGACAATTCACAACATCACATGAAAGCTAAGAAAATCACAAATATGTACAAGTATGGAAAGTAAACACACAACATGTACATGTAACATATACAAGTTCATATACAAAGTCTATACAACATATACAATAATTACAAAACTCAAAAACAACGGAATTATCGCAATACAGGAACAATAAAACCAATCCCAAGAACGGCGCCATTTTATTCGCGTGATGGCGGCAAGCAAAGAGTTGGTATTATTTTCGGTGATATATACCGTTAGGTTATATCGTATCGTGTCCACAGATTGGTTATTGATTATTGTTCGACAATTCTACCGTTAATGAGTTTGGGATTAAAAGAAATGAAAATAAAAGACAAAAGTAAATGAACAAAAGTATAAAGGATAGACAACTTGTCCGGAGCGAATGTAAACTACCGTCATAGACTTAAATCTACCACCCATGTCATACTAGGCCTCGATACTCGTCCGTGTCATCACATACCCCTCACAACCTTGGTTATCTCTAACCCAAATTGAGAATCCTCCGAATCATCTCAATAGTCATTTCGGCTATCTCAACAACCGAATCATTGCGTCACCTCCATACCCATTTCTAGCTTACTTCACCAGCAGGCATTAAGATCGGATACTCTATAGTGAATGTTAGATCTAAACCCATTTCTAGTATTCAAAACTAACAGATAATCATCCTAGGTAAGAATCTAAGCAATCTATCTCTAGTAAAGCTCAAATCCTAACATAGGTAAAAACCTAAGACAATCACCAACACAGTTAGTAAAATAAACTTTATACAATGCCAAGGCGATAAACATACATGAGTTAGAGTAGATATACATACAAAACCCAACAAAAGAGATTATAAAGAAGAAGAAGAGGAACAAACATTTCTTGGTTTGTCAACACCAATCGACGAGGATTCGACTCGGATCATCCAAATGCAAGCTCAATGTTGTTTTCTAAGATAATCTATCAAAAAATGATGTTGATGGTGTTGGGACTCAAAAATACCCAACCCATAACCTAAAAATGTGTTTTTAGCCCCTTTTAAAGAATTCTGAAGTCGCAGGGCGCGCTAAGCGCGGTCTGTGATGTTCAGCATCTTGTTTTTGCCATATCTTGAGAACCGTAACTCGGAATTGCGCCCGATTTGAAGCATTGGAAAGCTTATTCAATGATATATCTAACCATGAAGAAATATCAAGAAAATTTATGATTTTTATTTTGTTGATTTTGAGCTTTATTCGTTGATGAGTTGCTCAAATCGTGCGTTTGAAGCCGTGTCTTCGACACTTTATTACTCAATGCTCCAATTATGAATGAATACCTATAAAAGAGATGAAAAACTATCAAATGATACAATATTTACACAAAATATCAATTATTCTATTATGTACACATTTATACAATAAAACGTATTTACAACAAAAAGTCGGGATTATTTAACTAAATGTCAACAAAAGAACGGATAAGTGCCACAAAATGTATATACAAAATAACTACATTTTGGCACTTATCAACTCTCCCCAACTTGACACATTGTTTTTCCTCAAACAAAGTCAAATAACTCAAAGAAACAAAAAATGATAATCAAATAATCACGAATCAACAAGTTTTGAAAGCGGAAAACAAATGTATGGTTCAAACGAAAATGTACGACAAATACAAACTTACCACTATACTACAACCATAACATATAAACGAAACAAATCCTAAGTACAAAAATCATGCAAAGCATTCTAAAACAAAACAAGCTCAATCATGAATCACACCTAGCAAAAATTCATCGCTAGATGAAGAACTCACAAAGGTGAGGATAAAAACACTCCTCCACAATCTTGCAAACAATAGACTAAATTATGCATTCATCCAAAAACGTATTGAAAATACAAATGCAAGAATCACAAGGGCTTTTCAAGGTTGTAATGTGGCTTGGTTAACAAACAAGTGATAAGTCCTAAAGCTAATCGAAACAAAAACTTGCCTAAACCTAAGGGAGTGATCAACTCACAAAGTTCCAAACAATATAATTTCAATCAAACTTATTCTTCATCACAAATTTCACACCAAACACACCTCACTTATTAACATAACATTATTCCTACTCTTTTTGTTTTTCTTTTCAAAGCTTTTCTCTTTTTCTTTCTTTTCTAATAATATTTCTTTTAACCTCATACCAACCACAATATAAGTATATAAACATTTCTCTCCCAACTTGAATTCAACCAACATTAATGTGTGAATACTCCCTACTTTCTAAGGCAAGGTAAAATCCATACAACAACATATAGTTGAGGGTTCAAGAAACAAAAAATCAACATCCATTAAAAAAGTGAATTGACACTCATAGACAAGCATCAAGGTCAAATAAAATGGATGTTGATAAAAGTTCAAAGGGCTAACAAAGGTTCACACACTCACAAGGTGAATTGAATATTTGGCCAAGGTAGTTATGCTCAAAATCAACAAAATGCCTTGATCATTTTCTTGCAATCATACAATCAACACAAAACAAAAGATTAAGCATAATAAAATCCATTAAAACAAGAATGTGGACTCTCATGTAAACAATGGAAAGCTTCCTCACATTTATGGTTAAAAATGGTACTAAAGTGATTTAATTCATGAGCAAGTAATGCAAAAGAATGAATAGCATGGTAATTATACAAATGATAAATTTCTAAACATGTTATGCTATAGAAAGCGATAAATGAGTACACGCGTGTACCAACTTTGAAAATTATCATTACCATACATCCGCGAGTTAAAACGATCAAACTCGGAAAATCACCTCAAAAGTCTTCAAGTTATCGGACCAAAATTTGAGTCAAACAACAACAAAAGAATTAGAAAACAAAATTTACAACCAACAAAACTCCTCAAGCTAAACACGACAAGCTCGAAAAAAACACAATTTACGTACGAAACAAAAGCAAATTACGATACGAAAAATTGGTGACAATGAATTAACAAGTTGAAAAGTGAAGATTTAAAATTAAGAACAAGTCCTATTTCAACTTGTTAAAACACAAGTCACCACACACATAAACAAACATGCTTGTTTTACGTCGTAAGCTCGACGCCTTTCTTGTGTGAGAACTAGTAACCTCCTCTCGTCATGCCATGGTATTGCCACACCGTGCAAACCTAAAGAAAGTGTCCTAACAACCACACAACAAACGTTACGAGTACGAGACAATTCACAACATCACATGAAAGCTAAGAAAATCACAAATATGTACAAGTATGGAAAGTAAACACACAACATGTACATGTAACATATACAAGTTCATATACAAAGTCTATACAACATATACAATAATTACAAAACTCAAAAACAACGGAATTATCGCAATACAGAAACAATAAAACCAATCCCCGGCAACGGCGCCATTTTGTTCTTGCGGTAAGCGGCAACAAAGTTGGTATTATTTTTATCGGGTGATATATACCGGTTAGGTTATATCGTATCGTGTCCACAGAGATTGGTTATTGATTCGTCGTTCGACAATTCTACCGTTAATGAGTTTGGGATTAAAAGAAATGAAAATAAAAGACAAAAAGTAAATGAACAAAAAGTATAAAGGATAGACAACTTGCCTGGAACGAATGTAAACTACCCGTCACAGACTTAAATCTACCACCCATGTCATACTAGGCCTACGATACTCGTCCGTGTCATCACATACCCCTCACAACCTTGGTTATCTCTAACCCAAATTGAGAATCCTCCCGAATCATCTCAATAGTCATTTCTGGCCTATCTCAACAACACAGAAGTCAACTGCGTCACCTCCATACCCATTTCTAGCTTACTTCACCAACGCAGAGGCATTAAGATCAGATACTCTATAGTGAATGTTAGATCTAAACCCATTTCTAGTATTCAAAAACTAACAGATAATCATCCTAGGTAAGAATCTAAGCAATCTATCTCTAGTAAAGCTCAAATCCCTAACATAGAGTAAAAACCTAAGACAATCACCAACACAGATTCGTAAAATAAACTTTATACAATGCCAAGGGCGATAAACATACATGAGTTAGAGTAGATATACATACAAAACCCAACAAAAGAGATTATAAAGAGAAGAGAAGAAGAGGAACCAAACATTTCTTGGTTTGTCAACACCAATCGACGAGGGATTCGACTCCGGATCATCCAAATGCAAGCTCCAATGTTGTTTTCTAAGATAATCTATCAAAAAAATGATGTTGATGGTGTTGGGACTCAAAAATACCCAACCCATAACCTAAAAATGTGTTTTTAGCCCCTTTTAAAGAATTCTGAAGTCGCAGGGCGCGCTAAGCGCGGTCTGTGATGTTCAGCATCTTGTTTTTGCCATATCTTGAGAACCGTAACTCGGAATTGCGCCCGATTTGAAGCATTGGAAAGCTTATTCAATGATATATCTAACCATGAAGAAATATCAAGAAAATTTATGATTTTTATTTTGTTGATTTTGAGCTTTATTCGTTGATGAGTTGCTCAAATCGTGCGTTTGAAGCCGTGTCTTCGACACTTTATTACTCAATGCTCCAATTATGAATGAATACCTATAAAAGAGATGAAAAACTATCAAATGATACAATATTTACACAAAATATCAATTATTCTATTATGTACACATTTATACAATAAAACGTATTTACAACAAAAAGTCGGGATTATTTAACTAAATATCAACAAAAGAACGGATAAGTGCCACAAAATGTATATACAAAATAACTACATTTTGGCACTTATCAACTCTCCCCAACTTGACACATTGTTTGTCCTCAAACAAAGTCAAATAACTCAAAGAAACAAAAAATGATAATCAAATAATCACGAATCAACAAGTTTTGAAAGCGGAAAACAAATGTATGGTTCAAGCGAAAAATGTACGACAAATACAAACTTACCACTATACTACAACCATAACATATAAGCGAAACAAATCCTAAGTACAAAAATCATGCAAAGCATTCTAAAACAAAACAAGCTCAATCATGAATCACACCTAGCAAAAATTCATCGCTAGATGAAGAACTCCAAAGTGAGGATAAAAACACTCCTCCACAATCTTGCAAACAATAGACTAAATTATGCATTCATCCAAAACGTATTGAAAATACAAATGCAAGAATCACAAGGGCTTTTCAAGGTTGTAATGTGGCTTGGTTAACAAACAAGTGATAAGTCCTAAAGCTAATCGAAACAAAAACTTGCCTAAACCTAAGGGTGATCAACTCACAAAGTTCCAAACAATATAATTTCAATCAAACTTATTCTTCATCACAAATTTCACACCAAACACACCTCACTTATTAACATAACATTATTCCTACTCTTTTGTTTTTCTTTTCAAAGCTTTTCTCTTTTTCTTTCTTTTCTAATATTTCTTTTAACCTCATACCAACCACAATATAAGTATATAAACATTTCTCTCCCAACTTGAATTCAACCAACATTAATGTGAATACTCCCTACTTTCTAAGGCAAGGTAAAATCCATACAACAACATATAGTTGAGGGTTCAAGAAACAAAGAAATCAACATCCATTAAAAAAGTGAATTGACACTCATAGACAAGCATCAAGGTCAAATAAAATGGATGTTGATAAAAGTTCAAAGGGCTAACAAAGGTTCACACACTCACAAGGTGAATTGAATATTTGGCCAAGGTAGTTATGCTCAAAATCAACAAAATGCCTTGATCATTTTCTTGCAATCATACAATCAACACAAAACAAAAGATTAAGCATAATAAAATCCAGTTAAAACAAGAATGTGGACTCTCATATGTAAACAATGGAAAGCTTCCTCACATTTATGGTTAAAATGGTACTAAAGTGATTTAATTCATGAGCAAGTAATGCAAAAGAATGAATAGCATGGTAATTATACAAATGATAAATTTCCTAAACATGTTATGCTATAGAAAGCGATAAGCAGTACGACGTGTACCAACTTTGATAAATATCATTACCATACATCCGCGAGTTGAAACGATCAAACTCGGAAAATCACCTCAAAAGTCTTCAAGTTATCGGACCAAAATTTGAGTCAAAACAACAACAAAAGAATTAGAAAAACAAAATTTACAACCAACAAAACTCCTCAAGCTAAACACGACAAGCTCGAAAAAAACACAATTTACGTACGAAACAAAAGCAAATTACGATACGAAAAATTGGTGACAATGAATTAACAAGTTGAAAAGTGAAGATTTAAAATTAAGAACAAGTCCTATTTCAACTTGTTAAAACACAAGTCATCACACACATAAACAAACATAAACAAACATGTTTGTTTTACGTCGTAAGCTCGACGCCTTTCTTGTGTGAGAACTAGTAACCTCCTCTCGTCATGCCATGATATTGCCACACCGCGCAAACCTAAAGAAAGTGTCCTAATAACCACACAACAAACGTTATGAGTACGAGACAATTCACAACATCACATGAAAGCTAAGAAAATCACAAATATGTACAAGTATGGAAAGTAAACACACAACATGTACATGTAACATATACAAGTTCATATACAAAGTCTATACAACTATATAATAATTACAAAACTCAAAAACAACGGAATTATCAATATCTAAAACAATAAAACCAATCCCTAGCGCCATTTTATTGCAATGCGGCAAGCAAAGAGTTGGTATTATTTTTAGGTGATATATACCGGTTAGGTTATATCGATCGTGTCCACAGAGATTGGTTATTGATTAGTCGTTCGACAATTCTACATTTAATGAGTTTGGGATTAAAAGAAATGAAAATAAAAGACAAAAAGTAAATGAACAAAAAGTATAAAGGATAGACAACTTGCAGGCGAATGTAAACTACCCGTCACAGACTTAAATCTACCACCCATGTCATACTAGGCCTACGATACTCGTCCGTGTCATCACATACCCCTCACAACCTTGGTTATCTCTAACCCAAATTGAGAATCCTCCGAATCATCTCAATAGTCATTTCGGCTATCTCAACATAGAAGTCATCTGCGTCACCTCCATACCCATTTCTAGCTTACTTCACCAGCAGAGGCATTAAGATCGGATACTCTATAGTGAATGTTAGATCTAAACCCATTTCTAGTATTAAACTAACGAGATAATCATCCTAGGTAAGAATCTAAGCTATCTCTAGTAAAGCTCAAATCCTAACATAGAGTAAAAACCTAAGACAATCACCAACAGTTAAGTAAATAAACTTTATACAATGCCAAGGGCGATAAACATACATGAGTTAGAGTAGATATACATACAAAACCCAACAAAAGAGATTACAAAGAGAAGAGAAGAAGAGAACCAAACATTTCTTGGTTTGTCAACACCAATCGACAGGATTCGACTCCGGATCATCCAAATGCAAGCTCCAATGTTGTTTTCTAAGATAATCTATCAAAAAAATGATGTTGATGGTGTTGGGACTCAAAAATACCCAACCCATAACCTAAAAATGTGTTTTAGCCCTTTTAAAGAATTAAAAGTCGCGAGGGCGCGCTAAGCGTGATACGTGATGTTCACATCTTGTTTTGCCATATCTTGAGAACCGTAACGGAATTGCGCCCGGTTTGAAGCGTTGGAAAGCTTATTCAATGATCTATCTAACCATGAAGAAATATCAAGCAAATTGATTATTTTTATTTTGTTGATTTTGAGCTTTATTCGTTGATGAGTTGCTCAAATCGTCGTTTGAGCGTGTCTTGACACTTTATTACTCAATGCTCAATTATGAATGAATACCTATATAAGAGATGAAAAACTATCAAATGATACAATATTTACACAAAATATCAATTATTCTATTATGTACACATTTATACAATAAAAACGTATTTACAACAAAAAGTCGGGATTATTCAACTAAATATCAACAAAAGAACGGATAAGTGCCACAAAGTGTATATACAAAATAACTACATTTAGGCACTTATCAGTCATATGGAGAGGGAGGATCTAGAAAAGTGAGGAATGATGATGATGATGGAATATTGAAGGTATTTTATGCTTGTGAAGTGTTGAGAGGGCAAGTTATACATGGGATGATATGAGTGATTTATGATATTGGTTTTGTGGAAACATTTGGAATATCTGGTTGGGGAGAGAAGGATGTTTGTTTAGTAGTTAAATTTGGATTTTCTGGTTTAGGAGTTTCGAGAGATGAGTCAAAAGTATCAATATCAGATAGAACTTTTGCAAGTTCTGGTTGAGATTGAGTGGAGGGATCGATTTAGGGAATTGAGTTGTCAATTTATAGATCAAAATCTTCTAGAGTTTGTGGAGAATTAGGGACAGTCTTTTTGAGAGGAGGGGATGGAGTAGATGTTGATAACATTATTGATTCAATAACAGAAATAAAGGATGAATTACCTTTATTCTTAGCAGCTTTTGGATTTTTCATGAGAAGTTCCTTCATCAACAGATTTTCTCTTCTTTGATTTTATGATGGCGACATCCAAAGGTTGTTGGTGAAGATCTTGAATATTGACAGTTGGGTCATCTAGAGGGACTCTTATGATAGATACAATTTCTTAGACCATAGCAGAGGGTTTCTTCTTGATGGTTTCAATAATTTTCATTTTCTTGAGATTCTTTGTGTTGAGAGGTTTTCCAACACATGGATCCAGATCATTGACTAGCTTAGCTTCACTCATATGATCTATCAGTTTATTCTCACTCAGAATATCTGAGATAAGCCTTCCTAGAGGAATCCAATCTCTTTTGGTTATTTCTTCTTCCCTTGTTTCTTTGACACTGGTCTTTAGATGATTGAACAGGCTATGAGGAAGGTGAACTTTTTATTTTGGTGCAATGAAGTAGAGGAGAAATTACTTATAAATGTTGATGTAGTCTGTAGAACTTGATGGTTTTCTATGATTGATGCAGCCCAAAATAATTTTAGCCCAAATTCTGAAGTGGTATTTTTGATTTTTGATTTTGTTGGAGGGCTTCCCAGAGCTGAAAAATTCTTTGGATACTTTAGCTCGGTCAGAGCCAGCCTTTTCCTCCATGTTAGTGCAGTTAACATCGGTTCCATCACGACCAATGAGTCGGCCAATAAGATCTTCAGTAATGGCAATCTTCTTCCCCATTACACAAGAAGTGACTTAATGTTCAGAAGAAGAAGCATGAATCCATAATTCCTTCACTAATTATGGGATAACTGGGCCAATCAAACGATCAAAATATCTAGACCAACCTCAAAATTCAACTTCTTCAAGAAGGTCATGCCCATTTTCCTTCATGTTGTCAAAATCCACAAGAAGTTCATAGAGAACCTCAAGAGAATAACAAGGTGTGAGTAAAGTTCTCTTGGGATCAACAAAAACCTCCTCATCTGTGTTGATTTGAGAAATAGAATCTTAAATATTGATTTAAGGTTGTTGTTATTGGGATCATGGAACCATTGTTCTCAGACTTAGGGTTTTGAGAAAAGAGAGAAAAAGAAGGGAATGAGATTTTTTTAAGAATAGAGAGAACAATAAAAATGAGAGTGAAAATAGAGTAATTTGAAAAAGAGTTAAAGAGTGAATATATATAGGAAAGGATTTCTTAAAACATACAATTAATTGAATTTAAGGCACGCAAGAAATGATTAAAAAACATAATGATTTATGACAGGGAGATATCATAAAGATATTATGGAACATTTACCGATGTGACCAACACCTCAATGCATCAACTCAATCATTTTAGTCCATCGGATCTTAAACACGTGTGACTTCTAAATATGAATCAATGCTTAAGATTGATAGATGTTGATTTGGTGAACCGCATGCGTCTATCTAGAACTGGACCGTTTAAGGTAACGTTCAGATCTCCTGGATACATTCTGAGCCAACTACCCTTCACACTTCTGAAGGACAATTAATCAGATGTTCACAAAAAAAAATAAAGTTATGAAAGTTAAACATACAGAATTAGAATATTCATTCTGGACATAATTCCATAATGAGATGCATTAGAATGAAATTAAACCTATCTTCAATAAGGGATTTTGTGAAGACATCAGCCTGTTGATGGTATGTGTCAATAAATTTTAATGAAAGAATTTCCTTCCGTATATAGTTCCTAATGAAGTGATGCCTAATTTCTATATGTTTAGCTCTAGAATGTAAAATAGGATTCTTAGATAAGTAGATAGCAAAAGTATTGTCATAGAGAATGAGAATGTTACTCTCGAATATTTGAAAGTCTTCAAGCTGACTTTTCATCCAGAGCATTTGAGTGTTGCATCCTGCTGCATCTAAGTATTACCTTGATAGAGCAATGGTGGATTACCTTTTTACGGACCAAGATATCAAGTTATCTCCCGTAACGACTTCGAATTGCTTTTTGTTTCTATTTTATCTCCAACAAAATCAGCATCACATTATCCTACCAGTTTATATTCTCGAGATTTTCTATAACATAAGCCAAGGTTATTAGTACCTTTTAGATACTTGAAAATTTGCTTAACGGTTGTTAAGTGAGATTCTCTAGGATCTGATTGAAATCTAGCACAGAGACAAACACTATATAGAATATCAGGCCTTGAAGCTGTTAAATAAAGGATATAACCAATCATGCCTCTATAGAGCTTCTAATATACTTTCTTACTTACCTCTTCCTTTGACAAGATGCATGGGGGTTTTGGTTGGTTAGCAATCTGACATGTCAAATTTCTTTAGAAGTTCTTTAACATACTTACTATGATGTATGTAAGTTCCTTCTGGATATTGATTGATTTGAATTCCCACAATGAATTTAAATTCTCCCATAAGACACATTTCAAATTCTGCTTGCATATATTTAGAAAACTCTCTCCCAGGGGAGGCTTTAGTAGAGCCAAAAAATATATCATCAACGTAAATTTTACATATCAGAATGTCATTTTTAAATGATTTACAAAATAAAGTAGTGTCCACTTTCCCTCTGGTGAAATCTCTTTCTAAAAGAAAATTATTCACTCTTTCATACGAAGCTCTGGGAGCTTATTTTAGACCATATAAAGATTTTTTAAGTTTATAAACATATTATCGATGTTTTGTGTTTTCAAAACTAGGGGGTTGGTGTACATATACTTCTTCATCAATGTAACCATTTTAAAACACACTCTTTACATCCATCTGATAAAGAGCGATATTGAAGTTAACATCATAAGAAATTAAGAGTCTGATAGATTCTAACCTGGCGACTGGAGCAAAGGTTTTTATATAATTTATCCCCTCTTGCTGATTATAACCTTGTGCAACCAGTCGACTTTGTTTCTGACTACTTCTCCTTGCTCACTTAGCTTATTTTTGAAGACCCATTTAGTTCCAATAATGTTAACACATTTTGGTCTGGGAACAAAATCCCATACATCATTTTTGATAAATTGATTTACTTCTTCTTACATTGCCATAATCCAGTCATTGTCTTGAAGAGCTTCATCTATAGAGGTTGGTTCTATCAGGGACACAAGACCCATGAGATATTCTTTAGATTTTTTGAATGTGGATCTAGTTCTGATGGATCATCTTTCTTTCCCAGAATCATATCCTCAAGATGAACTAAGCTGCTTCTGGGTTGTTTCTTCTGGATGGGTTCTTCAGAGGTTTCTTTGGTGTTGATAACTTCTTCTATGGTAGGCTGAGCAGAGCTTGTATCTTTAGCAAGTCTATCTTTTGTACCTTTAATTTGAACTTATATATCTGCAAAAGATTCATTTTGCTTTGACTTCTGAGGGCCAAGCTTATCATCAAATATGACGTTAATGGATTCTTCCAAAATTCGTGTTTCAGTGTTATATACTCTGTAGCCTTTTGAGCGTTCAGAATATCCTAACATTAAATACTTTTGTGCCTTAGAATCAAACTTGTTTATATGATGTTTGGTATTCAAAATAAAACAAGTACATCCAAAAGGATGAAAATATGAAATGTTGGGCTTTCTGCTCTTCCACAATTCATAAGGAGTCTTCTCCAGAATAGGTCTTATGGAGATTATATTCTGAATATAACATGATGTGTTTAATGCTTCAGCCCAGAAATGTTTAGCAATGTTAGTCTCATTGATCATGGTTCGATCCATTTCTTGTAAAGTTCTGTTCCTACGTTCTACAACTCCATTTTATTGTGGAATTCTAGGACAAGAAAAGTTTTTTAAAATCTTTGTTTTCAAATTCTCCACCATGATCACTTCTGACTTTTACAATCCTAAATTATTTTTCATTTTGGACTTGATTACAGAAGTTAGAGAAAACAAAATGTGACTCATCCTTGTGTCTTAAGAACTTTACCCATGTCCATCTACTTTAGTCATCTACGATCACCATTCCATACTTCTTGCCACTGATGGATGCAATTTTCACTGGTCCAAACAGATCAATATGTAGAAGTTCTAATGGCCTAGAGGTAGAAACAACATTTTTAGATTTAAAAGGAGGTTTTGAAAATTTTCCTTTTTGACATGCTTCACACAGAGCATCTAAGCTAAACTTCAAATTTGGAAGTCCTCTGACTAGGTTGAGTTTGTTAATTTGAGATATTCTTCTCATATTAACATGACCCAATCATCTGTGCCAAACCCATTGCTCATTGTCTAGAGACATGAGGCATTTTACATTCTGACCTTTTAGTTCAGAAAGTTTGATCTTGTAAATGTTGTTTTTCCTTTTGCCATTAAAGAAGATTGTTCCATCTTTCTGACTAACTGCTTTACAGGACTTTTGATTAAAGATTATATCATAACCGTTATCACTTAATTGACTTATGGATAACAACTTATGAATTAATCCATCTACTAAAAGAATATTAGTTATAGAGGATAGAGTACAATTACCAATAGTTTTAGAGCCAATAGTTTTTCCTTTCTGATTGCCCCCGAAACCAACAAAGCCACCATATTTAAGTTCCAGGCTTTGGAACATATGCTTTCTTCCCGTCATGTGTCGAGAGCATCCAGAGTTCAGGTACCATGATTGGTGTTTTAGCTTTACTGTTAAAGACACCTGCAACATATATGATTTTATCCTTAGGTACCCATATCTTTTTTGGGTCCTGATTGGCTAGTGGCTCCAAATTTCTGATTGAATTTTGGTTTCTCACGCAGTTTCATAGAATAAGCATTGTTGGTATATTTAATGTCATTATTGTGTCTATAAACAAAGTGAGATTTCAAAGGAGTATATTTAATCTCCATGTCATCTACTTGTTTATATTGATAGGGTTCCTCTCCCTTAGGTTTGACATAACACAGACCTTTTCTACCGTTTCCACTAATTCCATAGATTATGGAGGCCATTTTGCTCTTATATATGTTTCTAGCAAGGAATTTTTGAAAACTATAATCGTATTCTTTTATGATTTTATTAGTGCTAGTAGAAACTTGTGATACAGGTTTTTGAGCTTTTTAAAGTTCTATTTCAATAACATAATTTTCCCTTTTAAGTTCGAAAGTAGTTTCTTTTAGCTTAGAATTTTCTGTTTTAAGTTTACTAGTGTTTTCAATTCCAAATAAAGAATCTTGTTTAAGTTTCTTATATATGTTTTCAAGCCTCTGATATTTTTCAAGAATGTCTTATAAGCAACTTTCTAATTCAGATTTAGTGAGATGAGAGAATACCTCTTCAATGTTTGATTCTGATTTTGATGAATCTGCATCATCAACTATGTTGACCATTAATGCTATATTTTCTCTTTCATCTTCAGAGTTAGATTCAGCTTCAGAAGACTCTGAGTCATCCCACATTTCCATGATACTTTTCTTCTTCTAGTTATCAGATCTTCTTTTAGGCTTTTCTTTCAGAAGTTTAGGACAGTCCCTTTTGTAGTTACTGGGTTCCTTGAATTCATAATAGATAACTTCTTTGTTTCTTGTCTTTTTGTATCCGGAGGATGTCTCAGAGAAGTTGTTAGATCTTCTTGGATTTCTGAACTTCCTCTGTCTGTTCTTCTAGAGCTGTTGAACTCTTCTGGAGAGCAGAGATAACTCATCTTCTTCTAATGATGATACTCCAAAGCTTTCTTCTTCAGCCTGAAAAGTGTTACCTTTGATGCATTTGACAAGGAAAGGTCAAGCTTTTGTTTGGACTTTGCAGTGTGGGGCTAATTTTCAAAAGCTTGAGAGAAGGTTAACAACCACTCCTATTTTGATTTTTCCTAATCTGGCAGAATCATTTGTGGGGTATTATGATGCTTCTTTGATGGGTTTAGGAGGTGTGTTGATTCAGAATGAGCATGTGGTAGCTTATGCTTCGAGGCAACTTAAAATTCATGAGAAGAATTATCCGACACATGATTTAGAGTTATCCGTATTGTGTTTGTATTGAAGATTTGGAGGCATTATTTGTTTGGTTCAAGATTTGAAGTGTTTAGCGACCATAAGAGTTTGAACTATCTGTTTCATCAGAAAGAGTTGAATATGAGGCAAAGAAGATGGTTCGAATTCTTGAAGGATTATGATTTTGGTTTGAATTATCATTCGGGTGGCGAATATTGTAGCTGATGCTTTGAGTAGGAAGTATTTGCATATGTCAACGTTGATGGTGCGAGAGTTGGACTTACTTGAGAGATTTCGATATTTGAGTTTGGTTTGTGAAGTGACGTCTTGTTGTGTTAAGCTTGGTATGTTGAAGCTTAGTAGTGGTATTTTGGACGAGATTAGAGAAGGTCATAAATCTGATTTAGTATTGGGGGATAAGTTGACGTTGATCAATCAAGGCCGAGGTGGTGATTTTCAAAATGACGAGAATGGTGTCATGAGGTGTCGTGATAGAGTTTTCACTCCTAGTGTTGGAGATTTGAAGAAGAGAATTCTTGATGAAGGACATTGTAGTGGTTTGAGTATTAATCTGGTGCTACTAAGATGTATCAAGATTTGAGGAAGTTATTTTGGTGGTCAGGTATGAAGAAAGATATTACAAAGTTTGTGTATTCTTGTTTAATCTGACAAAAGTCTAAGATTGAACATCAGAAACTGGATGGTTTGTTGCATCATTATCTATTCCTAAGTGGAAGTGGGATAACATTTCTATGGATTTTGTTTACGGTTTTCGAGGATTACGATTAGTCATGATGATGTTTGGGTTATTATGGATAGATTGAAAAATGTGCTCACTTTATTCCGACTTTGATGGATTACCTATAGAAAGATTTGCCAAGTTACATATTGATAAAGTTATGAGTTTTCATGGTGTTCCGTCGAATATTGTTTTCGATGGAGATCCGAGGTTTACTTCACATTTTTAGGATGGTTTGCTTTTGAGTTCAGCGTATCATCCGTTAACCGATCGTCAAACTGAAAGAACGATTCAATAACTTGAAGATCTTTTTAGAGCGTGTGTTTTGGAACAAGGAGGTGTTTGGGACAGTTATTTTCCTTTGATTGAGTTTACCTATAACAATAGTTTCCATTCGAGTATTGGAATGGTTCCATTTGAGGCTTTGTATGGACGAAGGTGTAGGACGCCTTTGTGTTGGTATGAATCTGGTGAGAGTGTTGTGGTTGAACACGAGATAGTTCAACAAACTACGGATAACATTAAGATGATTAGAGAAAATGAAGATTTCCGAGTCGTCAGAAGAGTTACCATGATAGGAGAAAAAAGTGTCTTAGCTTTGAGAAAGGAGATCATATGTTTTTGAGAGTTACTCATGCAACTGGTGTTGGTAGAGCTTTGAATTCATGTAAGTTGACTCCGTGTTTTATTGGTCCTTATCAGATTATCGAGAAAATAGGTGAAGTGACTTATCAGATACATTTGCCACTAGAACTTGTAAGTGTTTTGTGTTGGCTGAAATTTTTGGTAAAACAAGGATGATGTGCCAATGTCTTGATTGATGTCATGACATTCGATATGAAGACAATTCTATAGGAGGAGTGTGTTTGAAGATGCAACTCAGGTATATTTGCATAACAAATGTTATGCTATTCTCGGAAAAACAAGTTACGCAAAGTGTCGTGATGTGATGTCACATCCAATGTTAAGACATTCTGAATATGTGGAATATGCAGTTTAATTTCCTGAGAGTTTTCACGAAAGTAAGTTTACTATGGGCTGGACCGTTTCAGGAGAAAACCGTGCTTTAGCTCTTTATGCGTTGAAATTAGGTTAACATTGGTTAACCTAATTATTACTTTGCAAGTCAAGACCAAGTCCAGGTTAACATTTGTTAACCCTAATTATATTTGCAAGCCCAAGACCAAGTCCACTTATGCATCTTTATAAACTCACTAATCCTAATGTTATGTAGTGCACGTATTGTGAAGAAAACAGAAGAAGAAAGCAGACGAGCATAATTGTTCATCGTGAGTTCAAGACTGTTTCTTTGTTTTAGTTTTCTTGTGAGCCAAGCAATTATCACGATGATAATTGTATTGGAGTAGGATTTTCTGTAAGTGTAGTTTTGTCACTCAAAGCTTTGAAGCACGAGTGCTATGTCTCTTGATTAACAGCTTTGAAGCATGATCAAGTATTTGTGTTGAAGAATGTCTTCATAATTATTTTTAGTATTGGTTTGTAATCACTGCTGTGATTGAGGGGGAGTGAGTAGGTTCTCAGGTCTAAGTGTTTCTTAGATTGAAGTTGCATTATGTAGCTCTTAAGTGAAGGATATAAACAGTTGGTTTAATCCAATTAATACCTCTTATAATTATTTCCTCCACGGTTTGGTAGCCCAGGATGTAGTGTAGTTACACACGAAAGGTTAACAATTGATTGTCTCCTTTTCTTGTTTTACTTTATTATCAATATTGTTAAAAGTTAAATCAAATACTAGCGTCATAACATTCTATTTGACATCAAGTATGTTGCGAATTTCAATTGGTATCGAGGCAGTCTGCTGCTTATCTGGGTGAGATCTAGGGACAATATTTTACGGCACTATGGACAAGGAAGGAGGATTTGGGGCAGAACACCCATTCGGATGGATCAAACTATGACTAGAAACCTCGTATGGTTGCCTTCTTGAAGTCCTTTGGATAATAAAGCTTGGAGAGAATCGCGACAAAGGATGGAAACATCCTATAAGATTGAGAAAGATGGAACTACTAGTCGAAACGAGAAGAATGGAAAGAAGAAGTTGGCCTAGACAACTCTAAGGCATAAATACTTTGTTCAATGGAATTGATAGAAACATATTTAGACTAGTGCATCGGTGTGAATGGCCAAAGATGTTTGGGACACTCTCAAGACCACTCATGAAGGTACGTCAAAAGTAAAAATGTCAAGATTTCAAATGCTCACTACCAAATTTGAGAACACGAGGATGAAGGAAGATGAGACCATTCATGAGTTTCCATGAACATTCTTGAGATTGCCAATACCTCGGAGCATTGGGAGAAACATGTCCGAAGAAAACATGAAAAAGATTCTGGATCTTTGCCAAAACGGTTTTCTATGAAGGTGACTGCCATAGAAGAAGCTCTGGATATCTGCAACTTGAAGGTAGATGAACTTATTGGTTCCCTCCAAATATTTGAGATGGGAATTAGTGACAATGCTAAAAAGAAGAACAAAAGCATAGCCTTTGTATCCAATCTTGAAGAAACTAAAGAAAGTGATGAAGAGAATTTATCGAAGCTATAGCTATGCTTGGAAGACAGTTCAAAAATCATAAAGAGAATGGACCAAGCCAAGATCAAATGTCAAGAACATCTCCCCTGACACCGGCAGGACTTATGATTCAAACACAAGAGAGAAAATCAAGAAAATGCAACCAAAGAAAAGGGATTAAATGTCATGGATGTGAAGGTTATGGACACATTAGAGTGAATGTCTACCTATCTAAAGAAACAAAAGAAAGGACATACATTACATGGTCGATGGTGACTCGAAGTGACTCTAAAGAGGAATCAACTAAATTGGTTCTTGCACTAACTGGCGTATGTAATTCGACAATGAGTCAAGTGATGAAGACGACTTTTGAAACATCTACGACTCATACAAGTTATGTATCGAAGTCTTGAAATCCATCAACAAGGGAGAAGCGTAAGAAACTCATAGTGAAGTCGGAAGTTGAGAAAAAGGACCACATTGCAACTATAACTCACCTCAAAGGTGAAGTCCTTGTCTAAACTCAAACTTGATCAAATGACAAAGTGCATCGAATGTTAAACTAACAAATTGGAAGAAATCCTTCTGGACAAAATGCGGGAAATATGTACGGAATAGGATTTGTTCTTTGCAAGGAATCTACTTTTACATCAATCAACCAAGACCGAAAGATAGATGTCAAAACAGATGTCACAACATAGGACTCAACATCAAGAAAAAAACATGAATCACTCAAAGAAAAAATTTCAAAGATGGAGATGTCATTACTATGGAAGATTTGGATACATAAAACCATTACTTGAGACTATATGTATATCACGATCAGAATCACGTGTCAAATCTAACATTAATGGGCCAACCAAGAATCAATAATGGCAAAACCGAAGCTTTAATAACTCACACTTCCTTAGAGTTCGCAAAAGAAGCTGGTACTTTGGTGGGTGTTCTAAACACATGACGAATCAAGAATATGTTGAGTGACATCAAACCATACACTACTAGCTATATAACTTTTGGAGATGGATCAAGAGGTTAAATCAAGGGTGTTAGAAAACTGGACATCCGAGTTCCAAACTGGATGGTGTGTTCATTGGTAAATGGACTAGCAAATCTCATTAGTATTAGTCAAATATGTGATCAAGGATTCAAGGTCAACTTCACAAAGTCACGAATGCCTTGTTACAAATGAAGAAAAGGAAGTTGTCATGAGAGGTCGGTCAAAAGATAGCGCTACTTATGGGGTCTAAGAATACTAACTACTCCTCTATGTGCTCATAGCCAAAGAAGAAAGGTAAGTGAAACTGTGGCATCAAAAAACTTGGTCATTTGCACCTTAGAGGAATGAAAAATATCATCTCCATGGAGGCCGTAGGGATTCCAAAGCTTCAAATTGATGAAGAAAGAGTGCATGGTGAATGCCGTGTTGGCAAGCAAACCAGATGTCACATCCAAAGACTAGACATCTAACCACTTCAAGGTTCTAGAACTTCTACATGGATTTGATGGGTCCTATGTAGGTAGAAATCCTTGGTGGGAAGAGATATTCCTATGTTGTTGTGGATGACTTTTCGGATATACTTGGATAAACTTCCTTAGAAAAATCGATGTGTTTGATGTCTTTAAATAATTGTGCAAAAGACTTCAAAGAGAAAAAGGAAAGTGGTATTATCGGGGATCGAAGTGATCATGGAAAGGAGTTTGAAAACATTAAGTTTCTTGAGTTCGCTTTTTAGAAGGGATCAATCATGATTTTCCTCACCTATAACTCCTCAAAAAAATGGAGTTTTGGAAAGGAAAAAGAACCATACAAGAATGCCGGGGCCATGATACATGCCAAGAAACTCCCCATTTACTTTTGGGTTGAAGCTATGAATACAACATGCTATGTTCATAATAGAGTCACCTTGAAAGGAACCTCCTCACCTTGTATGAAATATGGAAAGGAGAATACCTATTGTGAAGTACTTTCATGTCTTTGAAGCAAGTGTTACATCTGACGGATCGTGAGCAAAGGAGAAAATGGATCCTAAAAGTGATGAAGGAATATTTCAAGGGTACTCTACCAACAACAGAGCGTATAGGGTATTCAATTCTAGAACCAGAGTTATGATGGAATCCATCAATTTCATTGTTGATGATCATCATGAGGAAGCCAATGTCACGTATGATGTTGAAACATTCTTTGAGACTCCCGCTGAAGCGTCTACAAAAATTGATGAATCAAATCCTACCTCCTCAGAGTCTGAATCAAAGTCAACCAACAAAGAACCTTCCATCAGAATTCAGAAAGATCATCCTAAAGAACTTATCATAGGAGATCCCAATGGAGTTGTTACAAGATCTAGAAATCATCTCAAACTCTTGCTTCGTATCCAATTGAACCAAAGAATGTTAAGGAAGCCTTGACTGATGAGTATTGGATTAATGTTATGCAAGATGAATTGAATCAGTTCAAATGACATGGAGTGTGGGAGCTGGTTCCTAGAACTGAGGGAACAAATATTATTGGCACTAAGTGGATATACAAAAACAAATTTGATGCAGAGGGAGTTGTCACTAGAAATAAAGCAATGTTAGTTGCTCAAGGCTACACTCAAGTTGAAGGGATTGACTTTGATGAAACCTTTGCTCATGTTGCTAGACTGGAGTCAATAAGACTACTCTTGGGAGTTTCCTGTATTCTAAAGTTTAAATTGTTTCAAATGGATGTGAAATGTGCCTTTTTAAATGGATACTTGAATGAGGAAGTGTATGGAATGACTAAGGGGTTTGTTGATCCAAACTTTCCTAATCATGTGTACAAGTTAAGAAAAGCTCTATATGGTCTGAAACAAGCTCCTAGAGCTTGGTATGAAAGATTGACCAAGTTCCTCACTGACAAAGGATACAGGAAAGGAGGAATAGACAAAACTTTATTTATGAAGGATGAAGGAGGAAAAATCATGGTTGCACAAATTTATGTGGATGATATAGTGTTTGGTGGAATGTTAGATAGAATGGTTAAACACTTTGCTGATCACATGCAATCCCAGAATTGAAATGAGTCTCATGAGGAGAATTGACTTATTTTCTTGGGCTACAAGTCATGAGATGGAAGACTCTACTTTCCTTTCTCAAAGAAAGTATGCCAAGAACATAGTCAAAAATTTGGGATGGAAAATGCAGTCACAAAAAGAACTCCGCTCCTACTCATTTAAAGTTATCCAAGATATAGGTGGTACCAATGTTGATCAAAGCTTGTACATAAGCATGATAGGAAGTCGCTATATCTAACATTAACAGACTCGATATACCATTTGCGGTTGGAGTATGTGTGCTAGAATGTCGAACCCAAAGTCGACCACATAAATCAAGTAAAAAAAAATTATGAAGTATGTGAATGGAACTTGCAACTATGGTATATCTTGTATTCTCATGGATGTGACCCTATCCTATCGCTATTGATCTTGATTGGGCGAGCGTAGATGATAGAAAAGTACCCTTTGGAGGATGTTTCTTCAGGAAACAATCTCATTTCCTAGTTTAGCAAGAAGAAAAATTGTGTATCTCTATCCATCACTGAAGGCAGAGTACATAGCAGGTAGTAGCGATTGCTCTCAACTTGATTGGATGAAACAGATGTTAGTGAATACAATGTCACACGGAATGTCTGACATTATATTGTGACAACCTAAGTGCTATCAATATATCCAAGAACCCCACAACACAGCGGGACCAAGCACATTGATATTAGACATCACTTCATAAGAGACCTTGTGGAAGATAAAGTGATTACGTTGGAGCATGTTGCCACCGATCTGGATGACATTTTACAAAGGCTCTAGATGCAAATCAATTTGAGAACTTAAGGGGTAAATGGGAATTTTCTGTATGAGGAATTATAGCAATTAATTTTCCATGGGAGATTTAATGAGAAATTCATTTATTTGAAGTTATTTTGATTGGGCAAATAGTTAATCTCCCTCTACCTTCCAAACATATCGGAAGAATAGTCTTCCAAATATAACATACCTCACTATCTATTCTTTTATCTTTCACTCTCTCAAAAGAATAATCCACGCCTGCTCATCAACTTTCGATCATCAAGGTGTCTCAACATCCATTCAACATCTCCCGAAGACGACTCCACCCTCACTTGATTTTGATTCTAGGAAAACATGGTGAATCCCACGATGTCTTTGGAGGTTACACCTCAGGGTGATTCTTCTGATGATCCTACAAAAGGAAAAGCTAAGAACATCACATTCTAAAGATCACAAGACTCCCATCTGCGGTAACTTTTCACAAACTTCCTCTTAATTTTCCCCAAAATAGCAAATAGGGAAGATTTCGCTTATGTTCATCAGGCAATCTCAAAAATCTTGACTAGAATCTTGAGTGAAAATCATGTTGTGCCTGGAGTGTCTGTGCCCTTGAACCAAGAGTCTGTTAACCCTAATATAGAGATGATCACAATGTTACACAAGAAGTTGAAACAATGGATTCTAATGTTGAACACTCTGCGGACAAGAATGATGATACTCAGACTGATATTGGTAAAAAGACTGGTCACCAATCTACTGCTAATACTCCCATTGTTAATGTTGATGAAGAATACTCTGACAATGATCTTATTGCTACTGTAAACCCAAGCATTTCCAAGAGGTTGATGACAAGAAAGGAAGAAAGGAGATCAAAGTCCCTCAAAGGGAAGGTTGATGCTGCATCTTTTGAGAAAGGTGTTATTGGTCCTGCAAAAGGAAAGGCTGGTGTTGTGTCTACAAAGAAAACTGTTGTTGGCCCTTCAAAAGGAAAGGCTAGTGTTGAATCCTCAAAAAGAGCTGTTGTTAGTCCCCCAATATCTTTGAGCAAAGTGGTCTCCAAAAAGAGAAAAGCCACTCCACCTTCTGACTCTGATGATGAATCTTCTTATTTTGATGTTGAGAGTGATATCCCTGAAGTTCCTCTCAGGAAGAATCCCACCACTAGAAAGCTTGCTACTAAGGTACCTGATGTTCCTATAGACAATATCTCTTTTCATTATCCTTCAAAGCCAATAGGTGGAAGTATGTCTTTCTAAAGAGAATAGCTTTAGAGAGGCCCGACTAGCAATGCCCTTTCAAAGGAGGTTATAGATCTTATCCATTTCTTGGATTGTTGAAGACTGTTGCCCACTTCTCTAAGTGTTATGAAATTCTTGTTAAAAATTAATTGTAAACTGTCTCGAAGAGTGTCTTGATGGGAAGTCTAAGGACTTTAGGAAAGTGTATGTTAGAGGCAAGTGTTACCTTCTCATCACTTGATCAATAATTTTCTAGGAAGGTCTGATGAAGCTCAACTGATGGAAGTCACGTGATACGGTGAAGCCGACTTTGTAGGATTTTGTATCGCAAATGCGGATAGCAAGAGTCGCCACCGACTTTTATTTTTATCAATTAAGGAAGGTAAAAGTAACAGAAAAAGACCTTCGTTAGATTCTGAGTTCGGGAGAATGGTTATGAAAAGGGAAGGTATTAGCACCCCTTTCCATCCGTAGTTATCTACGGGCTCTTAGTTGCTCTAGATCACTTTTTAAAATTGCTTTATGTGTGTTTGCAAAGATGTTTTAGAAAAAGGCATTTCGCTTTGACTTTGTAATGACTCATGTAGGAGTGTATACAAAGTGTTCGGAAATGTTTTTGTTTTGAAAAGAATTTGAACTTTGAAAAAAGTGTGTGGTGTGAAAAGCATTTGATAGAGCGAGCAACTAAAGACTTATTACCCACTTTCGAAATCGGTCGATTTTGTTGTACTTCTACATTCCTTTAGAATAGCTAGCCATACCATTAGTTAGTAGGTAGCTCCATTCGTTGGATGTAAGCGGACATTCGAAGGGACATCGGATGGTCATAGAAAGCAACTTGTAGGAAGTATCCTAGCACATTCGGAGGGACTATCATCATTTTTCGAGGCGACAATCGAGGGTCAAGATCATGTATTCGGAGGCGACATCGTGGGTCTTATGATCTTTGTATCGAGAAGGACTATGATGATTTGTTTGAAGGCAACGGTGCTAGAATACCTCTACGTTCGAGGGACATGACCATTTGAAATCGAAAGGCATCGAGAGAGAATTACCCTAAGGGGTGCATGTGTGAAAGAGTGTGTTGATTTCAAGTATTTTATCTTGCAAGTTAGTGGGCTATGTTCATTATTATCTTGCCATACACGCCTAGTTACTAGCAATTGATAGGGTGCGGAAATTAAAATGCGGAATGTAAAGATGTGGAAAGATAAATGTCCTACGCTATTACATGGCTTTGGGGCAGATACATAATTTAACATGCGAAAAATAAAATCCTAAATTAAACTATTACATCCCATGAACAGTTACATAATTGAAAAAATAATATGATAAAATGATAAAGAGAAAATCGTCTGAATCGGATCAACCTGTACAAAAAGAAGAAATCGGAAAATGCAATATAGATCGAACAAGAGAAAAAATAGTCTTTCTAGAAGCCATAATCCCTCAAAAGCAGAGCAAAGATAAATCCCTAGGTCCTTGAAATAGTTAGAAATGATATGCAATCGGATGATGTCATGATGTCATGTTTAGCACACAAACAATTCACACAATGAGCCTAGGTTTAAGGCTTGCATGAGGTATAAGTGATTACCCACCAAAAGTTTGAGTTGGTTCATCTGTCCTATAATAGTAACGGGTTCTAGGAATCTCATATCACAGATCTTTCGTAGGCGCTTATTTCAATACTGACCCAAGTGGTCGTTCGAAAATGTCCCAAAAGTCTAATCTCAATGAGTGTAGCAGTATCAACCAACCTCGGTCTACACCAAAAGCCGCCATCTCACTACCTTCTAATGGCCAAGATGGGTCAATTAAGGTTCTAAAAGTTTAGTTAGCGCTTGACACCACCAGAAGCCAAATACTATCTTCAACTTGGGAATGAAGAGTATCGGGACAACCAAAGTGTCACGCTAAGCGTAGCCATCATGTTGACCGTTAGTTATCGTCTAGCGGTCGCGATGATCTAATGCCACTTACCTAAAAGGAAACCCGGATCCGGTGTAGGATCCCCACAAATAATACCAAACAACCCTTAAAGATAAAGCATACAAGTCAAACAAAAGCATAAAGATGATCTAAAATCCCTAAGGCAATTCTCTCTTTTAGGGTGTAGTCCCAGTAGTCGCCGATTCGTGATCGGTGAAGCCCGACTTTGTAGGATTTTGTATCGCAAATGTGCGGATAGCAAGAGTCGCCACCGACTTTTATTTTTATCAATTAAGGGAAGGTAAAAGTATGAAAAAAGACCTTCGTTAGATTACGAGTTCGGAGAATGGTTATGAAAAGGGAAGGTATTAGCACCCTTTCCATCCGTAGTTATCTCTGGACTCTTAGTTGCTCTAGATCACTTTTTAAAATTGCTTTACGTGTGTTTGACAAAGATGTTTTGAAAAAGGCATTTCGCTTTGACTTTGTAATGACTCATGTAGGAGTGTATACAAAGTGTTCGGAAATGTTTTGTTTTGAAAAGAATTTGAACTTTGAAAAAGTGTGTGGTGTGAAAAGCATTTGATTTGCGAGAAACTAAAGACTTATTACCCACTTTCAATTGGTCGTTTTGTTGTACTTCTACATTCCTTTAGAATAGCGCTAGCCATACCATTAGTTAGTAGGTAGCTCCATTCGTTGGATGTAAGCGGGACATTCGAAGGGACATCGGATGGTCATAGAAAGCAACTTGTAGGAAGTATCCTAGCACATTGAAGGACTATCATCATTTTTCGTAGGCGACAATCGAGGGTCAAGATCATGTATTCGGAGGCGACATCGTGGGTCTTATGATCTTTGTATCGAAGGACTATGATGATTTGTTTGAAGGCAGCGGTGCTAGAATACCTCTACGTTCGAGGACTGACCATTTGAAATCGAAAGGCATCGAGAGAATTACCCTAAAGGGTGCATGTGAAAGAGTGTGTTGATTTCAAGTATTTTATCTTGTGTTAGTGGGCTATGTTCATTATTATCTTGCCATACCGCCTAGTTACTAGCAATTGATAGGGTGCGGAAATTAAAATGCGGAATGTAAATGCGGAAAGATAAATGTCCTACGCTATTACATGGCTTTGGGGCAGATACATAATTTAACATGCGGAAAATAAAATCCTAAATTAAACTATTACATCCCATGAACAGTTACATAATTGAAAAAATAATATGATAAAATGATAAAGAAAATCGTCTGAATCGGATCAACACATGCAAAAAGAAGAAATCGGAAAATGCAATATGAATCGAACAAGAGAAAAAATATTAGAAAAATGCAAATTTTAATATGGGAAAATTAATACATGCTGGAAATAAGATAAATAAGTTAAAATAATTTTTTGGGATTTTTTAGAAAAGATTTAATAATTAAAATGCAATTAAAAGTGAATTAAATACAAAAATATAAATAAAAATAAATATGCATGCAAAATTGTATTTTTAATTTTATAAATTAAATAAAGATTTTATGAAAATAATGCAAAAAGAAATTAATTTTGATGATTTTTAAATGCAGAAATAAAATATGAAATTAATTAAAATAACATGCAAATATTAAATAATTAGAAAATATGAAAAATAGAAAAGTTGAAAGTTTGAAAAAGAAACCAAAATTGCCAGGAATGATCTTTGCGGGGCGCCTTAAACACTTGGCTCTTTGTGTTGGAAAACAAAATCATTTGAATATGAATGACGTGTCTGATTATGTTCAAACCACCAGTCGATAGCGTGACCCCAATTGATCGGATGGAATGAATCAGATCGCTTGCTTCGCCACGCATGCCGGTTCAATATCGGTCAACAAGGAGCCAGCTCGTCGTCTTCTCAAATCAGCAAAATCCAAAACGCAAAACGAAAGATAAATGCAAGGAATACCTACCCCTAAATCGACCTTGCGATTCATGGTGACCTTATTTCTCTGAAAGTGCATGTAGGCGATTCGTCGAAACTTGCGAAGCCTAGTCATGGCAAATGGTGATTCTCACGTACAAGCTTTAAACGATGGCCGGATCCATCATATGCAACCTCATGAACACAACCAAATCGTTAAAATCAATGAAACCACGGATAATAAAAATGCAAAAATCAAAAGTTTTGAATATGTATGTATGTACATGCATCGATTTAGCTTGCTTTAACCATTGGCAATGTATTACTCAAAACTTACTCCACGAAGACAATGGATGGTTATTTAATTTGAAAGTGGACGCTTTTGAAATTCGATTTCAAGTTTCTTGAAAATTTTGCAAGAGTAAGGGTTATTTTTAGGGTTAGGGTTTCGTCCTCTTGGCTTGTGTGTATTGCTTCATATTTATAGAGGTTTTGGAAGAGAAAAAAAGAAAAAAGATTGAAATTGAATGTGCAAATATTTTCAATAAATAAAATCAAATTTCTTTAAAAACTTGATTTTTTCTTTCCATATGCAAGCTATCATGATTTGGCAGAAGTCTTGGGCTTTCTTGGACATTAAGAAAGATATAAATCCAACTTATTTGAAAAAAATAACCTTATTTTCATATTTTATGTAATTTAATTTGAATTAAATGGTTTAAAATCCAAAATAAATCAATAAAATAGAAAATTGCCATGGCCAAGCATTTATGGGTCAAAAATAACATCATGAACAAGTTTGGATCAAAAGATTATAGGCCCATTTGGAAAATTTTGCATTTTGACCAAAATGTCCTTTTGTCAATTGTCCAAAATTTCCCAACTTCGAATAATGTATCTTGCTCAATTTTCCACATTTTGAGTGTTCTTGGACTTTTGAAGCTCTAAGACCTCTAAACAATGTCTTTGGTTTCATCTCAATTGGAGTTACCATGCTCAATATATCTTCAAAACAAAAAGTTGACTTTTGTTGACTTTGAAAATGACTGTAATGTTTTGAGCTATACCTCTCAAATGAAGCATTTTTGGACATTCTTGTGAGACATGAAGTTGTAGAGAATTAAATTTCCTTCAAAATGAGCTTTGGTGGGAAAATTTACGAGAAAGTATGAAAAGTTATGATCATCAAAGTTCGAGTTGACTTTTCACCTAGAAACCTAATTTAGAAAGTTTGACTTTTGAGCAAATCTTGAGTTTTCTTGATGAATCATGATCAACCCTTGATCAAATGATGAATGTAACTTCAAAATGAGGATGTTGACCAAAATTATGAAGTTTGTTGTGTATTGACCTGATTGACTTTTGTCCAATCTGACTAATTTTCAACCATGAGCAATTGTGAGAAACTTGACTTGTGAGCTTGAAACTTGACATGGAGAATCTTTGAAGCATATGAGGAGGCATGAAGGCCATTGGAGATGTTGGAAGTTCATCTTGACTTGAGAGATACCAAACCCTAGTTTGGGTTGATTATCTAGGGAGAGTTTGTCTGATCAACTCTTGAGGAATCCTTGAGCATAGATGTATGAAATCTCTTGAGTATATGGAGGGAAAATTTTGGGGTATGACAGTCACTGACAATCAGGTTTATCAAGTGATCACTGCAAAACAGGTAAAGAACTGGCCATTGAAAGGAAAACTGTTTGCTAGCAAGTTGAGTATGAAATTTTCCATGCTGCATAAGATTGGTGCAATTAACGGAAGTCCTACAAATTATAAGTCTACCATTGAAACTGGGTTGGGTAGATTCATTTATGTTGTTGGAACAAAAGCAAAATTTGACTATGGAACATACATATTTGATCAAACTATGAAGCATGCTGGAAGTTTTGTTGTCAAAGGTCTTATCGCTTTTCCCTCCCTCAAATGTGGTATTATTTTGAACCAATACCTTGATATTCTTGTTGAGAGAGACTCTGTGTGAAAAAGAGACTCTGCTCTTGTCTTTCATTATAAACTATTTCAGGGAACTCATGTCCCATATTGTCATGACATCTGGTGAGACATCCACCATCAATCTTCAAGAAGGCTAATGTCATTGTTGTGCTAAAGGAAACTTGCAGAGCTTGAGAAAAGGAAGAAATCTCTTGAAGAATTGATCAAGACTCTTGAACAGGATAAGAATGATGTAGAGGGTGAGGATCAAAAGTTGAATGAGGATAAAGATGTGAATGAAGAATGCATCAAGGTATCGACAAGCTCAATGAAGATGCTGATAAAGACAATGACAACTCAGATGATTCTACACGAAGAGACGTGGTGTTTTGTTTTGAGTGCGATTCTTTGGTTAGTACTTGGTGTTTGCAACTTGTTGATGTTTCTTTTGTGGCTCAGTAACTAATGGTCTCTGGAAACTTGATGTCTTGGGAACTTACCTTTATTTTGTATCTAAAAAATGGGAGAATTAATTAGGATTGTTCGGGTTATTACTCGGGTTTAGTTTGGTAGTTTTATTTCTGCTGCTCTAGTTGCTCTCTGATAGTTTAATTTCTGCTGCTCTAGTTGCTCTCTGATAGTTTAGATGGTTTTAGCCAAAAAATTTGCCAAAGGGGAGTATGTAAGTGTTTTTGTGTTGGGTACGCAACTTTTGGTAAAACCAGATGATGTGCCAATGTCTTGTTGATGTCAAACATTACGATGAACAATTCTTTAAGAGGAGTGTGTTTGCGATGCATCTCAGTATTGCATAACAAATGTTACGTTACGTTATGCTATTCTCGGAAACAGAGTTACGCAAGAGAGTGTACGTGATGTGTGATGTCACATCCAATGTTAAGATATTAGAATAAGCGGAATATGAAGTTTAATTTCTGAGAGTTTTCGGGAAATTAAGTTTATTATAAATGGACCATTTCAGGGAGGAAACAGGTGCTTTAGCTCCTTTGTGCGTTGAAATTAGGTTAACATTGGTTAACCCTAATTATTGCTTTGCAAGTCCAAGACCAAGTCCGCGAGTTAACATTGGTTAACCCTAATTCTTGTTTGCAAGCCCAAGACCAAGTCCACTTATGCATTTTATAAACTCACTAATCCTAATGTTATGTAGTGCTAGGCGTATTATGAAGAAATCCAGAAGAAAACGACGAAACAAAATTGTTCATCTTGAGTTCAAATTTGTTTCTTTGTTTTAGTTTTCTTGTGAGCCAAGCAATTATCACGATGATAATTGTATTGAGAGATTTTTCTTGTAATTGTAGTTTTGTCCTCAAAACTTTGAAGCACGAAGTGTTATGTCTCTTGATTAAAAGCTTTAAAGCATGATCAAGTATTTGTGTTGAAGAATGTCTTCATAATTATTTTTAGTATTGGTTTGTAATCACCTTTGTGATTGAGGGGGAGTGATGTAGTTCTCGGTCTAAGTGTTTCTTAGATTGAAGTTGCATGGGTAGGTCTTAAGTGAAGGATATAATGCTTGGTTTAATCCAATTAATACCTCTTATAGTGGATTTCCTCCACCGGCTGTAGCCCTCAGATGTAGTTGTAGTTACACACGAACTAGGTTAACAATTGATTGTGTCTCCTCATCGCTTTTATTTATTATCAATATTGTTAAAAAGTTCATCGAATACCAGGTGTCATAACATTCTATTTGACATCAAGTATTTGTTGCCGATTGAACTTGCTAATCTCCATGACGTGTTCCATGTATCTCAATTGAGGAAATATATTGGACATGTCTCATGTTGTTCCTCTTAGATGATGCATGTCGGAGATGATTTGATGGTTTGAGACATCACATATGCGTATTAAGGATCAAAGAGTTAAGAACTCGGAGGTAAGGAAATAACTTTAGTGAAAGTGGTTTGGGGAGGTGCTGGCATGGTAATGTGACTTGGGAGCTTAAGAGTCGGATGAAGGATCACGTATCCCGAGTTGTTCATTTGAGGTAATTTTCGAGGAGATAAATCTTTTAAGTGGGGAGAGTTGTAACATCCCAAATTTTAATTGTTATTTATTATTTATGAATTATTATATATATGGTAATTAATTAACTTGTGGATTTGATGAATATTTGAATTATTTGAATACATATGATATTTGGAATAATTGATTTAATGAGTAAGAATAGTAAATAGTTAGGGCTTGTTTGATATTTTGTTTGTAGTTTTAAAAACCGAATAGTAAAAATCAAAACCCAATTTACTTTTCAGCTTTTACTTTAAAAAACCGAAAAATAGAAAGAGTTTTAAAATCACATTTGCAAAATATTGTATTCAAACAACTTTTTAATTTCTAAATTTTCAAAAAACTAAAATAGAGTTTTAAAGAGTCTTTCAAATAGGCCCTAGTAATAAGCCTAATTATTAGAATTGATGTGGATAAGTGAGTTAAGTCCATTAAGAGAATACTAGTTAGTAAGGGTTGTGAGATAACATAAGTTAGAGCTATCATTTTAAAGAAGAGAAGAAAATGAGAAAAAGAGGAAAAGAAGAAGAGGAAGGAGGAAAACCTAAAGGTTATTCTTCACAGTGGGGAGAATCCTTATTATTATTATTATTATCTTGTATGTGATTAGGTAGTGATTAGTAACATGATAGGTTGTTTGATTTAAATTTCTAATAATCTTGGATGTTAGGGGTTGAGAAGAAATTGTTTTTCTACTTAAAATGATGACCCATGATTAGAAACATTTAGACACCTTTAATGATGTTATTTGAATGATTGGTATGAGTTTTTGTATGAGAATTTTGTGGGAAGAAGAATATGTATCATAGCAGAATTTTCCGAGTTTAGAGATCACGCTTAGCGCAACTAGAAGCTTGAAAGCTAAAGTCTCTAAATTTAGGGTTGTAGTTAGGAAATCGGGCTTAGAGCGGTATCTCGGGCTTAGCATGGTATGGAACTTAAATGTTGCTTTTATGATCATTTGACATGAAGTCTTATATGGTTATATTTTATGGAGTATTTTCATGTATGTGATTAATCGATTTGATTGGAATTGAATGGATTTAGATTGAAACTTGGTGAACACATAATGCTTGATTTTACTTATGTTTTTTGTGTTTGTATGATTGTAATGAATAATCATTATTGGCTTATGTGCTAAATGTTGTTTATGAATATGTGGTGATAAATGCTAAATGATTTTCATTGTTATAGTGGTGTACGTGTAATTGTGCAATTGGTGAATAATTCAAGGTAATGAATTATTGTGATATGCTTTATAATTAGGATTGGTGGAAAATATTAATTTTCACATGTTGTTCATGAATTGCACATGCATACATGGTCGACTTTGATCCTTAGTTGGAAATATAAAGTGGTGAAACATTGGATTCACATGGGGCTTGGATCCTTGATTGGAAATAAAGGTGGTGAAACTTTAGGTTCACATGTGTTGACTTTGATCCTTGATTGAAATAGAAAGTGGTGAAACTTTGGTTCACATGGGGCTTGATCCTTGATTGGAAATAGGCGGTGAAACTTTGGGTTCATGTGTTGACTTTGATCCTTAATTTAAAATAGAAGTGGTGAAACTTTGGGTTCATAAATGGTACCACATGCATTAGTCACATTCATTTTGCATTGGAGTCTTATGCATTATTGATGAATATGTATGTGAATTGTAATATGTGTTTAGTGGTTAAATGGTTACCTAATTTGTTACATTGGCGATGCTTATGTTGTTTGGAATATCACATGAAGTGTAGAGAATTGTTAAATATGTTTATTTCTATATTGCTTCTAATTATATATATATATATATATATATATATATATATATATATATATATGATAATGATTTAAATTCTCACCCTTCGTTGTATGTGATTTTCTATGCGACATCGCGGTTCTCGAAGATAGTGGTGCTTACATACGAGACTGATTGAGAGGATTAGTTAGCTTATCCGTTATTCAGGTAGTGAGTCATTGCTCTAGTAATGTAATATGGGGTTTAGTTGAACTCATGTATATTATGAGATATTGTTATGCATTCCATTTGTTTTGGATCTATATGTTGAGATACTATGTTGATGTGGCTTTGGTGTGATGTTTGAATTCATATGACTTGATGATGTTATGAATTCATTGTTATGATGTTTAATGGTTATAGTATGAGATATAATCATTAATAGTATCCGAGAAAAGAAATATTCTTCTTTGATATGCATATTTGATGAAGCATGATTTAAATATGTTATGATTATGACTAGGTGTATGTTAATATTTATTTTGTTGGTTTTCTATTGTGTGAAAATGACAAGTGATACCTTTGTATGTATATTTATTTTTTACTATGATTTATGTCATATTTATTTGGGGTTAGAAAAGATTATCATAGAAAGTCAAACTTTCATACCCAAGAGTGAGTATAGTAATTATGCTATTTGAAATTCTACTAATTGTGTGTATTAGTGCGACATTAATAAATGAAAATTATTTGTAGTGGCATAAACAAACTAATTCTCATTCTTGTGGATATTATTTCATAGGATATATGATCCATATTGTCTGAGGGGCATTACACAAGGATTTATGAAGAATAGGTATTACCTTAATCCATGTTATGTATTCTTAAACTAATTAATTTTGTTGTTTTAGCTTAAATTTGGTTCTAATTGTAGGAGCTTAGCAACCAAAAAACATTCAAAAGAGGAATTGATGTCGATCTCGTTAATGTTGTCTTCCCATATATTTATGAAGCTCGATAACAAGAATAGTAGTTTCATTGATTTGTAACAATGTTATTTTCTATATGAAGAGAGGTTTTCTTATTTTGTCTTGATGATAATAATGTTATTTTGTATACGAACATAGGTTTTCTTATTTTGTATATAAATTATATATGATATTATTCATTGCATACATATTTTATAGTTTTGTGTGTAAAATAATATGTGGGCTAATAGATTTATTATAATGAATGATACATGCTGGAAATGATAGATAAAAATGATATAGAGGGCCAATAAATTGATAAATAATAGCCAAAAGCTAAATAATAAACCCTTTAGTTAATATATAAACCGAGGTAAAATGAATATCATTTTACCTGATTATAAATACAAGTGATAGCTATATGAAGCGCCAATAAAATGAAAAAATAGTTCCTAGGATCGAATCCATGGTTGTTACAATAATAAACTCAAAGTTAAAAATACGGAGATGTTAAGTGCGCACTTCTCATGTAGACCTTAGTAACCTCGAATGAGTTCACCGAGGTAAAACACATTTCACATCCGACGTTACAAGCGTTATTTGTAGTAGTGGTTATTTAGAGTCTATTTATGAATGGGATCCTTCTTCCAGATCATGGTCTATTTACCTTTTCTTTTTTCTCCAATAGGTCTTCGAGAACTAGGCGATTGTTGATGTCAATGTGTCGACGTACAACACGGCTTTGGTTCCTCAATACTTTTAAGCGAGCTAGTCCGCTCAATGCCCTGGTGGTTGCTGATGAAGCTTAACTTTGGAGGA
>CM038795.1:112969344-113061249 GCA_021764765.1 Vicia sativa | reverse complement strand
AGAAGAAGAGAACCAAACATTTCTTGGTTTGTCAACACCAATCGATTTAGGATTCAATTCGGATCATCCAAATGCAAGCTCCAATGTTTTCTAAGATAATCTATCAAAAATGATGTCATGGTGTTGGACTCAAAAATACCCAACCCATAACCTAAAAATGTGTTTTAGCCCTTTAGCAATCAATTCTCTTGAAGTCGCAGGAGATGTTAAGCGCGGTCTGTGATGTTCAAGATCTTGTTTTTGCCATCTTGAGAACCGTGAATCGAATTCATACCGATTTGAAGTATTGGAAAGCTTTATTCAATGATATCTAACCATGAAGAAATATCAAGAAAATTTATGATTTTTATTTTGTTGATTTTGAGCTTTATTCGTTGATGAGTTGCTCAAATCGTATGCTTTGAAGTCGTGTTCTTCATACACTTTATTACTCAATGCTCCAATTATGAATGAATACCTATATGAAAACTATCAAATGATACAATATTTACACAAAATATCAATATTCTATTATGTACATTTATACAATAAAACGTATTTTTAAATAAAAACTCGGATTATTTAACTAAATGTCACTAAAAGAATTTGATATGCCACAAAATGATATTCAAAATAACTACATTTTGACACTTATCAATCCTCCCCTAACTCCAAAAAATGAAGATAACCATAAATACAAACTTACCACTATACTACTACAACCATACATATATAAATGAAACAAATCCTAAGTACAAAAATCATGCAAAGCATTCTAAACAAAACAAGCTCAATCATGAATCACACCTAGCAAAAATTCATCGCTAGATGAAGAACTCACAAAGGAGGGATAAAAACACTCCTCCACAATCTTGCAAACAATAGACTAAATTATGCATTCATCCAAAACGTATTGAAAATACAAATGCAAGAATCACAAGGATTTTCATATTGTAATGTGGTCAAGTTAACAAACAAGTGATAAGTCCTAAAGCTAATCGAAACAAAAACTTGCCTAAACCTAAGGGAGTGATCAACTACAAAGTTCCAAACAATATAATTTCAATCAAACTTATTCTTCATCACAAATTTCACACCAAACACACCTCACTTATTAACATAACATTATTCCTACTTTTATTTTTCTTTTTCAAAGCTTTTCTCCTTTTCTTTCTTTTTCTAATATTTCTTTTAACCTCATACCAACCACAATATAAGTATATAAACATTTCTTTCCCAACTTGAATTCAACCAACATTAATGTGTGAATACTCCCCTACTAAGGCAAGGTAAAAATCCATACAACAACATATAGTTGAGGGTTCAAGAACAAAGAAATCAACATCCATACAAAAAAGTGAATTGACACTCATAGACAAGCATCAAGGTCAAATAAAATGGATGTTGATAAAAGTTCAAAGGGCTAAGAAATTCACACACTCACAAGGTGAATTGAATATTTGGCCAAGGTAGTTATGCTCAAAATCAACAAAATGCCTTGATCATTTTCTTGCAATCATACAATCAACACAAAACAAAAGATTAAGCATAATAAAATCCATAAAACAAGAATGGACTCATATGTAAACAATGGAAAGCCTCACATTTATGGTTAAAAATGGTACTAAAGTGATTTAATTCATGAGCAAGTAATGCAAAAGAATGAATAGCATGGTAATTATACAAATGATAAATTTCCTAAACATGTTATGCTATAGAAAGCTTATAAACTAGGCACCGACGTGTACCAACTTTGAAGATTATCATTACCATACATCCTACAGTTGAAACGATCAAATCGAAAATCACCTCAAAAGTCTTCAAGTTATCGGACCAAAATTTGAGTCCAAACAACAACAAAAGAATTAGAAAACAAAATTTACAAAATTTATAAACCAACAAAACTCCTCAAGCTAAACACGACAAGCTGAAAAACACAATTTACGACGAAAACAAAAGCAAATTACTTATACGAAAATTGGTGACAATGAATTAACAAGTTGAAAAGTGAAGATTTAAAATTAAGAACAAGTCCTATTTCAACTTGTTAAAACACAAGTCACCACACACATAAACAACAAACATGCTTGTTTTACGTCGAAGCTCGACGCCTCTTCGTGTGAGAACTAGTAACCTCTCGTCATGCCATGGTATTGCCACAATCAACAAACCTAAAGAAAGTTTCCTAACAACCACACAACAAACGCAAGCATGTACGACAATTCACAACATCACATGAAAGCTAAGAAAATCACAATATGTACAAGTATGGAAAGTAAACACAACATGTACATGTAATATATACAAGTTCATATACAAAGTCTATACAATATATACAATAATTACAAAACTCAAAACAACGGAACTATCGCAATACAGAAATAATAAAACCAATCCCCGGCAACGGCGCCATTTTGTTGCGGCGGTAAAGCGGCAAGCAAAGAGTTGGTATTATTTTTACCGGGTGATATATACCGTTAGGTTATATCGATCGCGGTCCAAGAGATTGGTTATTGATTCGTCGTTCGACAATTCTACCGTTAATGAGTTTGGGATTAAAAAGAAATGAAAATAAAAGACAAAAAGTAAATGAACAAAAAAAAAGATAGACAACTTGTCCGGAACGAATGTAAACTACCCGTCATGTACTTAAATCTACCACCCATGTCATACTAGGCCTACGATACTCGTCCGTGTCATCACATACCCCTCACAACCTTGGTTATCTCTAACCCAAATTGAGAATCCTCCCGAATCATCTCAATAGTCATTTCTGGTCTATCTCAACAACACAGAATTTATCTACGTCACCTCCATACCCATTCCTAACTTACTTCACCAACGCAGAGGCATTAAGATCAGATACTCTATAGTGAATGTTAGATCTAAACCCATTTCTAGTATTCAAACTAATGATAATCATCCTAGGTAAGAATCTAAGCAATCTATCTCTAGTAAAGCTCAAATCTCTAACATAGAGTAAAAACCTAAGACAATCACCAACACAGATTCGTAAAATAAACTTTATACAATGCCAAGGGCGATAAACATACATGAGTTAGAGTAGATATACATATAAAACCCAACAAAAGAGATTATAAAGAGAAGAGAAGAAGAGGAACCAAACGTTTCTTGGTTTGTCAACACCAATCGACGAGGGATTCGACTCCGGATCATCCAAATGCAAGCTCCAATGTTGTTTTCTAAGATAATCTATCAAAAATGATGTTGATGGTGTGGGACTCAAAATACCCAACCCATAACCTAAAATGTGTTTTAGCCCCTTTTAAAGAATTCGGTCGCGGGGCGGCTAAGCGGTCTCGTGATGTTCAAGATCTTGTTTTTGCCATATCTTGAGAACCGAATCTTGAATTGCGCCCGATTTGAAGCATTGAAAGCTTATTCAATGATATATCTAACCATGAAGAAATATCAAGAAAATTTATGATTTTTATTTTGTTGATTTTGAGCTTTATTCGTTGATGAGTTGCTCAAATCGTATGTTTAGTCATGTTCTCGACACTTTATTACTCAATGCTCCAATTATGAATGAATACCTATAAAAGAGATGAAAACTATCAAATGATACAATATTTACACAAAATATCAATTATTCTATTATGTACATTTATACAATAAAACGGTATAAACAAAAACTGGATTATTTAACTAAATGTCAAAAAGAACGGATAAGTGCCACAAAATGTATATACAAATAACTACATTTTGGCACTTATCAACTCTCCTAACTTGACACATTGTTTTTCCTCAAACAAAGTCAAATAACTCAAAGAAACAAAAATGATAATCAAATAATCACGAATCAACAAGTTTTGAAAACGACAAATCTATGGTTCAAATCCAAACAAAACAACCAATAAATCAATTAGAATCAAAGTAGTATAAAACACCAATCTTGCAAAACAATAGACTAAATTATGCATCATCCAAAACGTATTGAAAATACAAATGCAAGAATCACAAGGATTTTCAGGTTGTAATGGCTTGTTAACAAACAAGTGATAAGTCCTAAAGCTAATCGAAACAAAACTTGCTAAACCTAAGGGAGGATCAACTCACAAAGTTCCAAACAATATAATTTCAATCAAACTTATTCTTCATCACAAATTTCACACCAACACACCTCACTTATTAACATAACATTATTCCTACTCTTTTTGTTTTTCTTTTTCAAAGCTTTTCTCCTTTTTCTTTCTTTTCCTAATATTTCTTTTAACCTCATACCAACCACAATATAAGTATATAAACATTTCTCTCCCCAACTTGAATTCAACCAACATTAATGTGTGAATACTCCCTACTTTCTATGGCAAGGTAAAAATCCATACAACAACATATAGTTGAGGGTTCAAGAAACAAAGAAATCCACATCCATACAAAAAAAGTGAATTGACACTCATAGACAAGCATCAAGGTCAAATAAAAATGGATGTTGATAAAAGTTCAAAGGGGCTAAGAAAGGTTCACACACTCACAAGGTGAATTGAATATTTGGCCAAGGTAGTTATGCTCAAAATCAACAAAATGCCTTGATCATTTTCTTGCAATCATACAATCAACACAAAACAAAAGATTAAGCATAATAAAATCCAGTTAAAACAAGAATGTGGACTCTCATATGTAAACAATGGAAAGCTTCCTCACATTTATGGTTAAAAATGGTACTAAAGTGATTTAATTCATGAGCAAATAATGCAAAAAGAATGAATAGCATGGCAATTATACAAATGATAAATTTCCTAAACATGTTATGCTATAGAAAGCGATAAACGAGTACCTGACGTGTACCAACTTTGAAGATTATCATTACCATACATCCGCGAGTTGAAACGATCAAACTCGGAAAATCACCTCAAAAGTCTTCAAGTTATCGGACCAAAATTTGAGTCCAAACAACAACAAAAGAATTAGAAAAACAAAATTTACAAAATTTACAACCAACAAAACTCCTCAAGCTAAACACGACAAGCTCGAAAAAAACACAATTTACGTACGAAACAAAAGCAAATTACGATACGAAAAATTGGTGACAATGAATTAACAAGTTGAAAAGTGAAGATTTAAAATTAAGAACAAGTCCTATTTCAACTTGTTAAAACACAAGTCACCACACACATAAACAAACATGCTTGTTTTACGTCGTAAGCTCGACGCCTTTCTTGTGTGAGAACTAGTAACCTCCTCTCGTCATGCCATGGTATTGCCACACCGCGCAAACCTAAAGAAAGTTTCCTAACAACCACACAACAAATGTTACGAGTACGAGACAATTCACAACATCACATGAAAGCTATGAAAATCACAAATATTCACAAGTATGGAAAGTAAACACACAACATGTACATGTAACATATACAAGTTCATATACAAAGTCTATACAACATATACAATAATTACAAAACTCAAAAACAACGGAATTATCACAATACAGAAACAATAAAACCAATCCCCGGCAACGGCGCCATTTTGTTGCGGCGGTAAAGCGGCAAGCAAAGAGTTGGTATTATTTTTACCGGGTGATATATACCGGTTAGGTTATATCGTATCGTGTCCACAGAGATTGGTTATTGATTCGTCGTTCGACAATTCTACCGTTAATGAGTTTGGGATTAAAAGAAATGAAAATAAAAGACAAAAAGTAAATGAACAAAAAGTATAAAGGATAGACAACTTGTCTGGAACGAATGTAAACTACCCGTCACAGACTTAAATCTACCACCCATGTCATACTAGGCCTACGATAATCGTCCGTGTCATCACATACCCCTCACAACCTTGGTTGTATCTAACCCAAATTGAGAATCCTCCCGAATCATCTCAATAGTCATTTCTGGTCTATCTCAACAACACAGAATTTATCTGCGTCACCTCCATACCCATTCCTAGCTTACTTCACCAACGCAGAGGCATTAAGATCAGATACTCTATAGTGAATGTTAGATCTAAACCCATTTCTAGTATTCAGAAACTAACAGATAATCATCCTAGGTAAGAATCTAAGCAATCTATCTCTAGTAAAGCTCAAATCCCTAACATAGAGTAAAAACCTAAGACAATCACCAACACAGATTCGTAAAATAAACTTTATACAATGCCAAGGGCGATAAACATACATGAGTTAGAGTAGATATACATACAAAACCCAACAAAAGAGATTATAAAGAGAAGAGAAGAAGAGGAACCAAACATTTCTTGGTTTGTCAACACCAATCGACGAGGGATTCGACTCCGGATCATCCAAATGCAAGCTCCAATGTTGTTTTCTAAGATAATCTATCAAAAAAATGATGTTGATGGTGTTGGGACTCAAAAATACCCAACCCATAACCTAAAAAGTGTTTTAGCCCTTTAAAGAATTCGAAGTCGCAGATGCGCTAAGCGGTCCGTGATGTTCAGCATCTTGTTTTTGCCATATCTTGAGAACCGTAACTCGGAATTGCGCCCGATTTGAAGCATTGGAAAGCTTATTCAATGATATATCTAACCATGAAGAAATATCAAGAAAATTTATGATTTTTATTTTGTTGATTTTGAGCTTTATTCGTTGATGAGTTGCTCAAATCGTAAGTTTGTCGTGTCGCGGCTCTACACTTTATTACTCAATGCTCCAATTATGAATGAATACCTATAAAAGAGATGAAAACTATCAAATGATACAATATTTACACAAAATATCAATTATTCTATTATGTACACATTTATACAATAAAACGATTTACAACAAAAAGTGGGATTATTTAACTAAATGTCAACAAAGAACGGATAAGTGCCACAAAATGTATATACAAAATAACTACATTTTGGCACTTATCAACTCTCCCAACTTGACACATTGTTTTCCTCAAACAAAGTCAAATAACTCAAAGAAACAAAAATGATAATCAAATAATCACGAATCAACAAGTTTTGAAAACGGAAAACAAATCTATGGTTCAAACGAAAATGTACACGATAAATACAAACTTACCACTATACTACAACCATAACATATAAACGAAACAAATCCTAAGTACAAAAATCGCAAAGCATTCTAAAACAAAACAAGCTCAATCATGAATCACACCTAGCAAAAATTCATCGCTAGATGAAGAACTCACAAAGGTGAGGGATAAAAACACTCCTCCACAATCTTGCAAACAATAGACTAAATTATGCATTCATCCAAAACGTATTGAAAATACAAATGCAAGAATCACAAGGATTTTCAGGTTGTAATGTGGCTTTGTTAACAAACAAGTGATAAGTCCTAAAGCTAATCGAAACAAAAACTTGCCTAAACCTAAGGGAGTGATCAACTCACAAAGTTCCAAACAATATAATTTCAATCAAACTTATTCTTCATCACAAATTTCACACCAAACACACCTCACTTATTAACATAACATTATTCCTACTCTTTTGTTTTTCTTTTCAAAGCTCCTTTTCTTTCTTTTCTAATATTTCTTTTAACCTCATACCAACCACAATATAAGTATATAAACATTTCTCTCCCAACTTGAATTCAACCAACATTAATGTGTGAATACTCCCTACTTTCTAAGGCAAGGTAAAAATCCATACAACAACATATAGTTGAGGGTTCAAGAAACAAAGAAATCAACATCCATACAAAAAAAGTGAATTGACACTCATAGACAAGCATCAAGGTCAAATAAAAATGGATGTTGATAAAAGTTCAAAGGGGCTAAGAAAGGTTCACACACTCACAAGGTGAATTGAATATTTGGCCAAGGTAGTTATGCTCAAAATCAACAAAATGCCTTGATCATTTTCTTGCAATCATACAATCAACACAAAACAAAAGATTAAGCATAATAAAATCCAGTTAAAACAAGAATGTGGACTCTCATATGTAAACAATGGAAAGCTTCCTCACATTTATGGTTAAAAATGGTACTAAAGTGATTTAATTCATGAGCAAGTAATGCAAAAAGAATGAATAGCATGGTAATTATACAAATGATAAATTTCCTAAACATGTTATGCTATAGAAAGCGATAAACGAGTACCTGACGTGTACCAACTTTGAAGATTATCATTACCATACATCCGCGAGTTGAAACGATCAAACTCGGAAAATCACCTCAAAAGTCTTCAAGTTATCGGACCAAAATTTGAGTCCAAACAACAACAAAAGAATTAGAAAAACAAAATTTACAAAATTTACAACCAACAAAACTCCTCAAGCTAAACACGACAAGCTCGAAAAAAACACAATTTACGTACGAAACAAAAGCAAATTACGATACGAAAAATTGGTGACAATGAATTAACAAGTTGAACAGTGAAGATTTAAAATTAAGAACAAGTCCTATTTCAACTTGTTAAAACACAAGTCACCACACACATAAACAAACATGCTTGTTTTACGTCGTAAGCTCGACGCCTTTCTTGTGTGAGAACTAGTAACCTCCTCTCGTCATGCCATGGTATTGCCACACCGCGCAAACCTAAAGAAAGTTTCCTAACAACCACACAACAAACGTTACGAGTACGAGACAATTCACAACATCACATGAAAGCTAAGAAAATCACAAATATGTACAAGTATGGAAAGTAAACACACAACATGTACATGTAACATATACAAGTTCATATACAAAGTCTATACAACATATACAATAATTACAAAACTCAAAAACAACGGAACTATCGCAATACAGAAATAATTAAACCAATCCCCGGCAACGGCGCCATTTTGTTGCGGCGGTAAAGCGGCAAGCAAAGAGTTGGTATTATTTTTACCGGGTGATATATACCGGTTAGGTTATATCGTATCGTGTCCACAGAGATTGGTTATTGATTCGTCGTTCGACAATTCTACCGTTAATGAGTTTGGGATTAAAAGAAATGAAAATAAAAGACAAAAAGTAAATGAACAAAAAGTATAAAGGATAGACAACTTGTCTGGAACGAATGTAAACTACCCGTCACAGACTTAAATCTACCACCCATGTCATACTAGGCCTACGATACTCGTCCGTGTCATCACATACCCCTCACAACCTTGGTTATCTCTAACCCAAATTGAGAATCCTCCCGAATCATCTCAATAGTCATTTCTGGTCTATCTCAACAACACAGAATTTATCTGCGTCACCTCCATACCCATTCCTAGCTTACTTCACCAACGCAGAGGCATTAAGATCAGATACTCTATAGTGAATGTTAGATCTAAACCCATTTCTAGTATTCAGAAACTAACAGATAATCATCCTAGGTAAGAATCTAAGCAATCTATCTCTAGTAAAGCTCAAATCCCTAACATAGAGTAAAAACCTAAGACAATCACCAACACAGATTCGTAAAATAAACTTTATACAATGCCAAGGGCGATAAACATACATGAGTTAGAGTAGATATACATACAAAACCCAACAAAAGAGATTATAAAGAGAAGAGAAGAAGAGGAACCAAACATTTCTTGGTTTGTCAACACCAATCGACGAGGGATTCGACTCCGGATCATCCAAATGCAAGCTCCAATGTTGTTTTCTAAGATAATCTATCAAAAAAATGATGTTGATGGTGTTGGGACTCAAAAATACCCAACCAATAACCTAAAAAAGTGTTTTTAGCCCCTTTTAAAGAATTCTGAAGTCGCAGGGCGCGCTAAGCGCGGTCTGTGATGTTCAGCATCTTGTTTTTGCCATATCTTGAGAACCGTAACCCGGAATTGCGCCCGATTTGAAGCATTTGAAAGCTTATTCAATGATATATCTAACCATGAAGAAATATCAAGAAAATTTATGATTTTTATTTTGTTGATTTTGAGCTTTACTCGTTGATGAGTTGCTCAAATCGTGCGTTTGAAGCCGTGTCTTCGACACTTTATTACTCAATGATTCAATTATGAATGAATACCTATAAAAGAGATGAAAAACTATCAAATGATACAATATTTACACAAAATATCAATTATTCTATTATGTACACATTTATACAATAAAACATATTTACAACACAAAGTCGGGATTATTTAACTAAATGTCAACAAAAGAACGGATAAGTGCCACAAAATGTATATACAAAATAACTACATTTTGGCACTTATCAACTCTCCCCAACTTGACACATTGTTTGTCCTCAAACAAAGTCAAATAACTCAAAGAAACAAAAAATGATAATCAAATAATCACGAATCAACAAGTTTTGAAAACGGAAAACAAATCTATGGTTCAAACGAAAATGTACACGACAAATACAAACTTACCACTATACTACAACCATAACATATAAACGAAACAAATCCTAAGTACAAAAATCGTGCAAAGCATTCTAAAACAAAACAAGCTCAATCATGAATCACACCTAGCAAAAATTCATCGCTAGATGAAGAACTCACAAAGGTGAGGGATAAAAAACACTCCTCCACAATCTTGCAAACAATAGACTAAATTATGCATTCATCCAAAAACGTATTGAAAATACAAATGCAAGAATCACAAGGGATTTTCAAGGTTGTAATGTGGCTTGGTTAACAAACAAGTGATAAGTCCTAAAGTTAATCGAAACAAAAACTTGCCTAAACCTAAGGGAGTGATCAACTCACAAAGTTCCAAACAATATAATTTCAATCAAACTTATTTTTCATCACAAATTTCACACCAAACACACCTCACTTATTAACATAACATTATTCCTACTCTTTTTGTTTTTCTTTTCAAAGCTTTTCTCCTTTTTCTTTTTCTAATATTTCTTTTAACCTCATACCAACCACAATATAAGTATATAAACATTTCTCCCCAACTTGAATTCAACCAACATTAATGTGTGAATACTCCCTACTTTCTAAGGCAAGGTAAAATCCATACAACAACATATAGTTGAGGGTTCAAGAACAAAGAAATCAACATCCATACAAAAAGTGAATTGACACTCATAGACAAGCATCAAGGTCAAATAACAATGGATGTTGATAAAAGTTCAAAGGGGCTAAGAAAGGTTCACACACTCACAAGGTGAATTGAATATTTGGCCAAGGTAGTTATGCTCAAAATCAACAAAATGCCTTGATCATTTTCTTGCAATCATACAATCAACACAAAACAAAAGATTAAGCATAATAAAATCCAGTTAAAACAAGAATGTGGACTCTCATATGTAAACAATGGAAAGCTTCCTCACATTTATGGTTAAAAATGGTACTAAAGTGATTTAATTCATGAGCAAATAATGCAAAAAGAATGAATAGCATGGTAATTATACAAATGATAAATTTCCTAAACATGTTATGCTATAGAAAGCGATAAACGAGTACCTGACGTGTACCAACTTTGAAGATTATCATTACCATACATCCGCGAGTTGAAACGATCAAACTCGGAAAATCACCTCAAAAGTCTTCAAGTTATCGGACCAAAATTTGAGTCCAAACAACAACAAAAGAATTAGAAAAACAAAATTTACAAAATTTACAACCAACAAAACTCCTCAAGCTAAACACGACAAGCTCGAAAAAAACACAATTTACGTACGAAACAAAAGCAAATTACGATACGAAAAATTGGTGACAATGAATTAACAAGTTGAAAAGTGAAGATTTAAAATTAAGAACAAGTCCTATTTCAACTTGTTAAAACACAAGTCACCACACACATAAACAAACATGCTTGTTTTACGTCGTAAGCTCGACGCCTTTCTTGTGTGAGAACTAGTAACCTCCCTCTCATGCCATGGTATTGCCACACCGCGCAAACCTAAAGAAAGTTTCCTAACAACCACACAACAAATGTTACGAGTACGAGACAATTCACAACATCACATGAAAGCTATGAAAATCACAAATATTCACAAGTATGGAAAGTAAACACACAACATGTACATGTAACATATACAAGTTCATATACAAAGTCTATACAACATATACAATAATTACAAAACTCAAAAACAACGGAACTATCGCGATACAGAAACAATAAAACCAATCCCCGGCAACGGCGCCATTTTGTTGCGGCGGTAAAGCGGCAAGCAAAGAGTTGGTATTATTTTTACCGGGTGATATATACCGGTTAGGTTATATCGTATCGTGTCCACAGAGATTGGTTATTGATTCGTCGTTCGACAATTCTACCGTTAATGAGTTTGGGATTAAAAGAAATGAAAATAAAAGACAAAAAGTAAATGAACAAAAAGTATAAAGGATAGACAACTTGTCTGGAACGAATGTAAACTACCCGTCACAGACTTAAATCTACCACCCATGTCATACTAGGCCTACGATACTCGTCCGTGTCATCACATACCCCTCACAACCTTGGTTATCTCTAACCCAAATCTAGAATCCTCCCGAATCATCTCAATAGTCATTTCTGGTCTATCTCAACAACACAGAATTTATCTGCGTCACCTCCATACCCATTCCTAGCTTACTTCACCAACGCAGAGGCATTAAGATCAGATACTCTATAGTGAATGTTAGATCTAAACCCATTTCTAGTATTCAGAAACTAACAGATAATCATCCTAGGTAAGAATCTAAGCAATCTATCTCTAGTAAAGCTCAAATCCCTAACATAGAGTAAAAACCTAAGACAATCACCAACACAGATTCGTAAAATAAACTTTATACAATGCCAAGGGCGATAAACATACATGAGTTAGAGTAGATATACATACAAAACCCAACAAAAGACATTATAAAGAGAAGAGAAGAAGAGGAACCAAACATTTCTTGGTTTGTCAACACCAATCGATGAGGGATTCGACTCCGGATCATCCAAATGCAAGCTCCAATGTTGTTTTCTAAGATAATCTATCAAAAAAATGATGTTGATGGTGTTGGGACTCAAAAATACCCAACCAATAACCTAAAAAAGTGTTTTTAGCCCCTTTTAAAGAATTCTGAAGTCGCAGGGCGCGCTAAGCGCGGTCTGTGATGTTCAGCATCTTGTTTTTGCCATATCTTGAGAACCGTAACTCGGAATTGCGCCCGATTTGAAGCATTGAAAGCTTATTCAATGATATATCTAACCATGAAGAAATATCAAGAAAATTTATGATTTTTATTTTGTTGATTTTGAGCTTTACTCGTTGATGAGTTGCTCAAATCGTGCGTTTGAAGCCGTGTCTTCGACACTTTATTACTCAATGCTCCAATTATGAATGAATACCTATAAAAGAGATGAAAAACTATCAAATGATACAATATTTACACAAAATATCAATTATTCTATTATGTACACATTTATACAATAAAACATATTTACAACACAAAGTCGGGATTATTTAACTAAATGTCAACAAAAGAACGGATAAGTGCCACAAAATGTATATACAAAATAACTACATTTTGGCACTTATCAACTCTCCCCAACTTGACACATTGTTTGTCCTCAAACAAAGTCAAATAACTCAAAGAAACAAAAAATGATAATCAAATAATCACGAATCAACAAGTTTTGAAAACGGAAAACAAATCTATGGTTCAAACGAAAAATGTACACGACAAATACAAACTTACCACTATACTACAACCATAACATATAAACGAAACAAATCCTAAGTACAAAAATCGTGCAAAGCATTCTAAAACAAAACAAGCTCAATCATGAATCACACCTAGCAAAAATTCATCGCTAGATGAAGAACTCACAAAGGTGAGGGATAAAAAACACTCCTCCACAATCTTGCAAACAATAGACTAAATTATGCATTCATCCAAAAACGTATTGAAAATACAAATGCAAGAATCACAAGGGATTTTCAAGGTTGTAATGTGGCTTGGTTAACAAACAAGTGATAAGTCCTAAAGTTAATCGAAACAAAAACTTGCCTAAACCTAAGGGAGTGATCAACTCACAAAGTTCCAAACAATATAATTTCAATCAAACTTATTTTTCATCACAAATTTCACACCAAACACACCTCACTTATTAACATAACATTATTCCTACTCTTTTATGTTTTTTTCAAAGCTTTTCCTCTTTCTTTTTCTAATATTTCTTTTAACCTCATACCAACCACAATATAAGTATATAAACATTTCTCTCCCCAACTTGAATTCAACCAACATTAATGTGTGAATACTCCCTACTTTCTAAGGCAAGGTAAAAATCCATACAACAACATATAGTTGAGGGTTCAAGAAACAAAGAAATCAACATCCATACAAAAAAAGTGAATTGACACTCATAGACAAGCATCAAGGTCAAATAAAAATGGATGTTGATAAAAGTTCAAAGGGGCTAAGAAAGGTTCACACACTCACAAGGTGAATTGAATATTTGGCCAAGGTAGTTATGCTCAAAATCAACAAAATGCCTTGATCATTTTCTTGCAATCATACAATCAACACAAAACAAAAGATTAAGCATAATAAAATCCAGTTAAAACAAGAATGTGGACTCTCATATGTAAACAATGGAAAGCTTCCTCACATTTATGGTTAAAAATGGTACTAAAGTGATTTAATTCATGAGCAAGTAATGCAAAAAGAATGAATAGCATGGTAATTATACAAATGATAAATTTCCTAAACATGTTATGCTATAGAAAGCGATAAACGAGTACCTGACGTGTACCAACTTTGAAGATTATCATTACCATACATCCGCGAGTTGAAACGATCAAACTCGGAAAATCACCTCAAAAGTCTTCAAGTTATCGGACCAAAATTTGAGTCCAAACAACAACAAAAGAATTAGAAAAACAAAATTTACAAAATTTACAACCAACAAAACTCCTCAAGCTAAACACGACAAGCTCGAAAAAAACACAATTTACGTACGAAACAAAAGCAAATTACGATACGAAAAATTGGTGACAATGAATTAACAAGTTGAAAAGTGAAGATTTAAAATTAAGAACAAGTCCTATTTCAACTTGTTAAAACACAAGTCACCACACACATAAACAAACATGCTTGTTTTACGTCGTAAGCTCGACGCCTTTCTTGTGTGAGAACTAGTAACCTCCTCTCGTCATGCCATGGTATTGCCACACCGCGCAAACCTAAAGAAAGTTTCCTAACAACCACACAACAAATGTTACGAGTACGAGACAATTCACAACATCACATGAAAGCTATGAAAATCACAAATATTCACAAGTATGGAAAGTAAACACACAACATGTACATGTAACATATACAAGTTCATATACAAAGTCTATACAACATATACAATAATTACAAAACTCAAAAACAACGGAACTATCGCAATACAGAAACAATAAAACCAATCCCCGGCAACGGCGCCATTTTGTTGCGGCGGTAAAGCGGCAAGCAAAGAGTTGGTATTATTTTTACCGGGTGATATATACCGGTTAGGTTATATCGTATCGTGTCCACAGAGATTGGTTATTGATTCGCTGCTCGACAATTCTACCGTTAATGAGTTTGGGATTAAAAGAAATGAAAATAAAAGACAAAAAGTAAATGAACAAAAAGTATAAAGGATAGACAACTTGTCTGGAACGAATGTAAACTACCCGTCACACACTTAAATCTACCACCCATGTCATACTAGGCCTACGATACTCGTCCGTGTCATCACATACCCTCACAACCTTGGTTATCTCTAACCCAAATCTAGAATCCTCCGAATCATCTCAATAGTCATTTCTGGTCTATCTCAACAACACAGAATTTATCTGCGTCACCTCCATACCCATTCCTAGCTTACTTCACCAACGCAGAGGCATTAAGATCAGATACTCTATAGTGAATGTTAGATCTAAACCCATTTCTAGTATTCGAAACTAATGATAATCATCCTAGGTAAGAATCTAAGCAATCTATCTCTAGTAAAGCTCAAATCCCTAACATAGAGTAAAAACCTAAGACAATCACCAACACAGATTCGTAAAATAAACTTTATACAATGCCAAGGGCGATAAACATACATGAGTTAGAGTAGATATACATACAAAACCCAACAAAAGACATTATAAAGAGAAGAGAAGAAGAGGAACCAAACATTTCTTGGTTTGTCAACACCAATCGATTTAGGATTCGACCGATCATCCAAATGCAAGCTCCAATGTTGTTTTCTAAGATAATCTATCAAAAAAATGATGTTGATGGTGTTGGGACTCAAAAATACCCAACCAATAACCTAAAAAAGTGTTTTTAGCCCTTTTAAAGAATTCGAAAGTAGGAGCGCTAAGCGCGGTCTGTGATGTTCAGCATCTTGTTTTGCCATATCTTGAGAACCGTAACTCGGAATTGCGCCCGATTTGAAGCATTTGAAAGCTTATTCAATGATATATCTAACCATGAAGAAATATCAAGAAAATTTATGATTTTTATTTTGTTGATTTTGAGCTTTACTCGTTGATGAGTTGCTCAAATCGTGCGTTTGAAGTCTTCGACACTTTATTACTCAATGCTCCAATTATGAATGAATACCTATAAAAGAGATGAAAAACTATCAAATGATACAATATTTACACAAAATATCAATTATTCTATTATGTACACATTTATACAATAAAACGATATTACAAAAAAGTCGGGATTATTTAACTAAATGTCAACAAAAGAACGGATAAGTGCCACAAAATGTATATACAAAATAACTACATTTTGGCACTTATCAACTCTCCCCAACTTGACACATTGTTTGTCCTCAAACAAAGTCAAATAACTCAAAGAAACAAAAAATGATAATCAAATAATCACGAATCAACAAGTTTTGAAAACGGAAAACAAATCTATGGTTCAAACGAAAAATGTACACGACAAATACAAACTTACCACTATACTACAACCATAACATATAAACGAAACAAATCCTAAGTACAAAAATCATGCAAAGCATTCTAAAACAAAACAAGCTCAATCATGAATCACACCTAGCAAAAATTCATCGCTAGATGAAGAACTCACAAAGGTGAGGGATAAAAAACACTCCTCCACAATCTTGCAAACAATAGACTAAATTATGCATTCATCCAAAAACGTATTGAAAATACAAATGCAAGAATCACAAGGGATTTTCAAGGTTGTAATGTGGCTTGGTTAACAAACAAGTGATAAGTCCTAAAGCTAATCGAAACAAAAACTTGCCTAAACCTAAGGGAGTGATCAACTCACAAAGTTCCAAACAATATAATTTCAATCAAACTTATTCTTCATCACAAATTTCACACCAAACACACCTCACTTATTAACATAACATTATTCCTACTCTTTTGTTTTTCTTTTTCAAAGCTTTTCTCCTTTTTCTTTCTTTTTCTAATATTTCTTTTAACCTCATACCAACCACAATATAAGTATATAAACATTTCTCCCCAACTTGAATTCAACCAACATTAATGTGTGAATACTCCCTACTTTCTAAGGTAAGGTAAAAATCCATACAACAACATATAGTTGAGGGTTCAAGAAACAAAGAAATCAACATCCATACAAAAAAAGTGAATTGACACTCATAGACAAGCATCAAGGTCAAATAAAATGGATGTTGATAAAAGTTCAAAGGGGCTAAGAAAGGTTCACACACTCACAAGGTGAATTGAATATTTGGCCAAGGTAGTTATGCTCAAAATCAACAAAATGCCTTGATCATTTTCTTGCAATCATACAATCAACACAAAACAAAAGATTAAGCATAATAAAATCCAGTTAAAACAAGAATGTGGACTCTCATATGTAAACAATGGAAAGCTTCCTCACATTTATGGTTAAAAATGGTACTAAAGTGATTTAATTCATGAGCAAGTAATGCAAAAAGAATGAATAGCATGGTAATTATACAAATGATAAATTTCCTAAACATGTTATGCTATAGAAAGCGATAAACGAAAGTACCGACGTGTACCAACTTTGAAGATTATCATTACCATACATCCGCGAGTTGAAACGATCAAACTCGGAAAATCACCTCAAAAGTCTTCAAGTTATCGGACCAAAATTTGAGTCCAAACAACAACAAAAGAATTAGAAAAACAAAATTTACAAAATTTACAACCAACAAAACTCCTCAAGCTAAACACGACAAGCTCGAAAAAAACACAATTTACGTACGAAACAAAAGCAAATTACGATACGAAAAATTGGTGACAATGAATTAACAAGTTGAAAAGTGAAGATTTAAAATTAAGAACAAGTCCTATTTCAACTTGTTAAAACACAAGTCACCACACACATAAACAAACATGCTTGTTTTACGTCGTAAGCTCGACGCCTTTCTTGTGTGAGAACTAGTAACCTCCTCTCGTCATGCCATGGTATTGCCACACCGCGCAAACCTAAAGAAAGTTTCCTAACAACCACACAACAAACGTTACGAGTACGAGACAATTCACAACATCACATGAAAGCTAAGAAAATCACAAATATGTACAAGTATGGAAAGTAAACACACAACATGTACATGTAACATATACAAGTTCATATACAAAGTCTATACAACATATACAATAATTACAAAACTCAAAAACAACGGAATTATCGCAATACAGAAACAATAAAACCAATCCCCGGCAACGGCGCCATTTTGTTGCGGCGGTAAAGCGGCAAGCAAAGAGTTGGTATTATTTTTACCGGGTGATATATACCGGTTAGGTTATATCGTATCGTGTCCACAGAGATTGGTTATTGATTCGTCGTTCGACAATTCTACCGTTAATGAGTTTGGGATTAAAAGAAATGAAAATAAAAGACAAAAAGTAAATGAACAAAAAGTATAAAGGATAGACAACTTGTCTGGAACGAATGTAAACTACCCGTCACAGACTTAAATCTACCACCCATGTCATACTAGGCCTACGATACTCGTCCGTGTCATCACATACCCCTCACAACCTTGGTTATCTCTAACCCAAATCTAGAATCCTCCCGAATCATCTCAATAGTCATTTCTGGTCTATCTCAACAACACAGAATTTATCTGCGTCACCTCCATACCCATTCCTAGCTTACTTCACCAACGCAGAGGCATTAAGATCAGATACTCTATAGTGAATGTTAGATCTAAACCCATTTCTAGTATTCAGAAACTAACAGATAATCATCCTAGGTAAGAATCTAAGCAATCTATCTCTAGTAAAGCTCAAATCCCTAACATAGAGTAAAAACCTAAGACAATCACCAACACAGATTCGTAAAATAAACTTTATACAATGCCAAGGGCGATAAACATACATGAGTTAGAGTAGATATACATACAAAACCCAACAAAAGACATTATAAAGAGAAGAGAAGAAGAGGAACCAAACATTTCTTGGTTTGTCAACACCAATCGACGAGGGATTCGACTCCGGATCATCCAAATGCAAGCTCCAATGTTGTTTTCTAAGATAATCTATCAAAAAAATGATGTTGATGGTGTTGGGACTCAAAAATACCCAACCAATAACCTAAAAAAGTGTTTTTAGCCCCTTTTAAAGAATTCTGAAGTCGCAGGGCGCGCTAAGCGCGGTCTGTGATGTTCAGCATCTTGTTTTTGCCATATCTTGAGAACCGTAACTCGGAATTGCGCCCGATTTGAAGCATTTGAAAGCTTATTCAATGATATATCTAACCATGAAGAAATATCAAGAAAATTTATGATTTTTATTTTGTTGATTTTGAGCTTTACTCGTTGATGAGTTGCTCAAATCGTATGCTCTTCGACACTTTATTACTCAATGCTCCAATTATGAATGAATACCTATAAAAGAGATGAAAAACTATCAAATGATACAATATTTACACAAAATATCAATTATTCTATTATGTACACATTTATACAATAAAACGTATTTACAACAAAAAGTCGGGATTATTTAACTAAATGTCAACAAAAGAACGGATAAGTGCCACAAAATGTATATACAAAATAACTACATTTTGGCACTTATCAACTCTCCCCAACTTGACACATTTTTTTCCTCAAACAAAGTCAAATAACTCAAAGAAACAAAAAATGATAATCAAATAATCACGAATCAACAAGTTTTGAAAACGGAAAACAAATCTATGGTTCAAACGAAAAATGTACACGACAAATACAAACTTACCACTATACTACAACCATAACATATAAACGAAACAAATCCTAAGTACAAAAATCATGCAAAGCATTCTAAAACAAAACAAGCTCAATCATGAATCACACCTAGCAAAAATTCATCGCTAGATGAAGAACTCACAAAGGTGAGGGATAAAAAACACTCCTCCACAATCTTGCAAACAATAGACTAAATTATGCATTCATCAAAAAACGTATTGAAAATACAAATGCAAGAATCACAAGGGATTTTCAAGGTTGTAATGTGGTTTGGTTAACAAACAAGTGATAAGTCCTAAAGCTAATCGAAACAAAAACTTGCCTAAACCTAAGGGAGTGATCAACTCACAAAGTTCCAAACAATATAATTTCAATCAAACTTATTCTTCATCACAAATTTCACACCAAACACACCTCACTTATTAACATAACATTATTCCTACTCTTTTTGTTTTTCTTTTTCAAAGCTTTTCTCCTTTTTCTTTCTTTTTCTAATATTTCTTTTAACCTCATACCAACCACAATATAAGTATATAAACATTTCTCTCCCCAACTTGAATTCAACCAACATTAATGTGTGAATACTCCCTACTTTCTATGGCAAGGTAAAAATCCATACAACAACATATAGTTGAGGGTTCAAGAAACAAAGAAATCCACATCCATACAAAAAAAGTGAATTGACACTCATAGACAAGCATCAAGGTCAAATAAAAATGGATGTTGATAAAAGTTCAAAGGGGCTAAGAAAGGTTCACACACTCACAAGGTGAATTGAATATTTGGCCAAGGTAGTTATGCTCAAAATCAACAAAATGCCTTGATCATTTTCTTGCAATCATACAATCAACACAAAACAAAAGATTAAGCATAATAAAATCCAGTTAAAACAAGAATGTGGACTCTCATATGTAAACAATGGAAAGCTTCCTCACATTTATGGTTAAAAATGGTACTAAAGTGATTTAATTCATGAGCAAGTAATGCAAAAGAATGAATAGCATGGTAATTATACAAATGATAAATTTCCTAAACATGTTATGCTATAGAAAGCGATAAACGAGTACCGACGGTACCAACTTTGAAGATTATCATTACCATACATCCGCGAGTTGAAACGATCAAACTCGAAAAATCACCTCAAAAGTCTTCAAGTTATCGGACCAAAATTTGAGTCCAAACAACAACAAAAGAATTAGAAAAACAAAATTTACAAAATTTACAACCAACAAAACTCCTCAAGCTAAACACGACAAGCTCGAAAAAAACACAATTTACGTATTTAAACAAAAGCAAATTACGATACGAAAAATTGGTGACAATGAATTAACAAGTTGAAAAGTGAAGATTTAAAATTAAGAACAAGTCCTATTTCAACTTGTTAAAACACAAGTCACCACACACATAAACAAACATGCTTGTTTTACGTCGTAAGCTCGACGCCTTTCTTGTGTGAGAACTAGTAACCTCCTCTCGTCATGCCATGGTATTGCCACACCGCGCAAACCTAAAGAAAGTTTCCTAACAACCACACAACAAATGTTACGAGTACGAGACAATTCACAACATCACATGAAAGCTATGAAAATCACAAATATTCACAAGTATGGAAAGTAAACACACAACATGTACATGTAACATATACAAGTTCATATACAAAGTCTATACAACATATACAATAATTACAAAACTCAAAAACAACGGAATTATCACAATACAGAAACAATAAAACCAATCCCCGGCAACGGCGCCATTTTGTTGCGGCGGTAAAGCGGCAAGCAAAGAGTTGGTATTATTTTTACCGGGTGATATATACCGGTTAGGTTATATCGTATCGTGTCCACAGAGATTGGTTATTGATTCGTCGTTCGACAATTCTACCGTTAATGAGTTTGGGATTAAAAGAAATGAAAATAAAAGACAAAAAGTAAATGAACAAAAAGTATAAAGGATAGACAACTTGTCTGGAACGAATGTAAACTACCCGTCACAGACTTAAATCTACCACCCATGTCATACTAGGCCTACGATACTCGTCCGTGTCATCACATACCCCTCACAACCTTGGTTATCTCTAACCCAAATCTAGAATCCTCCCGAATCATCTCAATAGTCATTTCTGGTCTATCTCAACAACACAGAATTTATCTGCGTCACCTCCATACCCATTCCTAGCTTACTTCACCAACGCAGAGGCATTAAGATCAGATACTCTATAGTGAATGTTAGATCTAAACCCATTTCTAGTATTCAGAAACTAACAGATAATCATCCTAGGTAAGAATCTAAGCAATCTATCTCTAGTAAAGCTCAAATCCCTAACATAGAGTAAAAACCTAAGACAATCACCAACACAGATTCGTAAAATAAACTTTATACAATGCCAAGGGCGATAAACATACATGAGTTAGAGTAGATATACATACAAAACCCAACAAAAGACATTATAAAGAGAAGAGAAGAAGAGGAACCAAACATTTCTTGGTTTGTCAACACCAATCGACGAGGGATTCGACTCCGGATCATCCAAATGCAAGCTCCAATGTTGTTTTCTAAGATAATCTATCAAAAAAATGATGTTGATGGTGTTGGGACTCAAAAATACCCAACCAATAACCTAAAAAAGTGTTTTTAGCCCCTTTTAAAGAATTCTGAAGTCGCAGGGCGCGCTAAGCGCGGTCTGTGATGTTCAGCATCTTGTTTTTGCCATATCTTGAGAACCGTAACTCGGAATTGCGCCCGATTTGAAGCATTGGAAAGCTTATTCAATGATATATCTAACCATGAAGAAATATCAAGAAAATTTATGATTTTTATTTTGTTGATTTTGAGCTTTACTCGTTGATGAGTTGCTCAAATCGTGCGTTTGAAGCCGTGTCTTCGACACTTTATTACTCAATGCTCCAATTATGAATGAATACCTATAAAAGAGATGAAAAACTATCAAATGATACAATATTTACACAAAATATCAATTATTCTGTTATGTACACATTTATACAATAAAAACGTATTTACAACAAAAAGTCGGGATTATTCAACTAAATATCAACAAAAGAACGGATAAGTGCCACAAAATGTATATACAAAATAACTACATTTTGGCACTTATCAACTCTCCCCAACTTGACACATTGTTTGTCCTCAAACAAAGTCAAATAACTCAAAGAAACAAAAAATGATAATCAAATAATCACGAATCAACAAGTTTTGAAAACGGAAAACAAATCTATGGTTCAAACGAAAAATGTACACGACAAATACAAACTTACCACTATACTACAACCATAACATATAAACGAAACAAATCCTAAGTACAAAAATCATGCAAAGCATTCTAAAACAAAACAAGCTCAATCATGAATCACACCTAGCAAAAATTCATCGTTAGATGGAGAACTCACAAAGGTGAGGGATAAAAAACACTCCTCCACAATCTTGCAAACAATAGACGAAATTATGCATTCATCCAAAAACGTATTGAAAATACAAATGCAAGAATCACAAGGGATTTTCAAGGTTGTAATGTGGTTTGGTTAACAAACAAGTGATAAGTCCTAAAGCTAATCGAAACAAAACTTGCCTAAACCTAAGGGAGTGATCAACTCACAAAGTTCCAAACAATATAATTTCAATCAAACTTATTCTTCAGCACAAATTTCACACCAAACACACCTCACTTATTAACATAACATTATTCCTACTTTTTGTTTTTCTTTTCAAAGCTTTTCTCCTTTTTCTTTCTTTTTCTAATATTTCTTTTAACCTCATACCAACCACAATATAAGTATATAAACATTTCTCTCCCCAACTTGAATTCAACCAACATTAATGTGTGAATACTCCCTACTTTCTAAGGCAAGGTAAAAATCCATACAACAACATATAGTTGAGGGTTCAAGAAACAAAGAAATCAACATCCATACAAAAAAAGTGAATTGACACTCATAGACAAGCATCAAGGTCAAATAAAAATGGATGTTGATAAAAGTTCAAAGGGGCTAAGAAAGGTTCACACACTCACAAGGTGAATTGAATATTTGGCCAAGGTAGTTATGCTCAAAATCAACAAAATGCCTTGATCATTTTCTTGCAATCATACAATCAACACAAAACAAAAGATTAAGCATAATAAAATCCAGTTAAAACAAGAATGTGGACTCTCATATGTAAACAATGGAAAACTTCCTCACATTTATGGTTAAAAATGGTACTAAAGTGATTTAATTCATGAGCAAGTAATGCAAAAAGAATGAATAGCATGGTAATTATACAAATGATAAATTTCCTAAACATGTTATGCTATAGAAAGCGATAAACGAGTACCTGACGTGTACCAACTTTGAAGATTATCATTACCATACATCCGCGAGTTGAAACGATCAAACTCGGAAAATCACCTCAAAAGTCTTCAAGTTATCGGACCAAAATTTGAGTCCAAACAACAACAAAAGAATTAGAAAAACAAAATTTACAAAATTTACAACCAACAAAACTCCTCAAGCTAAACACGACAAGCTTGAAAAAAACACAATTTACGTACGAAACAAAACCAAATTACGATACGAAAAATTGGTGACAATGAATTAACAAGTTGAAAAGTGAAGATTTAAAATTAAGAACAAGTCCTATTTCAACTTGTTAAAACACAAGTCACCACACACATAAACAAACATGCTTGTTTTACGTCAGAAGCTCGACGCCTTCTTGTGTGAGAACTAGTAACCTCCTCTCGTCATGCCATGGTATTGCCACACCGCAAACCTAAAGAAAGTTTCCTAACAACCACACAACAAACGTTAGTACGAGACAATTCACAACATCACATGAAAGATAAGAAAATCACAAATATGTACAAGTATGGAAAGTAAACACAACATGTACATGTAACATATACAAGTTCATATACAAAGTCTATACAACATATACAATAATTACAAAACTCAAAACAACGGAATTATCACAATACGTAAACAATAAAACCAATCCCAACGGCGCCATTTTGTTGCGGTAAAGCGGCAAGCAAAGAGTTGGTATTATTTTTACCGGTGATATATACCGTTAGGTTATATCGATCGTGTCCACAGAGATTGGTTATTGATTCGTCGCTCGACAATTCTACCGTTAATGAGTTTGGGATTAAAAGAAATGAAAATAAAAGACAAAAAGTAAATGAACAAAAGTATAAAGGATAGACAACTTGTCCGAACGAATGTAAACTACCCGTCATGACTTAAATCTACCACCCATGTCATACTAGGCTACGATACTCGTCCGTGTCATCACATACCCTCACAACCTTGGTTATCTCTAACCCAAATCTAGAATCCTCCGAATCATCTCAATAGTCATTTCGGTCTATCTCAACAACACGTAATTTATCTCGCCACCTCCATACCCATTCCTAGCTTACTTCACCAACGCAGAGGCATTAAGATCGATACTCTATAGTGAATGTTAGATCTAAACCCATTTCTAGTATTCGAAACTAATGATAATCATCCTAGGTAAGAATCTAAGCAATCTATCTCTAGTAAAGCTCAAATCCCTAACATAGAGTAAAACCTAAGACAATCACCAACACAGATTCAGAAATAAACTTTATACAATGCCAAGGGCGATAAACATACATGAGTTAGAGTAGATATACATACAAAACCCAACAAAAGACATTATAAAGAGAAGAGAAGAAGAGGAACCAAACATTTCTTGGTTTGTCAACACCAATCGACGAGGGATTCGACTCCGGATCATCCAAATGCAAGCTCCAATGTTGTTTTCTAAGATAATCTATCAAAAAAATGATGTTGATGGTGTTGGGACTCAAAAATACCCAACCCATAACCTAAAAATGTGTTTTTAGCCCCTTTTAAAGAATTCTCGCAGGACGCGCTAAGCGCGGTCTGTGATGTTCAGCATCTTGTTTTTGCCATATCTTGAGAACCGTAACTCGGAATTGCGCCCGATTTGAAGCATTGGAAAGCTTATTCAATGATATATCTAACCATGAAGAAATATCAAGAAAATTTATGATTTTTATTTTGTTGATTTTGAGCTTTACTCGTTGATGAGTTGCTCAAATCGTGCGTTTGAAGCCGTGTCTTCGACACTTTATTACTCAATGCTCCAATTATGAATGAATACCTATAAAAGAGATGAAAAACTATCAAATGATACAATATTTACACAAAATATCAATTATTCTATTATGTACACATTTATACAATAAAACGTATTTACAACAAAAAGTCGGGATTATTTAACTAAATGTCAACAAAAGAACGGATAAGTGCCACAAAATGTATATACAAAATAACTACATTTTGGCACTTATCAACTCTCCCCAACTTGACACATTGTTTGTCCTCAAACAAAGTCAAATAACTCAAAGAAACAAAAAGTGATAATCAAATAATCACGAATCAACAAGTTTTGAAAACGGAAAACAAATCTATGGTTCAAACGAAAAATGTACACGACAAATACAAACTTACCACTATACTACAACCATAACATATAAACGAAACAAATCCTAAGTACAAAAATCGTGCAAAGCATTCTAAAACAAAACAAGCTCAATCATGAATCACACCTAGCAAAAATTCATCGCTAGATGAAGAACTCACAAAGGTGAGGGATAAAAAACACTCCTCCACAATCTTGCAAACAATAGACGAAATTATGCATAGAATCACAAGGGATTTTCAAGGTTGTAATGTGGCTTGGTTAACAAACAAGTGATAAGTCCTAAAGCTAATCGAAACAAAAACTTGCCTAAACCTAAGGGAGTGATCAACTCACAAAGTTCCAAACAATATAATTTCAATCAAACTTATTCTTCATCACAAATTTCACACCAAACACACCTCACTTATTAACATAACATTATTCCTACTCTTTTTGTTTTTCTTTTTCAAAGCTTTTCTCCTTTTTCTTTCTTTTTCTAATATTTCTTTTAACCTCATACCAACCACAATATAAGTATATAAACATTTCTCTCCCCAACTTGAATTCAACCAACATTAATGTGTGAATACTCCCTACTTTCTATGGCAAGGTAAAAATCCATACAACAACATATAGTTGAGGGTTCAAGAAACAAAGAAATCAACATCCATACAAAAAAAGTGAATTGACACTCATAGACAAGCATCAAGGTCAAATAAAAATGGATGTTGATAAAAGTTCAAAGGGGCTAAGAAAGGTTCACACACTCACAAGGTGAATTGAATATTTGGCCAAGGTAGTTATGCTCAAAATCAACAAAATGCCTTGATCATTTTCTTGCAATCATACAATCAACACAAAACAAAAGATTAAGCATAATAAAATCCAGTTAAAACAAGAATGTGGACTCTCATATGTAAACAATGGAAAGCTTCCTCACATTTATGGTTAAAAATGGTACTAAAGTGATTTAATTCATGAGCAAGTAATGCAAAAAGAATGAATAGCATGGTAATTATACAAATGATAAATTTCCTAAACATGTTATGCTATAGAAAGCGATAAACGAGTACCTGACGTGTACCAACTTTGAAGATTATCATTACCATACATCCGCGAGTTGAAACGATCAAACTCGGAAAATCACCTCAAAAGTCTTCAAGTTATCGGACCAAAATTTGAGTCCAAACAACAACAAAAGAATTAGAAAAACAAAATTTACAAAATTTACAACCAACAAAACTCCTCAAGCTAAACACGACAAGCTCGAAAAAAACACAATTTACGTACGAAACAAAAGCAAATTACGATACGAAAAATTGGTGACAATGAATTAACAAGTTGAACAGTGAAGATTTAAAATTAAGAACAAGTCCTATTTCAACTTGTTAAAACACAAGTCACCACACACATAAACAAACATGCTTGTTTTACGTCGTAAGCTCGACGCCTTTCTTGTGTGAGAACTAGTAACCTCCTCTCGTCATGCCATGGTATTGCCACACCGCGCAAACCTAAAGAAAGTTTCCTAACAACCACACAACAAACGTTACGAGTACGAGACAATTCACAACATCACATGAAAGATAAGAAAATCACAAATATGTACAAGTATGGAAAGTAAACACACAACATGTACATGTAACATATACAAGTTCATATACAAAGTCTATACAACATATACAATAATTACAAAACTCAAAAACAACGGAATTATCACAATACAGAAACAATAAAACCAATCCCCGGCAACGGCGCCATTTTGTTGCGGCGGTAAAGCGGCAAGCAAAGAGTTGGTATTATTTTTACCGGGTGATATATACCGGTTAGGTTATATCGTATCGTGTCCACAGAGATTGGTTATTGATTCGTCGTTCGACAATTCTACCGTTAATGAGTTTGGGATTAAAAGAAATGAAAATAAAAGACAAAAAGTAAATGAACAAAAAGTATAAAGGATAGACAACTTGTCTGGAACGAATGTAAACTACCCGTCACAGACTTAAATCTACCACCCATGTCATACTAGGCCTACGATACTCGTCCGTGTCATCACATACCCCTCACAACCTTGGTTATCTCTAACCCAAATCTAGAATCCTCCCGAATCATCTCAATAGTCATTTCTGGTCTATCTCAACAACACAGAATTTATCTGCGTCACCTCCATACCCATTCCTAGCTTACTTCACCAACGCAGAGGTATTAAGATCAGATACTCTATAGTGAATGTTAGATCTAAACCCATTTCTAGTATCTCAAACTAATGATAATTATCCTAGGTAAGAATCTAAGCAATCTATCTGTAGTAAAGCTCAAATCCCTAACATAGAGTAAAAACTAAGACAATCACCAACACGGATTCGTAAAATAAACTTTATACAATGCCAAGGGCGATAAACATACATGAGTTAGAGTAGATATACATACAAAACCCAACAAAAGAGATTATAAAGAGAAGAGAAGAAGAGGAACCAAACATTTCTTGGTTTGTCAACACCAATCGACGAGGGATTCGACTCCGGATCATCCAAATGCAAGCTCCAATGTTGTTTTCTAAGATAATCTATCAAAAAATGATGTTGATGGTGTTGGGACTCAAAAATACCCAACCCATAACCTAAAAATGTGTTTTTAGCCCCTTTAAAGAAAAGTTTAGGAATGCTAAGCGGTCCGTGATGTTCAAAGATCTTGTTTTTGCCATATCTTGAGAACCGAATCTGAATTATACCGATTTGAAGCATTGGAAAGCTTATTCAATGATATATCTAACCATGAAGAAATATCAAGAAAATTTATGATTTTTAATTTGTTTTTATTTTGAGCTTTATTCGTTGATGAGTTGCTCAAATCGTGCGTTTGAAGCCGTGTCTTCGACACTTTATTACTCAATGATTCAATTATGAATGAATACCTATAAAAGAGATGAAAAACTATCAAATGATACAATATTTACACAAAATATCAATTATTCTGTTATGTACACATTTATACAATAAAAACGTATTTACAACAAAAAGTCGGGATTATTCAACTAAATATCAACAAAAGAACGGATAAGTGCCACAAAATGTATATACAAAATAACTACATTTTGGCACTTATCAGTCATATGGAGAGGGAGGATATGGAAAAGTGAGGAATGATGATGATGGAATATTGAAGGTATTTTATGCTTGTGAAGTGTTGAGAGGGCAAGTTATACATGGGATGATATGAGTGATTTATGATATTGGTTTTGTGGAAACATTTGGAATATCTGGTTGGGGAGAGAAGGATGTTTGTTTAGTAGTTAAATTTGGATTTTCTGGTTTAGGAGTTTCGAGAGATGAGTCAAAAGTATCAATATCAGATAGAACTTTTGCAAGTTCTGGTTGAGATTGAGTGGAGGGATCGATTTAGGGAATTGAGTTGTCAATTTATAGATCAAAATCTTCTAGAGTTTGTGGAGAATTAGGGACAGTCTTTTTGAGAGGAGGGGATGGAGTAGATGTTGATAACATTATTGATTCAATAACAGAAATAAAGGATGAATTACCTTTATTCTTAGCACTTTTGATTTTTCATGAGAAGTTCCTTCATCAACAGATTTTCTCTTCTTTGATTTTATGATGGCGACATCCAAAGGTTGTTGGTGAAGATCTTGAATATTGACAGTTGGGTCATCTAGAGGGACTCTTATGATAGATACAATTTCTTAGACCATAGCAGAGGGTTTCTTCTTGATGGTTTCAATAATTTTCATTTTCTTGAGATTCTTTGTGTTGAGAGGTTTTCCAACACATGGATCCAGATCATTGACTAGCTTAGCTTCACTCATATGATCTATCAGTTTATTCTCACTCAGAATATCTGAGATAAGCCTTCCTAGAGGAATCCAACTCTTTGGTTATTTCTTCTTCCCTTGTTTCTTTGACAATCGGTCTTTAGATGATTGAACAAAGCTATGAGGAAGGTGAACTTTTTATTTTGGTGCAATGAAGTAGAGGAGAAATTACTTATAAATGTTGATGTAGTCTGTAGAACTTGATGGTTTTCTATGATTGATGCAGCCCAAAATAATTTTAGCCCAAATTCTGAAGTGGTATTTTTGATTTTTGATTTTGTTGGAGGGCTTCCCAGAGCTGAAAAATTCTTTGGATACTTTAGCTTGGCCGAGCCAGCCTTTTCCTCCATGTTAGTGCAGTTAACATCGGTTCCATCACGACCAATGAGTCGGCCAATAAGATCTTCAGTAATGGCAATCTTCTTCCCCATTACACAAGAAGTGACTTAATGTTCAGAAGAAGAAGCATGAATCCATAATTCCTCCACTAATTATGGGATAACTAGGCCAACCAAACGATCAAAATATCTAGACCAACCTCAAAATTCAACTTCTTCACGAAGGTCATGCCCATTTTCCTTCATGCTGTCAAAATCCACAAGAAATTCATAGAGAACCTCAAGAGAATAACAAGGTGTGAGTAAAGTTCTCTTGGGATAAAAAAAACCTCCTCATCTGTGTTGATTTGAGAAATAGAATCTTAAATATTGATTTAAGGTTGTTGCTATTGGGATCATGGAACCATTGTTCTCAGACTTAGGGTTTTGAGAAAAGAGAAAAAAAGAAGGGAATGAGAATTTTTTAAGAATAGAGAGAACAATAAAAACGAGAGTGAAAATAGAGTAATTTGAAAAAGAGTTAAAGAGTGAATATATATAGGCAAGGATTTCTTAAAAACATACAATTAATTGAATTTAAGGCACGCAAGAAATTATTAAAAAACATAATGATTTATGACAGGGAGATATCATAAAGATATTATGGAACATTTACCGATGTGACCAACGCCTCAATGCATCAACTCAATCATTTTAGTCCATCAGATCTTAAACACGTGTTCAGCTTCTAAATATGAATCAATGCTTAAGATTGATAGATGTTGATTTGGTGAACCGCATGCGTCTATCTAGAACTGGACCGTTTAAGGTAACGTTCAGATCTCCTGGATACATTCTGAGCCAACTACCCTTCACACTTCTGAAGGATAATTAATCAGATGTTCACACAAAAAAACAAAGTTATGAAAGTTAAACATACAGAATTAGAATATTCATTCTGGACATAATTCCATAATGAGATGCATTAGAATGAAATTAAACCTATCTTCAACAAGGGATTTTGTGAAGACATCAGCCCGTTGATGGTATGTGTCAATAAATTTTAATGAAAGAATTTCCTTCCGTATATAGTCCCTAATGAAGTGATGCCTAATTTCTATATGTTTAGCTCTAGAATGTAAAATAGGATTCTTAGATAAGTAGATAGCAAAAGTATTGTCATAGAGAATGAGAATGTTACTCTCGAATATTTGAAAGTCTTCAAGCTGACTTTTCATCCAGAGCATTTGAGTGTTGCATCCTGCTGCATCTATGTATTCTGCTTCAGCGATTGATAGAGCAATGGTGGATTACCTTTTGCTGGACCATGATATCAAGTTATCTCCCAGAAACAAACAGCTTCCAGAATTTCTTTTTGTTTCTATTTTATCTCCAACAAAGTCAGCATCACAGTATCCTCCTGTTCGCGTTAAAAAGTGACGCGCTAGGGAATCGAATATGAATTCAGATTCTCTGGCTCGAAACGATTTACTCTTTTGATTTGTTTATAAAGATGCCGCGAGCATCAAGCTTTATTATTTTCAACACAAGAAATTATGATTATGAAAAAGGGGAAAGCTGCTAATACCCTCAATTGATTTGATATGCGTAACGACTAGCGCAAACTAGACGCAACGCATTGGGGAGATTCCGGGTAAGGGGGTTTGTTATATAAAGGGAATAGATGGAGCACCCTAAATATATATAGTTATCTATAGCGTTATATATGAATACGTTTGATATGTTTGTGTGTTTTAATTGCTATTTCTATGATTGGGAAAGTTTCTCCTTTGGATTTTAAGAAGGATAGATGATGTGGGATCCTAGTGTTGTTATTATTGTGCTCGCAAAGATCATTGGATCTTCTGCATACATATCCCTTAGTGGGAATCAGAGCATTTGTAGCTCGGATCTAAAGGGATCTATGGTTTGTTTGGTCTGAGAGAGAAAGAAATTTGCTCGCCAAGGATGAGACCTTGTGCCTACGTATTCTCAAAAGGATGTTGAGAAAGTCAGAGCAATCGTAGTTCCCACTTATGCTAGTGGAAGCAACGGGATGTTATTAAGAGACGTAGACGAATGTCATCTTAATGAAAAAATGTATCTAATTTATTTCATCACATACATTTTGAAAAGTTTGATTGATTGAATCTTTCGTCGTAAGTTATAGGTGTTTTGCTTGAGTGTACAAGCGTTACCACTTACGAGTTTAAGAAAGATGTTTGAAAAAGATGATTGAATCTTTTAATTGTAAGCATTGGGTGTTTTGCTTGAGTGTACAAGTGTTACCACTTACATATTAAGAGATGTTTTTGTTTGAAAAGAGTTTGAAAAGTTTTTGATTGTATGTGATGTGATAGATGAGATACTTCTTCCATAGAGATGATAAACGTCTAAATCTCGAGGAGAAATTGATTGGATTAAGGGGATGCTTTTAAGAAGCCCATGGGTCCTTGTATTGTTAGCCCAAGAGGAGGCATTCCCGAGGGTCATCGAGGGTCCTTGTATGAAGCTCAAGAGGAAGCTATAGGGTATGGCTGGCTTTGGCTTTAAAAGGGATTTCATCGGGAAACCATCCTTTTAGGATTAAGAGCAATTTCACCGGGAAATTATACTCTCTGGGTTCTATCCTAGTGTGGGTGATTCTTTGTATTGGAAGCCCAATAGGAGGCTGTTAAGAGATTTCCTGGTCTCTTTCTTTGTTTGATGCCCAAGAGAAGGCTAAACTCAATGAGGAGTTCTTTTGAACGAAGCCTAAGAGGAGGTTGACTCAGCAAGGGAGTGTTGTCTTATATGAAGCCTAAGCGGAGGCTAAACTCAGAAGAATGAGTTTTCTTATATGAAGCCTAAGAGGAGGCTGAACTCAGTTGAAATGAGTTACCTTGTACAAAGTCCAAGAGGAGGCTAAAACTGTGGGGAACCTATTGGTTAGACTAGTTGTTATGTTATAACTAGACAGTTGTATAAACAAGTGTGTGTGTGATATGTATTCACAGGAGTTTATAAAGGAAATATAAACATATGCATGATGTTTATTTACAAAAGTTTATGAAGGAAATATAAACAAGTGTGTGTAAACGAACGTTTAAAACGAGCGTAACTTGATTATTTACAAGTTTGATTGGTGTACAAGGAATGTAAATATGTACACGAACGGGTATTTATGTATGAGGAGATGTGGATGTACATAGGAGGGTCGGGACTTACACCATAAGGGAGGCCCATTGGTTTAAAAGTAGTTTCACCGGGAATGATGCTCCTTTCAATACCAATGGTATTCAGTGTATATACAATTGAAACAAAAACAAACGATCGAAGTTTGTCTGTATTTTACAAAAGACGTTTGTATTATGTACAGATAAAAATTTGTATGTATATGAAAAGAATTTGATATGTACAAAGAAATATGTATGTACATAAAGAATGTTGGGACTTACACCGTAAGGGAGGCCCATGGTCGATTAAGAAATTTGAGAGAAAACGAATTCGGTTTTTATCGTTTAATCGGATCGATCATGGAAAAAGATGTAAGTTTGATGAAAAGTTTTGAAGAATGATTTTGAAAGTGTTTTTGAAAAGTGAAATTTACTTGTGAAAAGTTTTGAATGAATCGGCTTCGAAGTTTGAAAAATCACCTTTAAAGGTGCTTTGAAAAGTACTCAAAAGTACTGCTGCCTCGATAAAAACATAATCGGATGAAAGTTTTTGTGAAACTTTTGACACTATCTTAAAATAGGCACATTAATTGACAAGTACAAAAATCACCTCAAAATGAGGAGTTTTGATTGGTTTTGAAAAAGTCAAAGTTTGTAAAAAATATACAAAAGTTTAGAAAAATGGTCCCAAGGTTGCTTGAACCCGGGACCTGTTAGGCAAGGCATGGCATGAAAGTCTTAAGAGTGAGCTGGCAACCGCTGGGGCGGCAATACATCTGTGTATTGAAGTTAAACCAACTAAATATATTTTAAAACAGATTTTTGAATTTGAAAACGCGAACTTGTTCTTCCTCTCCAATCCTTCAATCAGCCATAGATCCTTCGTTTCTTGATGAAATCAAAAGATGTAAACATGAAACTTGATCGTTTTAAGCCCAGGAACATGATGATGTCATTTGATTTCATTTATTTTAAGCCTAACATGATTGAATTTCTCAAGAACACGAAGAACCCTAAAACTGAAAATCTTAATTGAAATCGTGTATGGTGAATGATTTTGTCAATTGATTGAGGGTTATTGATCGTTGATGGTGCGTAAACAAAATGGCCAAGAGTTTTTTGACTGGAATCAAAGAATCATAGAGTTTGAAGTTCGATCTCTTACCTGCTCAAGCTCGAGATCGAAATCGCTTTAGAGTGTTTCCAGCCAGGATTTTATGATTCTTAGAGCACCAACGGCCTTCAAGGATCATGTATGAATGGTCCGCTTGTTCGAATAGCTTGAATGTTCTCACCAAGTCGACCGCATATAGCTCAAAGTGAAACGGAAATCATGGTTAGAGATGTTAGGTTGATGTTAATGGTTTGGATCATTCATATGAGGTATATTGATGATGTTTGGATGATCAAAACACAAGTTGCTCGAGCCAATGTTCAAATTCGATAGTTATGGCAGTTTTGGCAAGCTTGTGAACATGAAATGCAAAACCTGATTTTCAGTGTTTCTTGTATTGATTTTAAGTTACAAACCTATTCCATATGATATTTACAATATGTTAGACACCAAACATCTTATGTATCTTCACAAATTTTCAAAAATGCAAGATTTCTCAATTTCACTATGTTACTTGGATTTTAAGAAAGAAGAGAGAAAGCATGTTCTTGCATGGCTTTGGTGTGGTTTGAAATTGAAAACAAGACCTCTATTTATAGGTCACAAGTTCTGAATGGTAAGTACAAGAGATTGGCTTTGGTATTTACAAGTTGCCTTAGAGGGCAAGGAAGTCATTTTTGCATTAAATGCAAAAGGAAGCTTCCTTTTAACCATGGTTAAATCTTACCTTGATCCTATCTCTTCACAATTACTCTCTCTCTGATTTTTATCAGTTCTAATCCTCTTGGCTAGGTGGCATGCTTCTAGAAAGAAAGAAAAACTCAAAAATGACCTATAATTTTGAACTTTGTACTTGAAAATCAAGGATTTTGGAGCTTTATGTTTCAAAATCAAAAGTATGGCTAGACTCCATGGATTTGAGAGTTCTTGGACATTTTGGAAAACTTGTTTCAAGGGCTACAACTTTCATGTTTTGAGTTTTTTCCAATTCAAAGTGGAACTATGTGAAAAAATGCCATGAAGTTTGGAAAAAGTATGAAATTTTAACACTTGAAAAATTTTCTAAGTGTTGAAAATTTTGACTTTTTGTTGACTTTTCCAAATTTCTTGATTTTTTATGATCATGATGGATCATTTGAAGTATTTTGATGATTGAAAAGGTTTTGTCTTGAAAAAGTTGACCAAAAGTCAAAGTTTGACTTTTTAGTGCAGATGAAATTTCATCAGATGATCCAGAAATTGACTGATGAATTATGTGAACTTCTGTGATGTTTTGAATCCATAAATTAGGTCAACATGTTATATTTAGGATATGAAGATCAATCTCTAATCAAAAAAGTCATTCATTGATCAGAAAATCAGAGATTGCTCATCCTCGATGAAAACCCTAATTGGTCGATCCTTGATAGATCATGAGAAAAATTTTGATATCTAAAGATCAGAGGTTGATGATTTGATCAAGATAGATCAAATGAAGTGAGTAAGACTCAAACCCTAATTGCTTACCTCTTGAATCAGATGAAAATTTGATGAAACCCTAATTTTGACCTGTGAAATTCACACCCGATTAATTCTGTTCTAGACTGTTAAAGATGAAATAATGAAAATGTGAGGTGGTATATTAGGTAAAAAATTGGGGTATGACAGATGCCCCTATTTAAGTTTCTTTAACCTGAGATATGAAGATGAAGATCTTAGTCTTGATAGGTGTGAAGAGACTTAAATATCAGAATACGCAAATTTTGGACCTAAGATACCAAAAGTGCGGATGATGCAAAATGATTGTAAAAAGTTTCACCCAGATGATATCAAAGAAACGACATGGTGGGGAAAAATTTGTGAGGATGACTCGATCTGTTTAAGAAAAGAGGATTCTGTTTGTTGGGAAACATGCAGATATGTCCATTGGGAAAAGAGATTCACAAAACATGTGAATATCTGTTTCGCTTTGGGAAATAAAAAGATTACCTTCTGTCAGCCTTGTGACAATGTTTAAGGTAAGTGAAGATGATATTACCAATTATCAGCCTTGTGATAGTTCATGGTAATGAATTCTGAAGATATTACCAATTATCAGTGAAGTGATAACTATAATAAGGTAAATCTTTTAAAAAAATTTACTGAGTATTCAACCTTGTGAATAACAAACAAATGATGGAAACAGATTTCAAACGAGTTCTGAAGATATTACCAATTATCAGCGAAGTGATAACTATAACAAGGTAAATCTTGAGATATATTACTGAGTATTCAGCCTTGTGAATACGCTAATATTGGAAATAGATCTCAAACGAGTTTCTATTTTCACGGATACAATCTTGCCTAGGATCTTTCTCGAGATGATGCGGCATTTTCATTGAAAGACACATGTTTTCTTTTAGACAGAAAAACAACTGCGGAGATTTTCTTGAACTGTCATAATTTGAACTTGTTGAGAAGAACAATCTTTTTATGACAAGTTTCAAGATAAAAAGGAAATAAGCAGCTCAGATATCGAGGCTATTGCTTATTATTTTGTTGGTTAGAGACAAGGTTCTATCCAGGAATGAATTGGAAAGAAACGGTCAATCAAGACCTTGTTCCTGATGAGGAATGATCTCAACTGGGGAACAGGAGAGAAAAAATTTATTTTTCTGCTTGGGGATAATCGAGAGATGACACACATGTCTGAGTACATGTAATCTAAACCAGTGATATGGAAACAAACATTGAGAAATGCAGGAATGCATTAATGATGTTATTATGTATGAATGATGAATGTCATATGCATGCTGACAATACTTGACAAGACAATAAAGAGGTATTTGGGAAAAGGACCACGTCACAGTTCAAACAAATACTCACAAAATCCGCAGCCGTGGTGCAGATGTTTCTGATAATGAATCTGAGTTGCATGCCTTAAACTTTTCGAAAAAGGCCTTTCATTGGCAACTTTGTTGGGAATTATTTTTGGATAAGAATACCGTCCTTTGATAACCTTTGCTGAGGAGAAGAAGACTTCTTTAGCAATTGTTTTATCCTTCAAAGTTCGAAACACTCATGGAGAAAACTGTTGAAGTTCCTTTTGTTGTTCATAGTTCAAAGGAAAATTTCACTTTTATTTCAAAATTTTGAACTAAAAATTCATTTAAAACTTTTTTAGTTTCCACGAGGTCGGACCTTTTTGTCGAAAGCTTTCTTCATCCTTCTTTGATATAGTTGTCCATGACACAGAGCGGTCAGACGCTTTTCTTCGATTAAGTTCAGCTGGTCGTATCTACTTTGACACCATTCGGCCTCAGATAACTTAGTTTCCATGAGAACTCTCATTGACGGAATCTCAACTTCTACGGGGAGCACTGCTTCCATGCCGTATACTAGAGAAAAAGGAGTTGCCCCTATTGAAGTGCGTACTGAAGTACGATACCCATGCAGAGCAAATGGCAGCATTTCGTGCCAATCTTTGTAGGTGATGACCATCTTCTGGACGATCTTTTTGATGTTCTTGTTGGCAGCTTCAACGGCGCCGTTCATCTTTGGCCGGTAAGGAGATGAGTTATGATGCTCGATCTTGAATTCCTCACACAGTTCCTTCATCATTTTGTTGTTCAAGTTCGATCCATTGTCTGTAATGATCTTGCTTGGAACTCCGTATCGGCAAATGAGGTTGTTCTTGATGAACCTCACAACCACTTGTCTTGTCACGTTGGCGTAAGACGCTGCATCGACCCATTTGGTGAAGTAATCAATGGCCACTAGAATGAAACGATATCCGTTGGACGCTTTTGGTTCAATGATCCCGATCATGTCAATGCCCCACATGGAGAAAGGCCACGGAGAGGAGAGAACGTTGAGTAGAGTCGGAGGCACATGGATCTTATCTGCGTAGATCTGGCACTTGTGACATCTCTTGACGTGTTTACAGCAATCAGATTCCATTGTTATCCAATAGTTTCCTGCTCTTAGGATCTTTCTGGACATTGCATGCCCATTCGAATGAGTTCCAAAGGAACCTTCATGCACTTCATGGATGATCGTGTCTGCTTCTTGTCTGTCGACGCATCTGAGCAGGACCATGTCAAAATTTCTTTTGTATAGCACATCTTCGTTTAGGAAAAAATTCCTAGAAAGCCTCCTTAGGGTTTTCTTATCCTTGTACGATGCCCCGAGTGGGTACTCTCGTGTTTGAAGGAAACGCTTGATGTCGTGGAACCACGGTTTATCGTCGAAGACTGCTTCAGTTGCGAATACATATGCAGGTCTTTCAAGGCATCTGATGCGGATCTTAGGCATATCATTCCAATCGTTGACTTTGAACATGGAAGATAGAGTAGCCAAGGCGTCTGCCATTCAATTCTGATCTCGAGGGATATGATGCAGTTCAACTTTGTTGAAGAAAGTCAACAAACGTCTCGCATAATCTCTGTAGGGAATCAGACCAAGATGATGAGTTTCATACTTGTCTTTGATTTGATTGATCACAAGGGCTGAATCTCCATATATGTCAAGGATCTTGATCCTCAAGTCGATGGCTTCTTCGATACCCATTATACAAGCTTCATATTCTGCGATGTTGTTGGTGCAATCAAATAGCAATCTGGCTGAAAATAGGATATGAGATCCCTCAGGAGTGATGATGACCGCCCTAATTCCATTGCCAAAGACATTAACTGCTCCGTCAAAAATTAGGCCCCATCTAGATTCTGGATCAGAACCTTCTTCAGGTAGCGGTTCGTCACAATCTTTCATCTTTAAGTACATAACATCCTCGTCTGGGAAGTCATTCTTGAGAGATTGGTATTCGTTGAGCGGCTGATAAGCCAAGTGATCGGCGAGAATGCTTCCTTTGACCGCTTTTGAGCACTCAGATCGATGTCATACTCGATAATAGCATCCGCCATCGAGCAATTCCCTAAGGCGTGCTTTTCAAAGACGACTTGATTGGATCCATTTGGAGATTAACCAAGTCGTGATTGATCATGTACGCGAAGACGTTTGAAGCCCACACCAAAGCACAACATGTTTTCTCGAGCATGGAGTAACGAGTTTCACAGTCTGTGAACTTTTTACTTAGGTAGTAAATGGCATGCTCCTTCTTACCGGTTTCATCTTGCTGTCCAAGCACGCAGCCCATGGAATCTTCTAGCACGGTAAGGTACATGATTAATGGTCTTCCTTCGACTGGAGGAATCAGTATTGGTGGTTCTGACAGGTATTCCTTGATACTGTCAAACGCTTTTTGGCAATCTTCTGTCCACACAACCTCTTGATTTTTGCGGAGAAGCTTGAATATCAAGTAGCAATCATTTGAGATAACTGAGATGTAATTCAACCGTCCAAGAAATCCTCTTACTTGCTTTTTTGTATGTGGTGTAGGCATTTCTTGAATAGCCTTGACTTTGTCAGGGTCAACTTCAATACCTCTTTGACTGACGATGAAACCTAGGAGTTTTCCGGATCTTACCCCAAAGGTACATTTGTTAGGATTCAGGCGGAGCTGAAATTTCCTTAGTCGCTGAAACAACTTCAAGAGATATTCTATATGCTCTTCTTCAGTGTCTGACTTTGCTATCATGTCGTCTACATAGACTTCGATCTCTTTGTGCATCATATCATGAAAGAGAGTAGTCATTGCCCTTTGGTAAGTTGCGCCTGCATTCTTTAATCCAAACGATATTAATTTGTAGCAAAAAGTGCCCCATGGCGTGATGAAGGATGTCTTCTCCATGTCTTCGGGAGCCATTCTGATCTGATTGTAGCCAGAGAAACCGTCCATGAAGGAAAAGACGTTGAATTTTGCAGTGCTATCCACTAGCATATCAATATGCGGTAGTGGGAAATCGTCTTTAGGACTAGCTTTGTTCAAGTCCCGGTAGTCAACACACATTCTGACCTTTCCATCTTTCTTGGAGACAGGCACTATGTTGGCTAGCCATTGAGGATACTCAGAAGTGACGAGGAAACCTGCGTCGAGCTGCTTTTGAACTTCCTTTTTGATTTTGTCGGCCATTTCAGGGTGAACTCTCCTCAGTCTTTGTTTAACTGGTGGACACTCCGGTCTTAATGGCAAGAGATGCTCCACGATGCTGGTATCTAAACTCGGCATGTCCTGGTAGGACCAAGCAAATATATCGACGTATTCTTTGAGAAGACTTATCAGTTTGCTCTTGACGTTGTTGTCGAGTAGAGCTCCGATGTTCACTTCTTTTTTGTCTTCTTCAGAACCCAAGTTGATCACTTCCAAAGGCTCTTTGTGAGGCTGAATGATCCGTTCCTCGTGCTTAAGTAGTCGAGAAATATCATCCGGGATTTCTTCTTCAACTTCTTCCTCGGCGACTTCACAGGGGATTTCAAAGTTGGGAGAGAGCATAGAGTTATTGCGTTCAATGGATTTTTCCATCTGTTAATCTGCATATTTGATTTATTTTTTATTAATTAACTCTTTTTCATTCATTTTTTTAAAAGTTAATGTGAAAGTGTATGCAGATTATACTTTTTTTATTTTGAAGATTTTTATTGTGTTTTTTAGGATTATCATTTCCAAGAAAGGGTAAAAATAAAAAACAAACACAAAGTGTGGAATCAAAACAACGCGTTTTATTTATGATTCACAATATGAAACAGGGCCTTAAAATACAAACTCATTTGTCTTGGGCAAGACAAAGAGAAATTATTTAAAAGCTAAACCCTATAAAACATCTCTTCGCTTTGGGCGAAGCGAGAGTTCAAACAAAAGCAAAGATAAACTACTTAGAACTATGAACATTAGTCCGAACTTCAACAGGTTTCCAGTAGTGGCGAACTCCTTGGAAGTCGAGGTATTCTGGTAGTTTTTCACTTGGTTTAATCCTTGAGTAGACTTTGGTCGTTGGCCGAGCAGGCTTTGAGGATTCTGGACGACGGACCTTGCCTTTTGTGCTACTAAAGCGATCTTCTTCTGCTTGATGAACAGATCGGGAAGCATGGGATACGACATTTGTATTTTCTATCGGCATTTGCGTTGAATTCTGGGGATGTACCCTCCAATCTTCTGAGTGAAGAGACTCATTGTCGGCGACACTTTCTAGTTCGTATCCCGAATCGTATCCTTGATCCTCAATAATCACGTTGATGTAGTGATAGTTAGGATCTGGTTTAACAAACTCCACAGGCGCGTTAAAGCAGAGATCTTCGTTGGGGACCTCAATTTGTTGATGAGATCGAGAAGACGTATGTAACTCTTCTGGTTGACTAGGGTACTCAAAAGAATCACCCCATCCGGTGGGCTGGATATCTTCAATTCTGATTTTTTAGCTTTCCGGCGCAGTGCATTTCACCATATAGTCAAACTTGCCACTTGGTTCTCCCAAGGTGTCCCAAACTTCAGAAGAGTTAGATGGATTTTCATTCTGTTGTAAGGATATGCCTTTGAATTGATCAGTTGGAGGATAGTACGGTGCATAAGATTCTTCCTGAGACACATATTCAGAGCTGGTAAGATAAGTGCTCCACTCTTCAGATCCAGAGAGATTGTCTTCATCACCTTCAATGGTAATAACGTTAACTTCTTGAAGAACAGGGTTTAAGAAACCCCCACTGTTGAATACTTCTTTGATCGGACGAAGTGCTTCATCCCATTGCTTGTCTTTGGAGAATACGGGTGCGAACCCGAGTCCGGCTTTTGTCTCGTTGTTGACAGGTTTGATTACTTGTCCCCAACCTTCAGCATTGCCATCTTTTACTATCTGCGCTGCTTCTTTGTAAGAGGAGATAGATGATCTGCTTTTGATTGTAGATTCATCTTCTAACGGATTTCCTGGGAACTGCGTCCCTTCAACGTCGTTGGCTGTGACGAAAGAAAAGCTGGATAAATGGCTTACTAGCTACGCTTGTTCACCGATGATGGTTACTAGCTTCCCATTTACTGTGAATTTCAGTTTCAGATGGAGAGTGGATGTCACAGCTCCTGCTTCGTGTATCCATGGTCTTCCTAGCAAGCAACTATAAACAGCTGGAACATCCATGACTTGGAAAGTGATTTGGAAAGTATGCGGACCAATTGTCATCGGGAGATCAACTTCCCCAATAACTGACTTCCTTGATCCGTCAAAGGCTCTTACCACTATGTCATTGAACTTCATCGGTGTTCCTTTGTAAGCTAAACGAGCGAGAGTCGTTTTTGGCATTACGTTTAAGGATGAACCGGTATCTACTAATACATTGGACAGGGAATCTGATTGACAAATCATTGAGATATGCAGAGCTAGATTGTGATCTTTCCCTTCCTCTGGAAGTTCCTCATCATTGAAACTTAGATTATTGCAAGCTGTTATGTTGCCCACAATTCCTCCAAACTGGTCTGTAGTCACATCGTGATCTACATAAGCTTGATCTAGTACTTTCATTAAAGCTTCTCGGTGAGCTTCGGAGTTCAAAAGTAGAGATAATATAGAAATCTTGGAAGGAGTCTGCATCAGCTGATCCACGACTCTGTACTCGCTTTTCTTGATTAACTTCAGTATCTCATCAAAATCTGTGTTGACGTTGGTTATATCAGGTGGACCAACATTTGTGTCTAGATTGACAACGAGAATCCTTGTAGGGTTCTCAGATGGTGTATTAACTAGATTTTGTCTAACAACAGGAACAATAGGCGGTTTTGGTAGCAGCGGAGTATGTACTCATCCACTTCGCGTTACTCGTCAGATCTCAATTGTGTTGACATTGGCTGAAAGAGTCGGCATGGGTTTCTCCTTCCCATCCTCTATCATGGTTGCATTGTATTGATAGGGAATTGCTTTGTTAGAACTGTAGGAAACAGGACAGGGTAGGCAAATCACCAAAGGAGACTCTGGAACGTTTGAACCGTTATATTCAATCTCCACATGCTTGGGTACATTGAAACAGGGGACAATAACGTTTACTTCTGGATTTTCCGAGTTGATATCTGAGACTGAAAGCTCATGCGGAAAGTGCCCTACTGTATTCACGTCATAGTCATCTCTGTTTCTGTAGATCTGTATGTCACCGATGTCTAGTAATCGTTGAATGTCTGCTCTTATGGTTGGACATCCTCGAAGATCCTTGAAGCAGATGTTGCAAGCTACGTAATCGTGTTTAGTGAAAACACCCATTGTACTGTACGTATCATGGAGATGTACCAAGTTTCCTCTGATCAGATTCACATCTGTGACGAGATACCGATCTGTATTCCTTAGTATCAAATTCACTGTATGTCCACTGTGACTGGGAAGTGGATTTGCTTGCACGTTTGGATTTGTATTTCTAAAGGAAAGAAGATTAGACTTTACTAATCTCTGTACTTTAGATTTTAACGCTATGCAATGCTCAAGATCATGGCCCAGTGCCCCTTGATGAAAAGGGCAAAATACGTCCGCTTTGTACCACCATGGCAATTTTTCTGGAACCGGAGGTGGTGACCTTGTCTGTACAAGATTCCTTTCTATTAATGCAGGGTATAGTTCTGTGTACGTCATCGGAATTGAGTCGAATTGCGAGACCCGAGGCGCACGGTTTTGATTGTTAAACTACTGAGCCTGTTGACGAGGCTGTTGAGTTTGTTGGAACTGCGGAACAATTCCCGTATTTGGACTTGTGTTAACAGCGGGCGTTATGGCAGCTACCTGTCGCTGTTGACTGACATTCTTTCGCGGTTTACCTCGGGACACCATTCCTATGTCATGTTCCTTTTTCTTTGGAAAACTGGTTCCAACCCTCTTAGTTCCACTGAAAGATCCTGCCTCTTTGGTTAGGCGTCCGGTTCGAACTCCTTCCTCTAGCCGCATTCCCATGCTTACCATCTCGGTGAAATCTCCGGGAGCGCTAGCGATCATTCGTTCGTAGTAAAATGGGCCAAGAGTGTTTAAGAAAACCTTGGTCATCTCCTTCTTTTCCAACGGTGGGTTGACTTGGGCAGCAATTTCCCTCAATCGTTGAGCGTATTCTTTGAATGTCTCTCTTTCCTTTTGAGACATGGAGCGGAGTTAATCCCGGTCTGGGGCCATATCCAAGTTGAACTTATATTGTTGGACGAAGGCTTCACCTAAGTCATTGAATGTTTGGATATTCGTGCTGTCTAGCCCCATGTACCACTTTAGTGTGGCACCGGTAAGACTGTCTTGGAAGTAATGGATTAACAATTGGTGATTGTCGTTGTATGTAGACATTTTCCTGGCATACATCGTAAGATGACTTTGTGGATGTGAATTTTTTATACTTTTCAAAGTCGTGGACTTTGAATTTTGCAGGTATCCTTACGCGAGGAACTAAGCACAGATCATGGGCGTTCTTCCCAAATAATTCCTTTCCACGAATTTTTTTTATCTCAAGCTGCATTTTGAGGAGCTGTTCTTGGAGATTCTCCATAGAGCCACGAGGATTCGTGTTATCGCCTGGAATATGGTGAACTTCTTCGCCCTGTGTGCACTACGGAAGCTGAGTTCGTCATGATCGGTTGAGAAACCTTCATAGTTACTTGCGGAAAAGTTATTCCATGTTGCGGAGTAAGTGTTGAGTTTTGCAAAGTAGGTACTTCAAGCGTGGTTGTTTGTACTTGAGAAGTCGGTTGACGAAATCCGATGCCAAAATTGAAAGGCATGCCCCATGGATAACCTTCCGCATATCAAGAGTGAACTATCGGTGCAACAGTTGAAACCGTAGTAGTGTCCTCTCAAATCGCGCTGATTTTGACCGCTGATGTCGCCACGACTTTTGCGCCGCCAATGAGTTGACCAAAGAAGTGAGTCTTTCCACCTCTTCTTGCAGTGTTGTCACTGTGCTACGAAGTTCAACATTTTCTTGCTCAAATCCTTCCGTTACTCTCCTTCTTTTTGAACGTGTATTGTATGTTCGAGTTGGTTGTGGACGTGGTCGAGAAACTCTAAGACGCGAAAGCTTGACGATCTTTTCCTTTCTGGAAAAAATTCCAAAAGATCAACCTCTAGACAATAGACTCAAAATGCAAAGTATGATGCATGATTATGAATGTAAAGAAAGATTTCCAAAGAATTTACGCTAAAAGAGAAATTTCTGGCAAATATTTGGATGGAAAACACTTATTTTATTAATTATTGAAAGAAAATTACAACAATTCTGTTTTTGAGCATTGCTCACACAAATGATAAAATAAATGATAAAAATTACAATCTAAACTAATTAATCGTCCTCGTCGGATGAAGATCCAAAGGCTTGATGTAGCTTCAACTTCAGGATTTCCTTCCCATAGTGCGCTTTCAGTTCAGCTTTCTCGGATTTTAGCTTGCTGATGACTTTCTTCCACTCGTCGGGAGCAGGATCACTGGTTGTCATTTCCTCAAGCTTCCTTTTCCTTTCTTTGATGTATCTTTTGATCACGTTATCTTTCTGGCGAATCTTCTCATCTTTCTCCATGAGCCATTCATCTTGGAAATAAAGCGTCTTTTCATGATCTTTGACCTGCTTCTTGAGCTTCTCGTTTTCGAGATCAGTCTTAAGGAACTTGTTTTCCAAAGCTTTATCAAGCCTCATCTTGGCCAAAGCTTCTTAGTATTCTCCCATAGTCTCGACGGGAAAAATTGTTGATTTGGAAGTTGTTGAGAACATGGGTTCTTCATAAGCATAAGGCATTCGAAATTCCTTTGCTTTTTTCTTTACCCAAGAAGTGTAGATTTCATGGCTACACAATTGCTTTCCTTTTCCTTCCCTTCGATGTGATGCCAAGCTCGATCATGTCGGCTTTCAAACCTTGGGAATCCTCCCTTCATGATAGAAGTAGTTTCTCACCGAAACCAAGAGGTTTACTAGAGTTTTCGATCCGAGTTGACGCCTCTGCCGTGAATAGGTTGTAGTTGATTCCTCTTTCGCACCGATGAGAGGTACGCAAATTCTCCACAGCCTTTCAATGATTTCCATCTCATTGTCCGCCAAGGTATACCAATGGATATCGTCGCTTGTAAGAGACATGAGTCTTCTTGACCAATGCCAATCGCCTTTGTTTTCGGAAGATAGGAGATTTAGGCAAGTGTGAGACAATCCATTTGAAAAATAGAGGTACACAACACACGATAGTTCCATCTCCTTGACGATTCCTATGGTGAATGGAGAAACACGATCACCGCAGTAGTGGGAACGGATTTCCAATCGAAGATCCTTATGGCTGATATCAACGAAACTTGGGACGTTGGGAAACAACACCAATCCATAGATGAGTAAAGCTAAAATAGCTTCAAAGGCTACCATACTACCGACTTCGAGAATTTAAGAGCCTTCTCCATTAGGAACTTTGAAGTTAGTCCTAAGAGTTTTCCTTTGGTAGTTAGGTTTTTGTCTATCTCAGATTTCTTTAAGTGAGTCATTGTTGCAATGACTGGTGACTTAGGAATGGCTTCCAAACCATTGAAAGGCACTTTATCTGATACTGAGATACCTAGTATGTGCGCTGCATTTTCCAAAGTAGGCATCAACCGATAGTCGTGGAAAGTGAAACAGCGATAAACTGGATCGTAAAACTGAACGAAAGTTTTGAGAAATCCTTCATCAACGTTAGTGTTCAGAATAGTTAAGGGATCTTCTACCAAGGATGCTAACTCTTTCAACTTTCCTACACTAGGAATTCTAAAACTGTATCTCTTGGTGAATCTTCCTCTGACGTCCATCACTCTAACCTAAAATATTTATAAAGAAAAATCTCTAAATTCTTTGGAAATGGGAAGAGAAAATGATGTTTTTGAATGAATGCATGAATGCTACAAACATGGTTAGTAGTTATACACACGGTCAAGCTGCTCAAGTCACGAGCATGAGGCCAACGATAAGAATCAAACGGGTAAGTTCTAAGGGCTTATTCATCTGGAAACGGGTTCTATCGATAATACAGCTCAATGCTTCTCTTTGAAATATTATCGATTTGTTGAATACCAAGTCCAATAATATTTTTCAAGAAAACTCGCCTGATCGTAGTCTCGCATGACACTATTCTAGGCTTACGCCCGAATATTTCTGCACTACATCCTAAATGGCCGTGATGGGTTATGTTCTCATGCCCACCTCACCGTTAGTTCTCTTGAAAGCAAAATGTCTTCGCAAATACTTGCTAAACACAAATACTCCCAAGACAACCTCCACGAGAGGGATCTCAAATTAACTCCGTAAGTACCGAGACTTCTCACAAGTTAATAGGACTATACCCCACCTAGATCTTAAAATGTTTCTTAAATCCGGGTTAGGATTTCTTTCCATCAGATGAAATCGTGAAAACACACAATAAAGAAAAACAAACATATGCACATATGAAAGCTTAACCCCTTCTTTCTTTTTGAAAACAAAAAAAGCTTGGTGCTCTTGAGCAAAGTCACATTTTTTTGAAAATCAAAATTTCAACAGATTCCCAAAGAGAGTCGCCATTTTTCCCGCTAAAAGTGACGCTAGGGAATCAAATATGAATTCAGATTCTCTGGCTCGAAACGATTTACTCTTTTGATTTGTTTATAAAGATTCCGCGAGCATCAAGCTTTATTATTTTCAACACAAGAAATTATGATTATGAAAAAGGGGAAAGCTGCTAATACCCTTAATTGATTTGATATGCGAATTTAGCGCAAACTAGACGAACGCATTGGGAGGTTCCGTAAGGGGTTTGTTATATAAAGGGAATAGATGGAGCACCCTAAATATATATAGTTATCTATAGCTTTATATATGAATACGTTTGATATGTTTGTGTGTTTTAATTGTTATTTCTATGATTGGGAAAGTTTCTCCTTTGGATTTTAAGAAGGATAAATGATGTGGGATCCTAGTGTTGTTATTATTGTGCTCGCAAAGATCATTGGATCTTCTGCATACATATCCCTTAGTGGGAATCAGAGAATTTGTAGCTCGGATCTAAAGGGATCTATGGTTTGTTTGGTCTGAGAGAGAAAGAAATTTGCTCGCCAAGGATGAGACCTTGTGCCTACGTATTCTCAAAAGGATGTTGAGAAAGTCAGAGCAATCGTAGTTCCCACTTATGCTAGTGGAAGCAACGGGATGTTATTAAGAGACGTATGTCATACCCCAAAATTTGCCCTCCATCTACTCAAGAGATTTCATACATCTATGCTCAAGGATTCCTCAAGAGTTGATCAGACAAACTCTCTCCTAGACAATCAACCCAAACTAGGGTTTGGTATCTCTCAAGTCAAGATGAACTTCCAACATCTCCAATGGCCTTCATGCCTCCTCATATGCTTCAAAGATTCTCCATGTCAAGTTTCAAGCCTCACAAGTCAAGTTTCCTCGCACAATTGCTCGATGGTTGAAAATCAGTATTGGACAAAAAGTCAACGTGGTCAACATACATCAAACTTCATAATTTTTGGTCAACATCCTCATTTTGAAGTTACATTCATCATTTGATCAAGGGTTGATCATGATTCATCAAGAAAACTCAAGATTTGCTCAAAAGTCAAACTTTCTAAATTAGGGTTTCTAGGTGAAAAGTCAATGAACTTTGACCGATCATAACTTTTCATACTTTCTCGTAAATTTTTCCACCACCTCTTGTTTTGAAGGAAATTCAATTCTCTACAACTTCATGTCTCACAAGAATGTCCAAAAAATGCTTCATTTGAGAGGTATAGCTCAAAACATTACAGGTCCTTTTCAAAGTCAACAAAAAGTCAACTTTTTGTTTTGAGGATATATTTAGCATGGTAACTCCAATTGAGATGAGACCAAGAGGGTTGGTTAGAGGACTCTTAGAGCTTTCCAAAAAGTCCAAGAACACTCAAAAATGTGGGAAATTGAGCAAGATACACTATTCAGAAGTTGGGCAATTTTGGACAATTGCACAAAAGGACATTTTGGTCAAAATGCAAAATTTCCCAAATGGGCCTATAATCTTTTGATCCAAACTTGTTCATGACATGATTCTTGACCCATAAATGCTTGGCCTTGGTAATTTTCTATTTTTATGATTTATGTTTGAATTTTATAACATTTAATTCAAAAATAAATTATATAAAATATGAAAATTAAGTATTTTTTCCAAAAGGGCTGATTTTATATCTTCCTTAATGTCCATGAAAGCCCACAACAATTGCCAAATTCGTGCTAGCCTTTTACATGGAAGGAAAATCAATTTTTTTTCAAAATTTGATTTGTTTTAAAGAGGAAATATTTGCACAATCAATGTCCAATCTTTTTTGCTTGCTTTTGCCATCCCAATTGCTTCTATAAATACCTAGCATTGCATACAAGCCAGAGGAAGAAACCCTAACCCTTAAAACCACCCAAACTCTTGCAAATTTTTTCAAGAATTGGAGAAATTCGAATTTCAAAAACCAGCCAGAATCAAGGTGTTGTGATCATTCAATCGTGCTCGGAGATTCAGAAGCCAAAGCATCACCACTCAAGCCCGTAGTGCCTGCATCGCATTATCCGGCTTCTCACCGTTTGGAATCTTCTCAAATTTCGATTTCGATATCTCATGCATTGTTAACGCTTTTGTTGTGTTTATTTGATCTCGTGATGATTGTTAGGTTGCATTAGAACCATTACATGCAAGCTTTAACGCCCGTAATGCCATTTGCCATTGTTAGGCTTTAAGAACGGTTTGAATCGAACCAGTCCTGAGCATTTTCAGCCAAACTGATATCATCAATGGATTCGGAGGGTCGATTTAGGGGGTAGGTCCTTTCCCATTTATTTTGCGTGTTTTGCTTGCTTTTAATTTCGCCATTTGAGAAGACGACGAGCTAGGCTCCGTCGGGACTTGTTGACTGGTTAACAGCTTGGCGCGAGGAAGCGATCCGATCTGCTCGCTCACAAGTGACTGTCCCCACCAATGACCGGCCTTGACTCACTGCGACGCGTGGTTGCTCATCATCTCACATTTTCATTCCATAACACCGATGACACATGGCGTGGTGGTAAAGACTCACCGTGCAAGGATGCTCCAAAGGACATGGTTTCAACTCTCATGGCACCGGTTTTCATTCTTTTTTCCAAAACTTGCATTATTTTCCATGTTTTCATATTTTTAATATTTTCTCTTATTTTAATTAATTTCATATTTTTTTATTCTGCATTAAAAGTTGTCAAAAATAATTTTCCTTTTGCATTTATTTTCAGAAAATCTTTATTTAATTTAATAAATTAAAAATATATTTTGCATGCATATTTATTTTTATTTGTAATTTTGCATTTAAATCATTGTAAATTCATTTTTAATTATTAAATTGCATCTAAAAAATCCCAAAAAATTATTTTAGTATATTTACATTATTTCCAGCATGTCATATTTTTTCCAATTTAAAATTTGCATTTTTCTAACATTTTCTCTTATTTCGATTTCATCATATTTTCCGATTTTCATTCGCTTTATGTGTTCTTCCAATTGGACGCTTTTTACTATTTTCATTTTATTTTCCAATAATGTAACTGTATGGGATGTAATAGTTTAATTTAGGATTTTATTTTCCGATTTTAAAATATGTATCTCGCCCCAAAGCCTTGTAATAGCTGTGACATTTACCTTTCCGCACTTTACATTCCGCATTTTAATTTCCGCACCCTATAAATTGCTAGTAATTAGGCGTGTATGGCAAGACTAAAATTGAACATAGCCCACTAATTTTCAAGATAACATATTCAAATCAACACACTTTTTCACACACGCACCTTTAGGTAATTCTCTCGCGTTTTGCGAATTCAAAATGGTCACGCCCCTCGAACGTAGAGGTATTCTAGCACCGCTTTTCAAAAACAAATCATCATAGTCCCTTCGATACAAAGATCATAAGACCCACGATGTCGCCTCCGAATACATGATCTTGACCTCGATTGTCGCCACGAAAATGATGATAGTCCTTCGAATGTGCTAGGATACTTCCTACAAGTTGCTTCTATGACCATCCGATGTCCCTTCGAATGTCCCGCTTACATCCAACGAATGGAGCTACCTACTAACTAATGGTATGGCTAGCGCTATTCTAAAGGAATGTAGAAGTACAAAAACGACCAATTCTGAGTGGGTAAATAAGTCTTTTAGTTGCTTGCTCTATCAAATGCTTTTCACACCACACACTCTTTTTCAAAGTTCAATTTCTTTTCAAAACGAAACATTTCCGAACACTTTGTATACACTCCTACATGAGTCATTACAAAGTCAAAGCGAAATGCCTTTTCAAAACATTTTTTTGTCAAACACACAGAAAGCAATTTTTAAAAGTGATCTAGAGCAACTAAGAGCCCAGAGATAACTACGGATGGAAAGGGTGCTAATACCTTCCCTTTTCATAACCATTCTCCGAACTCGTAATCTAACGAAGGTCTTTTTCTTATTTTTACCTTCCTTAATTGATAAAAATAAAAGTCGGTGGACTCTTGCTATCCGCACATTTGGATACAAAATCCTACAAAGTCGGCTTCGACAGACATGTAATCGGCGACTGGGAAACACCCTAAAGAGAGAATTGCCTTAGGGATTTCTAGATCACTTTTATTGCTTTTTGTTTGACTTGTATGCTTTATCTTTAAGGGTTGCTTGGGTATTATATTATTGGGGGATCCTACACCCGGATCCGGGTTTCCTTTTAGGTAAGTGGCATTAGATCATCACGACCGCTAGACGTATAACTACACGGTCAACATGATGGCTACGTTAGCGTGACATTTTGGTTGTCCCGATACTCTTCATTCCCAAGTTGAAGATAGTATTTGGCTTCTGCGTGGTGTCGTCAAGCGCTAACTAAACTTTTAGAACCTTAATTGAACCATCTTGGCCATTAGAAGGTAGTGAGATGGTCGCCTTTGGTGTAGACCGAGGCTGGTTGATACTCGATGCTACGCTCATTGAGATCAGACTTTTGGGACATTTTCAATCGACCACTTGGCCGTCGATTGAAATAAGCACCTACGAAAGATCTCGTGATATGAGATTCCTAGAACCCGTTACTATTATAGGACGATGAACCAACTCAAACTTTTGGTGGGTAATCACCTATACCTCATGCAAGCCTTAACCCTAGGCTCATTGTGTGAATTGTTTGTGTGTGCTAAACATGACATCATGACATCATTCGCATTGCATATCATTTCTAAATATTTAAAGGACCTAGGATTTATCTTTGCTCGCTTTGTAGGATTATGGCTTCTAGAAAGACTATCCGAATCAATTTCATGGGTATCCCTTCTCAACTCAAAGAATTGGTTTGTAAATTCCGACCATGCTCAGTTCATCAAAAGACACAGTTATCTACTTGATTTGGTTATCTCCGGTTTTGAAGAAGATATGATGCATGTCCTATTCCAGTTCTTTGATCCGAAACACCATTGCTTTACATTTCCAGATTATCAGTTGGTCCCTACCTTAGAAGAGTTCTCTAAGCTACTTGGGATACCTATTCTTGACCAAATGCCATTCACCGGTTTGGAAAAGGTTCCTAAGTACGAAGACATTGCATCCACCTTACATCTTAAGCGTTCAGATATTGAAGCCAATTGGGAAACCAGAAGTGGAGTTAAGGGTTTACTTTCTAAGTTCCTGGTTAAGAAAGCCCGAGAATTCCTCAAAGTTATGAGTTTCCATGCATTTGAAAATATTGTGGCCTTGCTAATTTATGGTTTGGTTCTACTTCCTAACTCGGATCAGTTCATCGATATCAACGCCATCAAGTTGTTCCTTACCCGCAATCCAGTGCCTACTTTGCTTGGAGACATCCCATTCTCTCCACACTGCATTTCATGACAAGGAACTCTCATGTGTTGTGTCCCGTTACTTTCAAGGTGGTTTATTTCGCACCTTCCTCCATCAGTTTTGAAGAATGAACAAAGGTTGAGATGGTCTCAAAGGTTAATGTCACTCTCTCATTCCGACATCCGTTGGAATCTTTTCTCAAAAGGACTTCACATTCATGAAAGCTGTGGAGAATTCCTAATGTACCACTCCTTGGTATAAGGGAGGTATTACTTACAACCATTCTCTAGCTCTACGCCGTTTGGTTTTGCTCAAGAGATGGTCCACATGATATGCTTCTCCAAGATATTGTGTTCGACTACAACAATGATCTCCGAATCACCGATTTAAGGTTCATACACGCTGGGGCATGGTAAAGAAGACCGATACCAAGACTTTGGGGCACCCGAACTCCATTCCTTGGGAACCTTACCTCAAATGGGTGCGAGCTCGAGCTCAAAACCTCATGATGCCATTCACACTGTTTACCAAGTAATTATGGAACCTGCTATAGGTGACGACCCTATGCTGTTCTCCATCCCGACATGCCTACTGATTTTGAAGACTTGAAGAGATCCCTGATTCAAATTTTAAAGAAGAGAGGGATACCTTTGAAGTGTTATGCAAGCGAAGAAAGTGTTAGAGTTGACCAAGTTACTCACGGAGCGAAACATCAACGCTTACATCGGCACCAAGAGGAAGCCCATGGAGACTTAGAGCTTTAGGATGTTTATGTTTTCTTTTATTGTTTTGAACTATCTCTTGTACTTAAAAAGAAAAAGAATAATGAAAAGTACTAATAAATGTTTGTTCATTGCTTGTTTAACAAATTTAAATCTCTAAGGTCCTTGAAAACATTGCATTGATTCGCGATAAACATTGCATAGCATAGCATAACATTGCATCACGTACATTGAGATTGGTTTTCTCATTTGCTCGCTATTTATTTTAGCGAAATGGCTCTTGAAAGATCACAAAGATCTTCAAGCTCGTAATGCCTGGCCAAACAGATAAGTTTACACCTGGTCCAAGGCCAAGAAGATTTGAAGTGTGCTTACCATCCAATAGCCTGTGGCACGAATCGACAATTGTTGGGCTCAAGAACAAGATTCAAGATATGATTGAAGCTAAGGAGATTGAGTTTGACCTCCTGTTGAGACCGAATGTGATCAACGCGCCTATGCCTAATCATGACAAGAGTTCCAATCATTGCAGACGATACTTATATTTTCAACATAGATGACTTGACCATTCCTCCGATGACTCAAGAAGAATTTGTTGCAAGCCGTGTCAATCCAGATGCCCGAGAATTGTCGTTGGTGCCCATTTGCACCCGATGGTTGTGCTTGGTTGAGAAGACGTGTTCGCATGATGGATAACCGTGAGATACTATTTCAAACCACCGCGCGTAAGATGTGAAGAAATGTCTAAGTTGAAGATTGACAATGCAAACGAAATTGTACCATCTGTGTGGGATACCTTGGGGCAGCCAAGTGGAAAATATGATTACATGGTGAAATACACTGTCCCTGATAGTTACAAGATTCCTATTGAAGATGTTAAGGCGACCGGATGGGGTGACGATTTCCCAGAAGATTATGCTGATGTTAACACAATAAGGATTTGCTCTGTTGATCCTGTGCCTAGAGTGGCGCCTCTCATTATCACGTCTCCAAGACCAGTGCCATATTCCTCTGACAAGGCTATCCCTTGGAATTATGGAGCTGATGTTTACTATCGTGGTGTCAAGCAAGACCCTCTGACAATTGAAGATCTTAGCATTGGAGCTTCTATTCCCGACATCGACAACATCACCGGATCAAGTAAGGTGACCCGAACCGGAAGGGTATTCTCTCCAGAGATCTCTCCTCCAAAAGACACTGCGACTCCAGCTCGCATTTCGTCTACTCCACCAATATCCCCAGCTAGAGGGAAAGAACCAGTGGCTCATCCTGCTCAACCAGAAGTACCAAAGGAAGTTACTGAAGACACCTCCAAACAAGAAATGGAGGAAATTCTGAAGATCATCAAGAAGAGTGATTACAATGTTGTGGAACACTGACAAACTCCGGCAAGATATCCCATGCTTGCTCACTTTGTGCTCGAGGCTCATGCTAATGCCTTGTAAAGTTTCAAGAATGCTCATGCCGCAAGACACTACCACCGATCAATTCAAGTTTGTATTGCTAGCCCTGCTGCCAACAACGGCCTAGGCTTCTCGATGTCGATTTGACTCGCCGAAAAGAAACACAACAAAGCCTTGCACATCTCGTGGAATGCAAGGGCACACTGCCTCATGTCTTGGTGGATACGGTTCTACTTTGAATATCCTTCCGAAGGCTGATTTTGATCGACTTGATGATGAAGGGTTGATTCTGAGACCCAGTGACATAATCGTGAGAGCTTTTGATGGTTCCAAGCGAACAGATTGGAGAACTCATCACCGTTAAAGTCGGTTCCTAGACTTTGACTCCACTTTCTTTGTCATGGACATCCGTCCAGCCTACTTTGCCTACTTGGACGCCTTGGATACATGGGCAAAGCACTTCTACCTTGCATCAGAAACTGAAGTACCCGGTGAAAGGGAAGGTTGTTACGGTATGTGGTGAAGAAGAGTATATGGTCAGTCATCTACAGTCATTCCGATACCTTGAGATGGAAGGTGAATTCTTCGAGACTCCCTGTCAAGCTTTTGAAACAATACCCAGAGTCATGCCTGTTGACTCTCCTGTCACTCCTGAGATTACACAAGCTCCGCCTAGGATGGCCTCGCTGAAAGATGCTCAAGCTGCTGTTGAAAAGGAGGTAGTGCTATTTGGGGACAGCTCCCTGATCTTCCCTTCAAATCTGACAAGACGGGTTTAGGCTTCACCATCAAGGGTCAAAAGGTGATACGCGAATGTGCCGCCAACTTCCTTTCCGTGATCAGCCAGAGTGGAATCCATGCTATAGAAGACACGACAACGGCCGACATCGCTAGTGGATCTTCCCAACTCCGATCATGGGCCCAAGAATTGGAAGACCAAGACGTCATACCAATCTCCTTTAGCCGTGAGTAATGTTTTGTTTTGTTTTGCTTTTCGTATTTCTTTATGTTTTGAACAATAAACTTTGAAAGCCTAGTGCCTTGCCCGGCATCATGGCTCATTTATGAGGGTTATCTGTCGTTTATGTATTTTCATTCAATAAATTGGAATTTTGCATTCAATTGTTTGTTTTCTTTCTTTACTTTATCACCCCTTCAAAAAGCTATGTGTTTCTTACACACCCACGTGATACCATAATCACTCCGAATCTTGTTAATAACATATGCTATTGCTAAATATGACTTGATAATCCGATCTACAAGTCAAGACGAAAGTGAGGAAGATTGAAGTGTGGAGAACTCCTGCGACCAACAGCAAGAAGAGCAAGTTATACACCACACGAAGAGCAAGTTGAGGTTGTGAATTGGGTACGAAGATGTAAAAGAGATCAAGATAGAGCGGTCTTCGAGAACAAGAAGTTAAAGAAAGGTTGGTTCGATGCTACGAGACTATATTGAGGTTTTGCTTGGTCATACGAAGACATGCCAGGTTGGACATTGATATCGTGGTACAATCGATTGCCGATAAAAGAAGGTTTTCCCAAGAAACATGGGTTCGTCGATGCGTCCCGAGATGTCGAGAAAATCAAAGCGGGTTATGAAGGCGCTCAACGCTGGTTTCTTAGCGTCACCCTTATCCCAAAGTGGGTTGCAATGTGGTACCCGATTTAAGAAGGATGGCAAGGTACGAATGTGTGGATTACAGATCTAAACAAAGCAAGTCCGAAGATGATTTCCACTTCCTCACATTGATGTTTCGTTGACAAAACCGCCAAAGATAAGGTTTTCCTTCATGGATGGTTTTCCGGTTACAATCGATCAAATGGCTCCCAAGACATGGAAAAGACTACTTTTGTTACACGTTGGGCAACTCTCCTTCTCTCAGATATGGTATGGAAGCCGCCACCCATCGAGGTTCGACATCAACCGTAGTCCTCCAGACGCAGAGTTAGCGAAGATGATCGTTCGATACGGCACCATATTAACTTGATTGATGAGAAACGATCGCGCCCATCGCCATGGACGATTTATCGTAAACGAATGATCGTAGCATTTAACAAGAAGGTCAAGCACCGAGTCTACCAAGTCTGATCTAGTAGTCAAGCGCATCATTCTTCCACAAGGTGATCCTGGGCAAATGGACCCACCACGAGGGACCATTTGTAGTCAAGACAATATTTTCCCGGAGCTATGATACTTAGCACCATGGATGGTGAAGACTTCCCACACTCGTGAACGCTGACATAGTCAAAAATACTACGATAAAAGAGACCCGCTAGGTCGATCGGCCTAGGCAAAAATAGATCTCAAGCGAACCAGGTTCGGGCAAAATTAAGGATATATACAAACATGTACACCCGCAAGTCGAAACCCGAAAAGGCGGTTTGGGCAAAAAGGGTATCCCGTAGACCAAAACCGAAGGGCGGTCTAGGCAAAAGTTAGATTTAAGCATTTATATGTCTCTTCCGATCACCTACTTCCACTACTATCAACATTCAAGATTCAAATGGCGAAGATCACCTACTCACTTTCAACGACGCCAAGGGGATGAGATAGCCGAAATATATGAGTACTAGCATAGTTGGAACTTAACAAGATTGTTTCCGCATAGCTTTTTACCTTTCTTGTGTACAAACTACTTGGCCATACGCCACTTTTCAAATAAACGCAAGCTTCTTTCTCTTTACAATTTATGTTGTTGTTATTTGCAATAAGTCCAACGCTTGTTTTGAATGACTATACGATTTGACAATAAGAATCTAATCACAAACATATAAAAGTGAACATACAAAAGTACTTACTACAGTGCTCCAGAATTAGACGACGACTTAAAGTCACCAAAGCATTCCCCACGAGCATGATCCCCAAAGGTGTCACCACAACACAACTTCCCAGCAGAGCAAAAGGGAATCCACGAGCAGAATTCTACTCGACTAAGTAAAGTTACATCAGTCTCCAAGCAAGAACACCTCACCCCCAAGGTATTTATCCCCAGGACATCTCTCACCTTTCCTTTTTCCCCAACAAATCCGCACTCCAAACTTGGTCGATAGTGCATCGGAGGAAACTACATCTTCATTCCCACCGAGATTACAACGGATCCTCGACTCTTCCAGCCCGGTCTCCCAAGAACTATCAAATGCTCTCCGAGATCTCGCACCTGTAATCCCCAGAGAGCGCCCAAATTTCTCGCAGATCTACATACAAGGTCCCCAACGGATCGCCTCCCATTCTCCTCAAATAGGTCTATATATGAGATCTCCGACAACGAGCTTTCAATCTCTACCTTCCTCGACAATATCTAGGCCCAAGACTTGGTCGATAGTGCATCGGAGGAATCCAGGTGTCTTTCTTCTCCTTCAAAAGCGTTTCTCACTTACTCAATTCCCTGCTGTGAGTCGAAATCCTCAAACAGCATCCGATCTTCTTCAAGATGGATATGTTTTGAAATACCACAACATCTATCATTCATACATTACTCATAAAGTCATAATTCATGCATATGTCATTCATACATCGTCATGCATCACACTTTGCATAAACTAACGAATATTCTATCAAAGTTTCTCTTGTTTTCCAAAACAAAATACTACTTATGACGCAAACAGTCCAAGATTAAGCCCCGAATCGACGGAAAACTATCTCGAAAGACCGCCTTGGTTGTCCTCCTGACGACGGGTCCGTGATTAAGCCCCGAATCGATGGGAAACTATCTGAAAGACCGCCTGGTTGTCCTCTCGACGACCGTCCAGATTAAGCCCCGAACCGACGGAAAACTATCCGAAAGACCACTGGTTATCCTCCGATAACAGTGCAATGGATCAACACCGATGCACAACAGGAAGCTATCCACATTTTTGCCAACTACTATCTCTCGTAGTAATCGCACGAAGATTTATTCTCCCTTCCTATTATCAACAAGAACTATCGAGTCTAGTGACGACGCCTGCTTTCGATGGCATCTTAAGCCCATCTCCGACCATTTATCAACATTTCTCCACTTTCGAATGCTGCATATATGGTTAAAAATCAATACAAACCAATAACTTCATTCAAAATGAACACGAAGTCTAACGACGACTCCTCCGATGGCATCTTAAGCCCATCTCCATGATCCTTCCAGAATGTCTACAGAGCCTAGCACGGCTCACCCCAAAGATCGATCTTTCTAGATGGCATCTTAAGCCCATCTCCGTCAATTCTCCTATCAACATTCTCGAGTCTAGCTGCACGACTCATCCTCCAAATAAGTATCCAAATGGCATCCAGTAAGCCCATTCCCGATCATCCACCAACAAAAGTGCAAATTTTTAGGTGTATTGAGTGTTCAATCATCTTCTACCTCCGTGTCACGAAAGACAAACGTGTCAATCTAACCCAAAGTACAAGAAGATTGAATGGGCAGCTGTCATACCCCAAAATTTGCCCTCCATCTACTCAAGAGATTTCATACATCTATGCTCAAGGATTCCTCAAGAGTCGATCGACAAACTCTCTCCTAGACAATCAACCCAAACTAGGTTTGGTATCTCTCAAGTCAAGATGAACTTCCAACATCTCCAATGGCCTTCATGCCTCCTCATATGCTTCAAAGATTCTCCATGTCAAGTTTCAAGCCTCACAAGTCAAGTTTCGCATAATTGCTCGATGGTCGAAAATCACAGATGGACAAAAAGTCAATTATGGTCAACATACAGTCAAACTTCATAATTTTTGGTCAACATCCTCATTTTGAAGTTACATTCATCATTTGATCAAGGGTTGATCATGATTCATCAAGAAAACTCAAGATTTGCTCAAAAGTCAAACTTTCTAAATTAGGGTTTCTAGGTGAAAAGTCAATGTAACTTTGACCGATTATAACTTTCTCATACTTTCTCAGTAATTTTTCCACAACCTCTTGTTTTGAAGGAAATTCAATTCTCTACAACTTCATGTCCCACAAGAATGTCCAAAAAATGCTTCATTTGAGGGTATAGCTCAAAACATTACAGGTCCTTTTCAAAGTCAACAAAAAGTCAACTTTTTGTTTTGAGGATATATTGAGCATGGTAACTCCAATTGAGATGAGACCAAAAGGGTTGGTTAGAGGACTCTTAGAGCTTTCCAAAAAGTCCAAGAACACTCAAAAATGTGGAAAATTGAGCAAGATACACTATTCAGAAGTTGGGCAATTTTGGACAATTGCACAAAAGGACATTTTGGTCAAAATGAAAAATTTTCCAAATGGGCCTATAATCTTTTTATCCAAACTTGTTCATGACATGATTCTTGACCCATAAATGCTCGGCCTTGGTAATTTTCTATTTTTATGATTTATGTTTGAATTTTATAACATTTAATTCAAAAATAAATTATATAAAATATGAAAATTAAGTATTTTTTCCAAAAGGGCTGATTTTATATCTTCCTTAATGTCCAAGAAAGCCCACAACAATTGCCAAATTCGTGCTAGCCTTTTACATGGAAGGAAAATCAATTTTTTTTCAAAATTTGATTTGTTTTAAAGAGGAAATATTTGCACAATCAATGTCCAATCTTTTTTGCTTGCTTTTGCCATCCCAATTGCTTCTATAAATACCTAGCATTGCATACAAGCCAGAGGACGAAACCCTAACCCTTAAAACCACCCAAACTCTTGCAAATTTTTTCAAGAATTGGAGAAATTTCAAAACCAGCCAGATTAAGGTGTTGATCATTCAATCGTGCTCAGGAGATTCCCAGCAAGCCAAAGCATCACTCACTCAAGCCCAGAGCTGCCCAGATCGCGTTATCCAGTTCTCACCGGTTTGGAATCTTCTCAATTTCGATTTCGATATCTCATGCATTGTTAACGTTTTTGTTGTGTTTATTTGATCTCGTGATGATTGTTAGGTTGCATTAGAACCATTACATGCAAGCTTTAACGTCCGTAATGCCATTTGCCATTAGGCTTTAAGAACGTTTGAATCGAACCAGTCGCTCATGCATTTTCAGCCAAAACCGATATCACCAATGGATTCGGAGGGTCGATTTAGGGGGGGTCCCCTTCCCATTTATTTTGCGTGTTGTTTTGCTTTAATTTCAAGCCATCGGAGATCACCGGAGTTAGGCTCCTCGGCCGGGGACTTGTTGACCGGCTGACAGCTTGCGTGGCGAGGAAGCGATCTAATTGTCGCTCACAAGTGACTGGGTCCCCACCAGCTGACTGGGCCTTGACCTCACCAGACGGCGACGCGTGTTGCTCATCATCTCACATTTTCATTCCATAACACCAGATGACACATGGCGTGGTGGTAAAGACTCTCACTGTGCAAGGATGCTCCAAAAGGACATGGTTTCATCCCACTGGCACCGGTTTTCATTCTTTTTTCCAAAACTTGCATTATTTTCCATGTTTTCATATTTTTCATATTTTCTCTTATTTTAATTAATTTCATATTTTTTTTATTCTGCATTAAAAGTTGTCAAAAATAATTTTCCTTTTGCATTTATTTTCAGAAAATCTTTATTTAATTTAATAAATTAAAAAATATATTTTTGCATGCATATTTATTTTTATTTGTAATTTTGCATTTAAATCATTGTAAACTCATTTTTAATTATTAAATTGCATCTAAAAAATCCCAAAAAATTATCTTAGTATATTTACATTATTTCCAGCATGTCATATTTTTTCCAATTTAAAATTTGCATTCTTTCTAACATTTTCTTATTTCGATTTCATCATATTTTCCGATTTTCATTCGTTTACGTGTTCTTCCAATTGACGCTTTACTATTTTCATTTTATTTTCCAATAATGTAACTGTATATGGGATGTAATAGTTTAATTTAGGATTTTATTTTCCGCATTTTAAAATTATGTATCTGCCCCAAAGCCTTGTAATAGCGTAGGACATTTACCTTTCCGCACTTTACATTCCGCATTTTAATTTCCGCACCCTATAAATTGCTAGTAATTAGGCGTGTATGGCAAGACTAAAATTGAACATAGCCCACTAATTTTCAAGATAACATATTCTGAAATCAACACACTTTTCACACACGCACTTTAGGGTAATTCTCTCGTTGCCTTTGCGAATGCACCATGGTCACGTCCTCGAACGAGGTATTCTAGCACCGCTGTTTCAAAACAAATCATCATAGTCCCTTCGATACAAAGATCATAAGACCCACGATGTCGCCTCCGAATACTTGATCTTGACCCTCGATTGTCGCCTACGAAAAATGATGATAGTCCCTTCGAATGTGCTAGGATACTTCCTACAAGTTGCTTTCTATGACCATCCGATGTCCCTTCGAATGTCCCGCTTACATCCAACGAATGGAGCTACCTACTAACTAATGGTATGGCTAGCGCTATTCTAAAGGAATGTAGAAGTACAATAAAACGACCAATTCTGAGTGGGTAAATAAGTCTTTTAGTTGCTTGCTCTATCAAATGCTTTTCACACCACACACTCTTTTTCAAAGCTCAATTTCTTTTCAAAACGAAACATTTCCAAACACTTTGTATACACTCCTACATGAGTCATTACAAAGTCAAAGCGAAATGCCTCTTTCAAAACATTTTTGTCAAACACACAAAAAGCAATTTTTAAAAAGTGATCTAGAGCAACTAAGAGCCCGTAGATAACTACGAATGTCATCTTAATGAAAAAATGTATCTAATCTATTTCATCACATACATTTTGAAAAGTTTGATTGATTGAATCTTTCGTCGTAAGTTATAGGTGTTTTGCTTGAGTGTACAAGCGTTACCACTTACGAGTTTAAGAAAGATGTTTGAAAAGATGATTGAATCTTTTAATTGTAAGCATTGGGTGTTTTGTTTGAGTGTACAAGCTACCACTTACGATTAAGAGATGTTTTGTTTGAAAAGAGTTTGAAAAGTTTTGATTGTATGTGATGTGATAGATGAGATACTTCTTCCATAGAGATGATAAACGCTAAATCTCGAGGAGAAATTGATTGGATTAAGGATGCTTTTAAGAAGCCCATGGGTCCTTGTATTGTTAGCCCAAGAGGAGGCATTCCGAGGGTCATCGAGGGTCCTTGTATGAAGCTCAAGAGGAAGCTATAGGGTATGGCTGGCTTTTGCTTTTAAAAGGATTTCACCGAAACCATCCTTTTAGGATTAAGAGCAATTTCACCGGAAATTATACTCTCTGGTTCTATCCTAGCGGTGATTCTTTGTATTGGAAGCCCAATAGGAGGCTGTTAAGAGATTTCCTGGTCTCTTTCTTTGTTTGATGCCCAAGAGAAGGCTAAACTCAATGAGGAGTTCTTTTGAACGAAGCCTAAGAGGAGGTTGACTCAGCAGGGGAGTGTTGTCTTATATGAAGCCTAAGCGGAGGCTAAACTCAGAAGAATGAGTTTTCTTATATGAAGCCTAAGAGGAGGCTGAACTCAGTTGAAATGAGTTACCTTGTACAAAGCCCAAGAGGAGGCTAAAACTGTGGGGAACGTATTCGTTAGACTAGTTTTTATGTTATAACTAGACAGTTGTATAAACAAGTGTGTGTGTGATATGTATTCACAGGAGTTTATAAAGGAAATTTAAACATATGCATGATGTTTATTTACAAAAGTTTATGAAGGAAATATAAACAAGTGTGTGTAAACGAACGTTTAAAACGAGCGTAACTTGATTATTTACAAGTTTGATTGGTGTACAAGGAATGTAAATATGTACACGAACGGGTATTTATGTACGAGGAGATGTGGATGTACATAGGAGGGTCGGGACTTACACCATAAGGGAGGCCCATTGGTTTAAAAGTAGTTTCACCGGGAATGATGCTCCTTTCAATACCAATGGTATTCAGTGTATATACAATTGAAACAAAAACAAACGATCGAAGTTTGTCTGTATTTTACAAAAGACGTCTGTATTATGTACAGATAAAAATTTGTATGTATATGAAAAGAATTTGATATGTACAAAGAAATATGTATGTACATAAAGAATGTTGGGACTTACACTGTAAGGGAGGCCCATGGTCGATTAAGAAATTTGAGAGAAAACGAATTCGATTTTTATCGTTTAATCAGATCGATCATGGAAAAAGATGTAAGTTTGATGAAAAGTTTTGAACAATGATTTTGAAAGTGATTTTGAAAAGTGAAATTTACTTGTGAAAAGTTTTGAAAAGAATCGGGCTTCGAAAGTTTGAAAAAATCACCTTTAAACGTGCTTTGAAAAGTACTCAAAAGTACCGTTTTCGGCTCGATAAAAACATAATCGAATGAAAGTTTTTGTGAAAATTTTTGACACTATCTTAAAATAGGCACATTAATTGACAAGTGTACAAAAAATCACCTCAAAATGAGGAGTTTTTATTGGGTTTTGAAAAAGTCAAAGTTTGTAAAAAAAAATACAAAAGTTTGGTAAAAAATGGTCCCAAGGCTGCTTGAACCCGGGACCTGTTAGGCAAGGCATGGCATGAAAGTCTTAAGAGTGAGCTGGAAACTGCTGGGGCGACAATACATCCGTGTATTGAAGTTAAACCAACTAAATATATTTTAAAACAGATTTTTGAATTTGAAAAACGCGCGCAACTTGTTCTTCCTCTCCAATCCTTCAATCAACCATAGATCCTTCGTTTCTTGATGAAATCAAAAGATGTAAACATGAAACTTGATCGTTTTAAGCCCAGGAACATGATGATGTCATTTGATTTCATTTATTTTAAGCCTAACATGATTGAATTTCTCAAGAACACGAAGAACCCTAAAACTGAAAATCTTAATTGAAATCGTGTATGGTGAATGATTTTGTCAATTGATTGAGGGTTATTGATCGTTGATGGTGCAGAAACAAAATGGCCAAGAGTTTTTTTGACTAGAATCAAAGAATCATAGAGTTTGAAGTTCGATCTCTTACCTGTTCAAGCTGAGATCGAAATCTGCTTTAGAGTGTTTCCAGTTGTGATTTTATGATTCTTAGAGCACCAACGGCCTTCAAGGATCATGTATGAATGGTCTGCTTGCTCTGGAATAGCTTGGAATGTTCTGACCAAGTCGACCTGCATATAGCTCAAAGTGAAACTGGAAATCATGGTTAGAGATGTTACAGGTTGATGTTAATGGTTTGGATCATTCATATGAGGTATATTGATGATGTTTGGATGATCAAAACACAAGTTGCTCGAGCCAATGTTCAAATTCGATAGTTATGGCAGTTTTGGCAAGCTTGTGAACATGAAATGCAAAAACTGATTTTCAGTGTTTCTTGTATTGATTTTAAGTTACAAACCTATTCCATATGATATTTACAATATGTTAGACACCAAACATCTTATGTATCTTCACAAATTTTCAAAAATGCAAGATTTCTCAATTTCACTATGTTACTTGGATTTTAAGAAAGAAGAGAGAAAACATGTTCTTGCATGGCTTTGGTGTGGTTTGAAATTGCAAACAAGACCTCTATTTATAGGTCACAAGTTCTGAATGGTAAGTACAAGAGATTGGCTTTGGTATTTACAAGTTGCCTTAGAGGGCAAGGAAGTCATTTTGCATTAAATGCAAAAGGAAGCTTCCTTTTAACCATGGTTAAATCTTACCTTGATCCTATCTATTTACAATTACTCTCTCTCTGATTTTTATCAGTTCTAATCCTCTTGGCTAGGTGGCATGCTTCTAGAAAGAAAGAAAAACTCAAAAATGACCTATAATTTTGAACTTTGTACTTGAAAATCAAGGATTTTGGAGCTTTATGTTTCAAAATCAAAAGTATAGCTAGACTCCATGGATTTGAGAGTTCTTGGACATTTTGGAAATCTTGTTTCAAGGGCTACAACTTTCATGTTTTGAGTTTTTTCCAATTCAAAGTGGAACTATGTGAAACAATGCCATGAAGTTTGGAAAAAGTATGAAATTTTAACACTTGAAAAATTTTCTAAGTGTTGAAAATTTTGACTTTTTGTTGACTTTTCCGAATTTCTTGATTTTTTATGATCATGATGGATCATTTGAAGTATTTTGATGATTGAAAAGGTTTTGTCTTGAAAAAGTTGACCAAAAGTCAAAGTTTGACTTTTTAGTGCAGATGAAATTTCATCAGATGATCCAGAAATTGACTGATGAATTATGTGAACTTCTGGGATGTTTTGAATCCAGAAATTAGGTCAACATGTTATATTTAGGATATGAAGATCAATATCTAATCAAAAAAGTCATTCATTGATCAGAAAATCAGAGATTGCTCATCCTCGATGAAAACCCTAATTGGTCGATCCTTGATAGATCATGAGAAAAATTTTGATATCTGAAGATCAGAGGTTGATGATTTGATCAAGATAGATCAAATGAAGTGAGTAAGACTCAAACCCTAATTGCTTACCTCTTGAATCAGATGAAAATTTGATGAAACCCTAATTTTGACCTGTGAAATTTACACCCGATTAATTCTGTTCTGGACTGTTAAAGATGAAATAATGAAAATGTGAGGTGGTATATTAGGTCAAAAATTGGGGTATGACAGATGCCCCTATTTAAGTTTCTTTAACCTGAGATATGAAGATGAAGATCTTAGTCTTGATAGGTGTGAAGAGACTTAAATATCAGAATACGCAAATTTTGGACCTAAGATACCAAAAGTGCGGATGATGCAAAATGATTGTAAAAAGTTTCACCCAGATGATATCAAAGAAACGACATGGTGGGGAAAAATTTGTGAGGATGACTCGATCTGTTTAAGAAAAGAGGATTTTGTTTGTTGGGAAACATGCAATATGTCTCGCTGGGGGAAAAAGAGATTCACAAAACATGTGAATATCTGTTGCGCTTTGGGAAACAAAAAGATTACCTTCTGTCAGCCTTGTGACAATGTTTAAGGTAAGTGAAGATGATATTACCAATTATCAGCCTTGTGATAGTTCATGGTAATGAATTCTGAAGATATTACCAATTATCAGTGAAGTGATAACTATAATAAGGTAAATCTTTTAAAAAAATTTACTGAGTATTCAGCCTTGTGAATAACAGACAAATGATGGAAACAGATTTCAAACGAGTTCTGAAGATATTACCAATTATCAGCGAAGTGATAACTATAACAAGGTAAATCTTGAGATATATTACTGAGTATTCAGCCTTGTGAATAACAGTTAATATTGGAAATAGATCTCAAACGAGTTTCTATTTTCACGGATACAATCTTGCCTAGGATCTTTCTCTTGAGATGATGCGGGCATTTTCATTGAAAGACACATGTTTTCTTTTAGACAGAAAAACAACTGCGGAGATTTTCTTGAACTGTCATAATTTGAACTTGTTGAGAAGAACAATCTTTTTATGACAAGTTTCAAGATAAAAAGGAAATAAGCAGCTCAGATATCGAGGCTATTGCTTATTATTTTGTTGGTTAGAGACAAGGTTCTATCCAGGAATGAATTGGAAAGAAACGGTCAATCAAGACCTTGTTCCTGATGAGGAATGATCTCAACTGGGGAACAGGAGAGAAAAAATTTATTTTTCTGCTTGGGGATAATCTGCTGGAGAGATGACACACATGTCTGAGTACATGTAATCTAAACCAGTGAAATGGAAACAAACATTGAGAAATGCAGGAATGCATTAATGATGTTATTATGTATGAATGATGAATGTCATATGCATGCTGACAATACTTGACAAGACAATAAAGAGGTATTTGGGAAAAGGACCACGTCACAGTTCAAACAAATACTCAGCAAAATCCGCAGCCATGGTGCAGATGTTTCTGATAATGAATCTGAGTTGCATGCCTTAAACTTTTCGAAAAAGGCCTTTCATTGGCAACTTTGTTGGGAATTATTTTTGGATAAGAATACCGTCCTTTGATAACCTTTGCTGAGGAGAAGAAGACTTCTTTAGCAATTGTTTTATCCTTCAGAGTTCGAAACACTCATGGAGAAAACTGTTGAAGTTCCTTTTGTTGTTCATAGTTCAAAGGAAAATTTCACTTTTATTTCAAAATTTTGAACTAAAAATTCATTTAAAACTTTTTTAGTTTCCACGAGGTCGGACCTTTTTGTCGAAAGCTTTCTTCATCCTTCTTTGATATAGTTGTCCATGACACAGAGCGGTCAGACGCTTTTCTTCGATTAAGTTCAGCTGGTCGTATCTACTTTGACACCATTCGGCCTCAGATAACTTAGTTTCCATGAGAACTCTCATTGACGGAATCTCAACTTCTACGGGGGAGCACTGCTTCCATGCCGTATACTAGAGAAAAAGGAGTTGCCCCTATTGAAGTGCGTACTGAAGTACGATACCCATGCAGAGCAAATGGCAGCATTTCGTGCCAATCTTTGTAGGTGATGACCATCTTCTGGACGATCTTTTTGATGTTCTTGTTGGCAGCTTCAACGGCGCCGTTCATCTTTGGCCGGTAAGGAGATGAGTTATGATGCTCGATCTTGAATTCCTCACACAGTTCCTTCATCATTTTGTTGTTCAAGTTCGATCCATTGTCTGTAATGATCTTGCTTGGAACTCCGTATCGGCAAATGAGGTTGTTCTTGATGAACCTCACAACCACTTGTGTTGTCACGTTGGCGTAAGACGCTGCTTCGACCCATTTGGTGAAGTAATCAATGGCCACTAGAATGAAACGATGTCCGTTGGACGCTTTTGGTTCAATGATCCCGACCATGTCAATGCCCCACATGGAGAAAGGCCACGGAGAGGAGAGAACGTTGAGTAGAGTCGGAGGCACATGGATCTTATCTGCGTAGATCTGGCACTTGTGACATCTCTTGACGTGTTTACAGCAATCAGATTCCATTGTTATCCAATAGTTTCCTGCTCTTAGGATCTTTCTGGACATTGCATGCCCATTCGAATGAGTTCCAAAGGAACCTTCATGCACTTCATGGATGATCGTGTCTGCTTCTTGTCTGTCGACGCATCTGAGCAGGACCATGTCAAAATTTCTTTTGTATAGCACATCTTCGTTTAGGAAAAAATTCCTAGAAAGCCTCCTTAGGGTTTTCTTATCCTTGTACGATGCCCCGAGTGGGTACTCTCGTGTTTGAAGGAAACGCTTGATGTCGTGGAACCACGGTTTATCGTCGAAGACTGCTTCAGTTGCGAATACATATGCAGGTCTTTCAAGGCGTCTGATGCGGATCTTAGGCATATCATTCCAATCGTTGACTTTGAACATGGAAGATAGAGTAGCCAAGGCGCCCGCATTCATTTCGATCTCGAGGATATGATGCGCTCAACTTTGTTGAAGAAAGTCAACAAACGCCTCGCATAATCTCTCGTAGGAATCGACCAAGATGATGAGTTTCATACTTGTCTTTGATTTGATTGATCACAAGGGCTGAATCTCCATATATGTCAAGGATCTTGATCCTCAAGTCGATGGCTTCTTCGATACCCATGATACAAGCTTCATATTCTGCGATGTTGTTGGTGCAATCAAATAGCAATCTGGCTGAAAATGGGATATGAGATCCCTCAGGAGTGATGATGACCGCCCCAATTCCATTGCCAAAGACATTAACTACTCCGTCAAAAATTAGGCCCCATCTAGATTCTGGATCAGGACCTTCTTCGTAGGTTCGTCACAATCTTTCATCTTTAAGTACATAACATCCTCGTCTGGGAAGTCAAACTTGAGAGATTGGTATTCGTTGAGCGGCTGATAAGCCAAGTGATCGGCGAGAATGCTTCCTTTGACCGCTTTTTGAGCACGGTACTGGATGTCATACTCAGATAATAGCATATGCCATCGAGCAATTCTCCTCATAAAAGCTTTTCAAAGACGACTTGATTGGATCCATTTTGGAGATTAACCAAGTCGTGTGATTCATGTATCGGCGAAGACGCTTAGAAGCCCACACCAAAGCACAACATGTTTTCTCGAGCATGGAGTAACGAGTTTCACACTGTGAACTTTTACTTAGGTAGTAAATGGCATGCTCCTTCTACGGTTTCATCTTGTTGTCCAAGCACGCAGCCCATGGAATCTTCTAGCACGTAAGGTACATGATTAATGGTCTTCCTTCGACCGAGGAATCAAGATTGGTGGTTCGGCTGTGTATTCCTTGATACTGTCAAACTCTTTTGTTTCGTCCACACAACCTCTTGATTTTTACGGAGAAGCTTGAATATCGCCCACAAGTAGCGCCATTTGAGAGATAAATCTGGAGATGTAATTCAACCGTCCAAGAAATCCTCTTACTTGCTTTTTTGTATGTGGCGTAGGCATTTCTTGAATAGCCTTGACTTTGTCAGGGTCAACTTCAATACCTCTTTGACTGACGATGAAACGTAGGAGTTATCCGGATCTTACCCCAAAGGTACATTTGTTAGGATTCAGGCGGAGCTGAAATTTCCTTAGTCGCTGAAATAACTTCAAGAGATATTCTATATGCTCTTCTTCAGTGTCTGACTTTGCTATCATGTCGTCTACATAGACTTCGATCTCTTTGTGCATCATATCATGAAACAGAGTAGTCATTGCCCTTTGGTAAGTTGCGCCTGCATTCTTTAATCCAAACGACATTACTTTGTAGCAAAAAGTGCCCCATGGCGTGATGAAGGATGTCTTCTCCATGTCTTCGGGAGCCATTCTGATCTGATTGTAGCCAGAGAAACCGTCCATGAAGGAAAAGACGTTGAATTTTGCAGTGCTATCCACTAGCATATCAATATGCGGTAGTGGGAAATCGTCTTTAGGACTAGCTTTGTTCAAGTCCCGGTAGTCAACACACATTCTGACCTTTCCATCTTTCTTGGAGACAGGCACTATGTTGGCTAGCCATTGAGGATACTCAAGTCACAAGGAAACCCGCGCCGAGTTTTTGAACTTCCTTTTGATTTTTCGGCTATTTCATGGTGAACTCTCTCGCCTTTGTTTAACGTGGACACCCGGTCTTAATGGCAAGAGATGCTCCACGATGCCGTATCTAAACCCGCATATCCTCGTAGGACCAAGCAAATACATCGACGTATTCTTTTGAGAAGACTTATCGCTTGTTTGACGTTGTTTAGTAGAGTCTCGATGTTCACTTTTTTTCTTCTTCGTAACCCAAGTTGATCACTCCAAAGGCTCTTTGTGAGGTGAATGATTCTCCTCGTGCTTAAGTAGTCGAGAAATATCATCCGGATTTCTTCTTCAACTTCCTCGGCGACTTCTGTGGGATTTCAAAGTTGGGGAGAGCATAGAGTTATTGCGTTCAATGGATTTGTCCATCTGTTAATCTGCATATTTGATTTATTTTTTATTAATTAACTCTTTTTTCATTCATTTTTTTAAAAAAAGTTAATGTGAAAGTGTATGCAGATTATACTTTTTTTTTTTTGAAGATTTTTATTGTGTTTTTTAGGATTATCATTTCCAAGAAAGGGTAAAAATAAAAAACAAACACAAAGTGTGGAATCAAAACAACGCGTTTTATTTATGATTCACAATATGAAACAGGGCCTTAAAATACAAACTCATTTGTCTTGGGCAAGACAAAGAGAAATTATTTAAAAGCTAAACCCTATAAAACATCTCTTCGCTTTGGGCGAAGCGAGAGTTCAAACAAAAGCAAAGATAAACTACTTAGAACTATGAACATTAGTCTGAACTTCAACAGGTTTCCAGTAGTGGCGAACTCCTTGGAAGTCGAGGTATTCTGGTAGTTTTTCACTTGGTTTAATCCTTGAGTAGACTTTGGTCGTTGGCCGAGCAGGCTTTGAGGATTCTGGACGACGGACCTTGCCTTTTGTGCTACTAAAGCGATCTTCTTCTGCTTGATGAACAGATCGGGAAGCATGGGATACGACATTTGTATTTTCTATCGGCATTTGCGTTGAATTCTGGGGATGTACCCTCCAATCTTCTGAGTGAAGAGACTCATTGTCGGCGACACTTTCTAGTTCGTATCCCGAATCGTATCCTTGATCCTCAATAATCACGTTGATGTAGTGATAGTTAGGATCTGGTTTAACAAACTCCACAGGCGCGTTAAAGCAGAGATCTTCGTTGGGGACCTCAATTTGTTGATGAGATCGAGAAGACGTATGTAACTCTTCTGGTTGACTAGGGTACTCAAAAGAATCACCCCATCCGGTGGGCTGGATATCTTCAATTCTGATTTTTTAGCTTTCCGGCGCAGTGCATTTCACCATATAGTCAAACTTGCCACTTGGTTCTCCCAAGGTGTCCCAAACTTCAGAAGAGTTAGATGGATTTTCATTCTGTTGTAAGGATATGCCTTTGAATTGATCAGTTGGAGGATAGTACGGTGCATAAGATTCTTCCTGAGACACATATTCAGAGCTGGTAAGATAAGTGCTCCACTCTTCAGATCCAGAGAGATTGTCTTCATCACCTTCAATGGTAATAACGTTAACTTCTTGAAGAACAGGGTTTAAGAAACCCCCACTGTTGAATACTTCTTTGATCGGACGAAGTGCTTCATCCCATTGCTTGTCTTTGGAGAATACGGGTGCAAACCCAAGTACGACTTTTGTCTCGTTGTTGACAGGTTTGATTACTTGTCCCCAACCTTCAGCATTGCCATCTTTTACTATCTGCGCTGCTTCTTTGTAAGAGGAGATAGATGATCTGCTTTTGATTGTAGATTCATCTTCTAACGGATTTGAATCCGGCCCTTCAACGCATCGTGATGAAAGAAAAGCTGGATAAATGGCTTACTAGCTACGCTTGTTCACCGATGATGGTTACTAGCTTCCCATTTACTGTGAATTTCAGTTTCAGATGGAGAGTGGATGTCACAGCTCCTGCTTCGTGTATCCATGGTCTTCCTAGCAAGCAACTATAAACAGCTGGAACATCCATGACTTGGAAAGTGATTTGGAAAGTATGCGGACCAATTGTCATCGGGAGATCAACTTCCCCAATAACTGACTTCCTTGATCCGTCAAAGGCTCTTACCACTATGTCATTGAACTTCATCGGTGTTCCTTTGTAAGCTAAACGAGCGAGAGTCGTTTTTGGCATTACGTTTAAGGATGAACCGGTATCTACTAATACATTGGACAGGGAATCTGATTGACAAATCATTGAGATATGCAGAGCCAGATTGTGATCTTTCCCTTCCTCTGGAAGTTCCTCATCACTGAAACTTAGATTATTGCAAGCTGTTATGTTGCCCACAATTCCTCCAAACTGGTCTGTAGTCACATCGTGATCTACATAAGCTTGATCTAGTACTTTCATTAAAGCTTCTCGGTGAGCTTCGGAGTTCAAAAGTAGAGATAATATAGAAATCTTGGAAGGAGTCTGCATCAGCTGATCCACGACTGCATCGCTTCTTGATTAACTTCAAGATCTCATCAAAACTGCGGTTGACGTTGGTTATATCGTGGACCAACATTTGTGTCTGGATTGACAACGGGAACTTTGTAGGTTCTCGATGGTGTATTAACCGATTTTGTCTAACAACAGAACAATAGGCGGTTTTGGTAGCAGCTGAGTATGTACTCATCCACTTCGCTACTCGCGATCTCAATTATGTTGACATTGGTGAAAGAGTCGGCATGGGTTTCTCCTTCCCATCCTCTATCATGGTTGCATTGTATTGATAGGAATTGCTTTGTTAGAACCGTAGGAACAGATGGTAGGCAAATCACCAAAGAGACACTCGAACGCTTGAACTGCTATATTCAATCTCCACATGCTTGGGTACATTGAAACGGGACAATAACGCTTTCTCGGATTTTCCGAGTTGATATCTGAGACTAAAAGCTCTGCGGAAAGTGCCCCAGTATTCACGCCATAGTCATCTCTGTCAGAGATCTGTATGTCACCGATGTCTAGTAATCGTTGAATGTCCGCTTATGGTTGGACATCCTCAAGATCCTTGAAGCGTATGTTGCAAGCTACGAATCGTGTTTAGTGAAAACACCCATTGTACTGTACGTTATCATGGAGATGTACCAAGTTTCCTCTGATCGATTCACATCCGTGATTTAGATACCGATTTGTATTCCTTAGTATCAAATTCACCGTATGTCCACCGGATCGGAAGTGGATTTGCTTGCGCTTGATTTGTATTTTAAAGGAAAGAAGATTAGACTTTACTAATCTGCTTTAGATTTTAACGCTATGCAATGCTCAAGATCATGGCCAGTGCCTTGATGAAAAGGGCAAATACGTCCGCTTTGTACCACCATGGCAATTTTTCTCGAACCGAGGTGGTGACCTTGTCCGTACAAGATTCCTTTCTATTAATGGTATAGTTCGTGTACGCCATCGAATTGAGTCGAATTGCGACCCGAGGCGCACGGTTTTGATTGTTAAACCATCGAGCCAGCTGACGAGGCTGTTGAGTTTGTTGGAACCGCGAATTCCCGTTTGACTGGTTAACAATGGGCGTATGGCGGCACCACTGCCGTTGGATCGACATTCTTTCGCTGTTTCTGGACACCATTCCTATGTCATGTTCCTTTTCTTTGAAAACCGGTTCCAACCCTCTTAGTTCCACCGAAGATCCCGCCTCTTGGTTAGGCGTCCGGTTCGAACTCCTTCTCTAGCCGCATTCCCATGCTTACCATCTCGTGAAATCTCCGAGCGCTTAGCGATCATTCGCTCGAGTAAATGGGCCAAGAGTGTTTAAGAAAACCTTGGTCATCTTCCTTCTTCCAACGGTGGGTTGAATTGGGCAATTTCCTCCATCGCTGAGCGTATTCTTTGAATGTCTCTTCCTTTTGAGACATGGAGCGGAGTTAATCCCCATCAGCCATATCCAAGTTGAACTTATATTGTTGGACGAAGGCTTCACCTAAGTCATTTAATGTTTGGATATTCGCGCTGTCTAGCCCCATGTACCACTTTAGTGCGGCACCGGTAAGACTGTCTTGGAAGTAATGGATTAACAACTGGTGATTGTCGTTGTATGTAGACATTTTCCTGGCATACATCGTAAGATGACTTTGTGGATGTGAATTTTTTATACTTTTCAAAGTCAGGGACTTTGAATTTTGCAGGTATCCTTACGCGAGGAACTAAGCACAGATCATGGGCGTTCTTCCCAAATAATTCCTTTCCACGAATTGTTTTTATCTCAAGCTACATTTTGAGGAGCTGTTCTTGGAGATTCTCCAGAGAGCCACGAGGATTCGTGTTATCGCCTGGAATATGGTGAACTTCTTCATCCGCAGAGTGTGCACTACTAAGCCGAGTTCGTCATGATCGGTTGAGAAACCGCATAGTTACTTCATGAAAAGTTATTCCACGTTGCGGAGTAAGTGTTGAGTTTTGCAAAGTAGGTACTTCAAGCGTGGTTGTTTGTACTTGAGAAGTCGGTTGACGAAATCCGATGCCAAAATTGAAAGGCATGCCCCATGGATAACCTTCTGGCATACTGAAGAGTGAACCATCGGTCTAACAGCTTGAAACCGAGTAGCGTGTCCTCTGAAATCGCTGCTTGATTTTGACTGCTTGATGTCGCTTGCTGACTTTGCGCTGCTGCCAATGAGTTGACCAAAGAAGTGAGTCTTTCCACCTCTTCTTGCAGTGTTGTCACTGTGCTACGAAGTTCAACATTTTCTTGCTCAAATCCTTCCATTACTTTCCTTCTTTTTGAACGTGTATTGTATTTTCGAGTTGGCTGTGGACGTGGTCGAGAAACTCTAAGACGCGAAAGCTTGACGATCTTTTCCTTTCTGGAAAAAATTCCAAAAGATCAAACTCTAGACAATAGACTCAAAATGCAAAGTATGATGCATGATTATGAATGTAAAGAAAGATTTCCAAAGAATTTACGCGAAAAGAGAAATTTCTGGCAAATATTTGGATGGAAAACACTTATTTTATTAATTATTGAAAGAAAATTACAACAATTCTGTTTTTGAGCATTGCTCACACAAATGATAAAATAAATGATAAAAATTACAATCTAAACTAATTAATCGTCCTCGTCGGATGAAGATCCAAAGGCTTGATGTAGCTTCAACTTCAGGATTTCCTTCCCATAGTGCGCTTTTAGTTCAGCTTTCTCGGATTTTAGCTTGCTGATGACTTTCTTCCACTCGTCGGGAGCAGGATCACTGGTTGTCATTTCCTCAAGCTTCCTTTTCCTTTCTTTGATGTATCTTTTGATCACGTTATCTTTCTGGAGAATCTTCTCATCTTTCTCCATGAGCCATTCATCTTGGAAATAAAGCGTCTTTTCATGATCTTAGACCTGCTTCTTGAGCTTCTTGTTTTCGAGATCAGTCTTAAGGAACTTGTTTTCCAAAGCTTCTTTATCAAGCCTCATCTTGGCCAAAGCTTCTTAGTATTCTCCCATAGTCTCGACGGGAAAAATTGTTGATTTGGAAGTTGTTGAGAACATGGGTTCTTCATAAGCATAAGGCATTCGAAATTCCTTTTCTTTTTTCTTTACCCAAGAAGTGTAGATTTCCATGGCTACACAATTCTTTGCTTTCCCTTTTTCCTTCCTTCGGATGTGATGCCAAGCTCTGATCATGCTGGCTTTCAAACCTTGGGAATCCTCCCCTTCATGATAGAAGTAGCTCTTTACTGTAAAACCAAGAGGTTTACTAGAGTTTGCGTATCCGAGTTGACGTCTTGCCAGGAATAGGTTGTAGTTGATTCCTCTTTTCGTACCGATGTGAGGTACGTTGGCAAATTCTCCACAGCTTTCAATGATTTCCATCTCATTTTCTGCCAAGGTATACCAATGGATATCGTCATTTGTAAGAGACATGAGTCTTCTTGACCAATGCCAATCGTCTTTGTTTTCGCGGAAGATAGGAGATTTATGCAAGTGTGAGACAATCCATTTGAAAAATAGAGGTACACAACACACGATAGTTCCATCTCCTTGACGATTCCTATGGTGAATGGAGAAATACGTATCACCAAGCAGAGTGGGAACGGGATTTCCAATCAGAAAGATCCTTATGGCGTTGATATCAACGAAACTTGGGACGTTGGGAAACAACACCAATCCATAGATGAGTAAAGCTAAAATAGCTTCAAAGGCTACCATACTACCGGCTTCAGAGAATTTAAGAGCCTTCTCCATTAGGAACTTTGAAGTTAGTCCTAAGAGTTTTCCTTTGGTAGTTAGGTTTTTGTCTATCTCAGATTTCTTTAAGTGAGTCATTGTTGCAATGACTGGTGACTTAGGAATGGCTTCCAAACCATTGAAAGGCACTTTATCTGATACTGAGATACCTAGTATGTGCGCGTACTCTTCCAAAGTAGGCATCAACCGATAGTCAAGGAAAGTGAAACAGCGATAAACTGGATCGTAAAACTGAACGAAAGTTTTGAGAAATCCTTCATCAACGTTAGTGTTCAGAATAGTTAAAAGAGTTCCATAGTGTTTTCTGAAATCCGAGGGATCTTCTACCAAGGATGCTAACTCTTTCAACTTTCCTACATTAGGAATTCTAAAACTGTATCTCTTGGTGAATCTTCCTCTGACGTCCATCACTCTAACCTAAAATATTTACAAAGAAAAATCTCTAAATTCTTTGGAAATGGGAAGAGAAAAATGAAGTTTTTGAATGAATGCATGAATGCTACAAACATGGTTAGTAGTTATACACACGGTCAAGCGTTCGAAGTCACGAGCATGAGGCCAACGATAAGAATCAAACGTGGGTAAGTTCTAAGGGCTTATTCATCTGTGAAACGGGTTCTACTGATAATACAGGCTCAATGCTTCTCTTTGAAATATTATCATATTTGTTGAATACTCGAAGTCCAATAATATTTTTCAAGAAAAACTCGCCTGATCGTAGCCTCGCATGACAATTATTCTAAGCTTACGCCCGAATAATTTCTGCACTACATCCTAAATGGCCAGGATGGGTTATGTGTTCTACAGCCACTCAGCTTCGTTAGTTCTCTTGAAAGCAACATGTCTTCGCAAATACTTGCTAAACACAAATACTCCCAAGACAACCTCCACTGAGAGAGGGATCTCAAATTAACTCCGTAAGTACTGAGACTTCTCACAAGTTAATAGGACTATACCCCCACCTAGATCTTAAAATGTTTTAAACCGTTAGGATTTCTTTCCATCGATGAAATCGTGAAAACACACATTAAAGAAAAACAAACATATGCACATATGAAAGCTTAACCCCTTCTTTCTTTTTGAAAACAAAAAAAGCTTGGTGCTCTTGAGCAGAGTCACATTTTTTTTGAAAATCAAAATTCAGCAGTACTCCCCAGAGTCGCCATTTTTCCTGCAAGTAAAAGTGACGCCGCTAGGAATCGAATATGAATTCAGATTCTGCCTGAAACGATTTACGCTTTTGATTTGTTTATAAAGATGCCATGAGCATCAAGCTTTATTATTTTCAACACAAGAAATTATGATTATGAAAAAGGGAAAGTCGCTAATACCTTAATTGATAGAACGACTAGCTAAACTAGACGCAACGCATTGGGGAGATTCCGTAAGGGGTTTGTTATATAAAGGGAATAGATGGAGCACCCTAAATATATATAGTTATCTATAGCTTTATATATGAATACGCTTTGATATGTTTGTGTGTTTTAATTGCTATTTCTATGAATGGAAAGCCTTGGATTTTAAGAAGGATATTGATGTGGGATCCTAGTGTTGTTATTATTGTGCTCGCAAAGATCATTGATCTTCGTACATATATCCTTAGTGGGAATCGAGCATTTGTAGCTCGGATCTAAAGGGATCTATGGTTTGTTTGGTCCGAGAGAAAGAAATTTGCTCCAAGGATGAGACCTTGTGCCTCACGTATTCTCAAAAGGATGTTGAGAAAGTCAGAGCAATCGTAGTTCCCACTTATGCTAGTGGAAGCAACGTATGTTATTAAGAGACGAGATTTAATGTCATCTTAATGAAAATGTATCTAATCTATTTCATCACATACATTTTGAAAAGTTTGATTGATTGAATCTTTCGCGTAAGTTATAGTGTTTTGCTTGAGTGTACAAGTTGCCACAACTTACGAGTTTAAGAAAGATGTTTGAAAAGATGATTGAATCTTTTAATTGTAAGCATTGGGTGTTTTGCTTGAGTGTACAAAGCTACCACTTACAGATTAAGAGATGTTTTTGTTTGAAAAGAGTTTGAAAAGTTTTTGATTGTATGTGATGATAGATGAGATACTTCTTCCATAGAGATCATAAACGCCTAAATCTCGAGGAGAAATTGATTGGATTAAGGGATGCTTTTAAGAAGCCCATGGGTCCTTGTATTGTTAGCCCAAGAGGAGGCATTCCGAGGTCATCGAGGGTCATCGAGGGTCCTTGTATGAAGCCCAAGAGGAAGCTATAGGGTATGGTCGGCTTTGGCTTTAAAGGGATTTCACTGGAAACCATCCTTTAGGATTAAGAGCAATTTCACCGGAAATTATAATCTCCGGTTCTATCCTGGGTGATTCTTTGTATTGGAAGCCCAATAGGAGGTCAGTTAAGAGATTTCTGTCTCTCTTTGTTTGATGCCCAAGAGAAGGCTAAACTCAACGAGGAGTTCTTTTGAACGAAGCTTCAAGAGGAGGCTGACTCAAGCAGGGAGTGTTGTCTTATATGAAGCCTAAGCGGAGGCTAAACTCAGATGAATGAGTTTTATATGAAGCCTAAGAGGAGGTGAACTCATTGAAATGAGTACTTGTACAAAGCCCAAGAGGAGGCTAAAATTGTGGGAACCTATTGGAGACTAGTTGTTATGTTATAACTAGACAGTATAAACAAGTGTGTGTGATATGTATTCACAGAGTTTATAAAGGAAATATAAACATATGCATGATGTTTATTTACAAAAGTTTATGAAGGAAATATAAATAAGTGTGTGTAAACGAACATTTAAAACGAGCGTAACTTGATTATTTACAAGTTTGATTGGTGTACAAGGAATGTAAATTTGTACACGAACGGGTATTTATGTACGAGGAGATGATGTACATAGGAGGGTCGGGACTTACACCATAGGGAGGCCCATTGGTTTAAAAGTAGTTTCACCGGAATGATGCTCTTTTCAATACCAATGGTATTCAGTGTATATACACTGAAAACAAACGATCAAGTTTGTCCAGATTTTACAAAAAGACGTCTCATTATGTACGATAAAAATTTGTATGTATATGAAAAGAATTTGATATGTACAAAGAAATATGTATGTACATAAAGAATGTTGGGACTTACACTGTAAGGGAGGCCCATGGTCGATTAAGAAATTTGAGAGAAAACGAATTCGATTTTTATCGTTTAATCAGATCGATCATGGAAAAAGATGTAAGTTTGATGAAAAGTTTTGAACAATGATTTTGAAAGTGATTTTGAAAAGTGAAATTTACTTGTGAAAAGTTTTGAAAAGAATCGGGCTTCGAAAGTTTGAAAAAATCACCTTTAAACGTGCTTTGAAAAGTACTCAAAAGTACCGTTTTCGGCTCGATAAAAACATAATCGAATGAAAGTTTTTGTGAAAATTTTTGACACTATCTTAAAATAGGCACATTAATTGACAAGTGTACAAAAAATCACCTCAAAATGAGGAGTTTTTATTGGGTTTTGAAAAAGTCAAAGTTTGTAAAAAAAAATACAAAAGTTTGGTAAAAAATGGTCCCAAGGCTGCTTGAACCCGGGACCTGTTAGGCAAGGCATGGCATGAAAGTCTTAAGAGTGAGCTGGAAACTGCTGGGGCGACAATACATCCGTGTATTGAAGTTAAACCAACTAAATATATTTTAAAACAGATTTTTGAATTTGAAAAACGCGCGCAACTTGTTCTTCCTCTCCAATCCTTCAATCAACCATAGATCCTTCGTTTCTTGATGAAATCAAAAGATGTAAACATGAAACTTGATCGTTTTAAGCCCAGGAACATGATGATGTCATTTGATTTCATTTATTTTAAGCCTAACATGATTGAATTTCTCAAGAACACGAAGAACCCTAAAACTGAAAATCTTAATTGAAATCGTGTATGGTGAATGATTTTATCAATTGATTGAGGGTTACTAATCGTTGATGGTGCAGAAACAAAATGGCCAAGAGTTTTTTTGACTGGAATCAAAGAATCATAGAGTTTGAAGTTCGATCTCTTACCTGTTCAAGCTGAGATCGAAATCTGCTTTAGAGTGTTTCCAGTTGTGATTTTATGATTCTTAGAGCACCAACGGCCTTCAAGGATCATGTATGAATGGTCTGCTTGCTCTGGAATAGCTTGGAATGTTCTGACCAAGTCGACCTGCATATAGCTCAAAGTGAAACTGGAAATCATGGTTAGAGATGTTACAGGTTGATGTTAATGGTTTGGATCATTCATATGAGGTATATTGATGATGTTTGGATGATCAAAACACAAGTTGCTCGAGCCAATGTTCAAATTCGATAGTTATGGCAGTTTTGGCAAGCTTGTGAACATGAAATGCAAAACCTGATTTTCAGTGTTTCTTGTATTGATTTTAAGTTACAAACCTATTCCATATGATATTTACAATATGTTAGACACCAAACATCTTATGTTTCTTCACAAATTTTCAAAAATGCAAGATTTCTCAATTTCACTATGTTACTTGGATTTTAAGAAATAAGAGAGAAAGCATGTTCTTGCATGGCTTTGGTGTGGTTTGAAATTTCAAACAAGACCTCTATTTATAGGTCACAAGTTCTGAATGGTAAGTACAAGAGATTGGCTTTGGTATTTACAAGTTGCCTTAGAGGGCAAGGAAGTCATTTTTGCATTAAATGCAAAAGGAAGCTTCCTTTTAACCATGGTTAAATCTTACCTTGATCCTATCTATTTACAATTACTCTCTCTCTGATTTTTATCAGTTCTAATCCTCTTGGCTAGGTGGCATGCTTCTAGAAAGAAAGAAAAACTCAAAAATGACCTATAATTTTGAACTTTGTACTTGAAAATCAAGGATTTTGGAGCTTTATGTTTCAAAATCAAAAGTATAGCTAGACTCCATGGATTTGAGAGTTCTTGGACATTTTGGAAATCTTGTTTCAAGGGCTACAACTTTCATGTTTTGAGTTTTTTCCAATTCAAAGTGGAACTATGTGAAACAATGCCATGAAGTTTGGAAAAAGTATGAAATTTTAACACTTGAAAAATTTTCTAAGTGTTGAAAATTTTGACTTTTTGTTGACTTTTCCGAATTTCTTGATTTTTTATGATCATGATGGATCATTTGAAGTATTTTGATGATTGAAAAGGTTTTGTCTTGAAAAAGTTGACCAAAAGTCAAAGTTTGACTTTTCAGTGCAAATGAAATTTCATCAGATGATCCAGAAATTGACTGATGAATTCTGTGAACTTCTCTGATGTTTTGAATCCAGAAATTAGGTCAACATGTTATATTTAGGATACGAAGATCAATCTCTAATAAAAAAATTTATTCATTGATCAGAAAATCAGAGATTGCTCATCCTCGATGAAAACCCTAATTGGTCGATCGCTGATGATCATGAGAAAAATTTGATATCCTCAAGATCGAGGTTGATGATTTGATCAAGATAGATCAAATGAAGTGAGTAAGACTCAAACCCTAATTGCTTACCTCTTGAATCAGATGAAAATTTGATGAAACCCTAATTTTGACCTGTGAAATTCACACCCGCTTAATTCTGTTCTGGACTGTTAAAGATGAAATAATGAAAATGTGAGGTGGTATATTACGTCAAAAATTGGGGTATGACACCTACCAGTTTATATTCTCTAGATTTTCTATAACATAAGCCAAGGTTATTAGTACCTTTTAGATACTTGAAAATTTGCTTAACGGTTGTTAAGTGAGATTCTCTAGGATCTGATTGGAATCTAGCACAGAGACAAACACTATATAGAATATCAGGCCTTGAAGCTGTTAAATAAAGGATATAACCAATCATGCCTCTATAGAGCTTCTAATATACTTTCTTACTTACCTCTTCCTTTTCCAAGATGCATGGGGGTTTTGGTTGGTTAGCAATCTGACATGTTAAATTTCTTTAGAAGTTCTTTAACATACTTACTATGATGTATGTAAGTTCCTTCTGGATATTGATTGATTTGAATTCCCACAATGAATTTAAATTCTCCCATAAGACTCATTTCAAATTCTGCTTGCATATATTTAGAAAACTCTCTCCCAGGGGAGGCTTTAGTAGAGCCAAAAAATATATCATCAATGTAAATTTTACATATCAGAATGTCATTTTTAAATGATTTACAAAATAAAGTAGTGTCCACTTTCCCTCTGGTGAAATCTCTTTCTAAAAGAAAATTATTCACTCTTTCATACGAAGCTCTGGGAGCTTATTTTAGACCATATAAAGATTTTTAAGTTTATAAACATATTCTAGATGTTTTGTGTTTTCAAAACTAGTGGGGTGTATATACTCTTCATCAATGTAACCATTTAAAAACACACTCTTTACATCCATCTGATAAAGAGCGATATTGAAGTTAACATCATAAGAAATTAAGAGTCTGATATATTCTAACCTGGCGACTGGAACAAAGGTTTTTATATAATTTATCCCCTCTTGCCGATTATAACCTTGTGCAACCAATGACTTTGTTTGACTACTTCTCCTTGCTCACTTAGCTTATTTTTGAAGACCCATTTAGTTCCAATAATGTTAACATTTTTGTCCTGGAACAAAATCCCATACATCATTTTTGATAAATTGATTTACTTCTTCTTCACATTGCCATAATCCACCATTGTCTTGAAGAGCTTCATCTATAGAGGTTGGTTCTCTCGTGACACAAGACCCATGAGATATTCTTTAGATTTTTGAATGTGGATCTAGCCTTGATGGATCATCTTTCTTTCCAGAATCATATCCTCAAGATGAACTAAGTCGCTCGGGTTGTTTCTTCTGATGGGTTCTTTTCGAGGTTTCTTTGTGTTGATAACTTCTTCTATGGTAGGCTGAGCAGAGCTTGTATCTTTAGCAAGTCTATCTTTTGTACCTTTAATTTGAACTTATATATCTGCAAAAGATTCATTTTGCTTTGACTTCTGAGGGCCAAGCTTATCATCAAATATGACGTTAATGGATTCTTCCAAAATTCGTGTTTCAGTGTTATATACTCTGTAGCCTTTTGAGCGTTCAGAATATCCTAACATTAAATACTTTTGTGCCTTAGAATCAAACTTGTTTATATGATGTTTGGTATTCAAAATAAAACAAGTACATCCAAAAGGATGAAAATATGAAATGTTGGGCTTTCTGCTCTTCCACAATTCATAAGGAGTCTTCTCCAGAATAGGTCTTATGGAGATTATATTCTGAATATAACATGATGTGTTTAATGCTTCAGCCCAAAAAATTTTAGCAATGTTAGTCTCATTGATCATGGTTTGATCCATTTGTAAAGTTCTGTTCCTACGTTCTACAACTCCATTTTATTGTGGAATTCTAGGACAAGAAAAATCATGACAAATTCCATTTTCATTAAAAAGTTTTTTAAAATCTTTGTTTTCAAATTCTCCACCATGATCACTTCTGACTTTTACAATCCTAAATTATTTTTCATTTTGGACTTGATTACAGAAGTTAGAGAAAACAAAATGTGACTCATCCTTGTGTCTTAAGAACTTTACCCATGTCCATCTACTTTAGTCATCTACGATCACCATTCCATACTTCTTGCCACTGATGGATGCAATTTTCACTGGTCCAAACAGATCAATATGTAGAAGTTATAATGGCCTAGAGGTAGAAACAACATTTTTAGATTTAAAAGGAGGTTTTGAAAATTTTCCTTTTTGACATGTGTTCGCGTTAAAAGGTGTCGCGCTAGAGGATTCGAATATGAATTCAGATTCTCTGGCTCGAAACGATTTACTCTTTTGATTTGTTTATAAAGATGCCGCGAGCATCAAGCTTTATTATTTTCAACACAAGAAAAGATGATTTAATGATTTAAAAAGGGAAAGTCATACCCTCAATTGATTTTGATATGCGAACGACTCAGCCAAACTAGACGCAACACCGGGGAGATTCGAAAGGGGGATTGTTATATAAAGGAATAGATGGAGCACCCTAAATATATATAGTTATCTATAGCTTTATATATGAATATGTTTGATATGTTGTGTGTTTTAATTGCTATTTCTATGATTGGGAAAGTCCTTTGGGATTTAAGAAACGAGATTATGTGAGGATCCTAGTGTTTGTTATTATTGTGCTCGCAAAGATCTGTGGATCTTCCCGATACATATCCCCTAGTGGAATCAGAGCATTTGTAGCTCGGATCTGCTGTGATCACGGTTTGTTTGGTCCGAGGGAGAAAGAAATTTGCCTCAAGAAGGATGAGACCTTGTGCTCACGTATTCTCAAAAGGATGTTGAGAAAAATCAGAGCAATCGTAGTTCCCACTATGCTAGTGGAAAGCAACGATGTTAGTAAGAGATGTATAAATGTCATCTAATGAAAAATGTATCTAATCTATTTCATCACATACATTTTGAAAAGTTGATTGATTAAAATCTTTCGCCGTAAGTTATAGGTGTTTTGCTTTGAGTGTACAAGCCGCTACCACTCACATGTTTCCGAAAGATGTTTGAAAATGATTGAATCTTTTAATCAGAAGCATTGGGTGTTTTATGAGTGTTCAGCCGCTACCACTTCAGATTAAGAGATGTTTGAAAATGATTGAATCTTTTAATTGTAAGCATTGGGTGTTTTGCTTGAGTGTGTAAGCCGCTACCACTTACGATTAAGAGATGTTTTTGTTTGAAAAGAGTTTGAAAAGTTTTTGATTGTATGTGATGTGATAGATGAGATACTTCTTCCATAGAGATGATAAAACGCCTAAATCTCGAGGAGAAATTGATTGGATTAGGGATGCTTTTAAGAAGCCCATGGGTCCTTGTATTGTAATCCCAAGATGAGGCATTCTGAGGGTCATCGAGGTTCCTTGTATAAGCTCAAGAGGAAGCTATAGGGTGTGGCTGGCTTTGGCTTTAAAAAGGATTTCACCGGAAACCTTTTGAATTAAGAGCAATTTATTCGGAAATTATACTCGGGGTTCTATCCTAACGTGGTGATTCTTTGTATTGAAGCCCAATAGAGGCTGTAAGAGATTTCCTGTCTCTTTTCTGTATGATGCCCAAGAGAAGGCTAAACTCAATGAGGAGTTCTTTTGAACGAAGCCCAAGAGGAGACTGACTCAACATGGGAGTGTTGTCTTATATGAAGCCTAAGCGGAGGCTAAACACAGATGAATGAGTTACCTTGTACAAAGCCCAAGTGAGGCTAACTCTAGGGAGAGTTATCCTATAAAGCCCAAGAGGAGGCTAAACTGTGGGGAACCTATTGGTTAGACTAATTGTTATGTTATAACTAGACAGTTGTATAAACAAGTGTATGTGTGTGATATGTATTCACAGGAGTTTATGAAGGAAATATAAATAATGCATGATGTTCATTTTACAAGAGTTTATGAAGTAAATATAAACAAGTGTCTGTGAAACGAACGTTTAAAACGAGCGTAACTTGATTATTTACAAGTCTGAATTGTGTACAAGGAGGTGAATATGTACACTGAATCCAGTATTTATGTATTGTGAAATGGATGTACATAGGAGGGTCAGACTTACACCATAAGGGTGGCCATTGGTTTTAAAGCAGTTTCATAGGAATAATGCTCCTTTCAATACCAATGGTATTCAGTGTATATACAGACGAAACAGAAACGAATGATCGAAGTTTATCTGTGAAAAGTATCTTTATTATGTATAGACAAAGATTGGTATGAATATAAAATAAATTTTTGATATGTACAAGGAAAATATGTATGTACATAAAAGAATGTTTTGTTTGTGTACAAGTGAAGTGAAACAAACGAAAGTTTGTTCCACAGTATGAAAAGTATTTGTATTATGTACGTGATGAAAATTTGTATGTATCTGAAGAGAGTTTGATATGTACAAGGAAATAATTACGTACATAAAAGAATGTTTTTGGGACTTACACCGTGAGGGAGGCCCATGATCGATTAAGAAATTCGAGAGAAAATGAATTCGGTTTTATCGTTTAAATCGGATCGATCATGGTAAAAATGATGTAAGTTTGATGAAAAGTTTATGAAGAAATGTTTTTTGAAAGTGTTTTGAAATGTGAAGTTTATTTATGAGAAGTTTTGAAAAGAATCGGAAGTCGAAAGTTTGAAAAATTCACCTTTTAAAGGTGGTTTGAAAAGTGTCAAAAGCGTCGTTTTTGGCTCGATTAAAATATGATCAGATGAAAGTTTTTTCTGAAAATTTTTGCACTGTCATAAAATAGATATATTTATTGACAAGTGTACAAAAATCACCTCAAATGAGGAGTTTTGATTGGTTAAAAAAGTTAAAGTTTGTGAAAAAACATGAAGAAAATATGAAAAGTTTGAAAAAAATGGTCCATGGGAGGTTTGAACCCAGGACCTGTGGGTGGCATACGTGGCAAAGAGAACTACGAGCGAGCTGGCAACCGCTGGGACAAGAGTTCATTCGTGTATTTGAATCAAAACACGGTTAATATTATATTGGAAAATTTAAATTTGAAAACACCAAGAACACGCCAAGCGAATTGTTCTTCATCCTCAATCCTGATCAATGCTATAATCCTTGTTTCTGATGAAATTGGATGAAGTAAACATGAAAGTTGCTCGAAATTTAACAAGGAATATGATGGTGTTAATTCATTTATTTTGGTTAATCATGATTAAATTCTCAGAAAACGTGAAGAACCCTAGAACCGAAAATTTAATTGAAATGATGTATGGTTGATGATTTTCAAATTGTTCGAGGGTTAAGGATCGTGAGAGGTGCGCAGAAAACAAATGGCAAAGATTTTTTTTATGTTTACAAGGAATCATGAGATTGAAGTTCAATTTCTTACCTGTTGAAGCTTGAATCGAATTCTGGATTTGAGTGATTCCAGTTGTTGTTTGATGATTGTTTAAGCACCAGTGGCTTCTATGGAAGATGTATGATCACCCTGCTTGCTCTGAAATGCCCTGGAACTCTCCAACCAAGTCCACCTGCACAGGCTGAAAATGGAGCTTCGATTTTTGGTTAGAGCTGTTACGCTTAGTAGTTATTGATCCGCATCATGTCTATGATGTTCATGGATGATGTTTTGATGCTTAGAACTTGTTACTTAAGCCAGCCATGAATTGAAACTTAAGGCGATTGGCAAGCAAAATGACATGAGATGTGATTCTGAATTTAGCCTTGCCTATGTTGATTTTAGTGTTCAAACAAGTTTCATATGGACATTAAGACATATTAGACACCAAATTACTCAAAGTTTTTCAATAGTTTTCAAAATTGCAAGTTTTGGCAAATTGAACTATGATTCTTGAATTTTCAAAGATAAAGAGTGAAAGTATGTACTTGCATGGCTTTGGTGTGTTTGAACTTGAAAAGAATATCTCTATTTATAGGCCATGGATTCTGAAATGTTAGGCACAAGTACATGGCATTGGTAATTCAAAGTTGCCTTAAAAGGCAAGAAAGACATTTTGCCTTAAAAGGAAACTTCCTTTTTTCACCATGTGTTAAAAATCCAACTTGATCCATATCTTTCAATTATTACCTCTAGCTGATATTTATCAGTTCTATCTTCAATTTGGCAAGGTGTCTTTGCTTCTAGAAGAAGAAATCAAAAAATGACCTATAATTTGAAGTTTTGAACTTTGAAACCATGGTTATGGAGCCTTATGTTTCAATTTAAAAGTATAGCTAGACCTATGGATTTGAGAGTTTGGACATTTTGGAAAGCTTGTTTCAAGGGCTACAACTTTCATGCTTTTGAGTTTTTCCAAATCAAAGTGGAACTATGTGAAAATGCCATGAAGTTTGGAAAATAAGAAATTTCAACACTTGATTTTTTATTAACTTTTCCAAATTCTTTGATTTTTAGGATCATGATGGATCATTTTGAAGTATTTTGATGATGGAAAGTTTTGTTTTGAAAATTTGACCAAAAGTCAAAGTTTGACTTTTTCTCGAGATGAATTTTCATCGATGTTTCAAAAATCGACCGATGAAGTCTCTGTGAACTTCTCGTGATGTTTTGAATCCGTAAATTAGGTCAAGATGTTTATCTAAGATATAATGACCAATCTCTAGCAAAAAGTCATTCATTGCTCAAAAAGTCAGAGAATACTCATCCTCGATCAAAACCCTAATTGGTCGATCCTTGATTGATCAATGAGAAAAATTGAATATCTGATGATCAGAGGTTGATGTTTTGATCAAGATAGATCAAATGAGGTGATTAAACTCAAACCCTAATTGGTTGCTCAATCAGATGAAAATTTGATGAAACCCTAAATTTGACCTGTGAATGCTACACCCGATTAATTCTATTCTGAACTGTTAGTGATGCAATGATGCAAATGTAAGGTGGTATATTAGGTCAAAATTTGGGGTATGACAGATGCCCCTATTTAAGTTTCTTTAACATGAAAGATGAAGATGAATATCTTTGTTTTGATAGGTGTAAAGAGACTTAAATATCAGAATACACAAATTTTGGACCAAAGATACCAAAAGATGCGAGTGATGCAAAAATGATTTACCCAGAAAATATCAAAGGAATGACATGATGGGGAAACATTTATGAGGATGACTTGATATATTTAAGAAAAGAGTATCCTGTTTGTTGGGAAACACGCAATATGTCTCGCTGGGGAAAAAAAATTCACAACACATGTGAATATCTGTTTCGCTTTGGGAAACAAAGAGATTACCTTCTGTCAGCCTTGTGACAATGTTTAAGGTAAGTGAAGATGATATTACCAATTATCAGCCTTGTGATAGTTTATGGTAATGAGTTCTAAAGATATTACCAATTATCAGTGAAGTGATAACTTTAACAAGGTAAATCTTTTGAGAAAATTGTTGCGATTCACTGAATAATGACAATGATGGAAATAGATCTCAAATGAGTTTTGAAGATATTACCAATTATCAGAAAGTGATAACTATAACAAGGTAAATCTTTGAGATATACTAATGAGTATTCACCAGAATAATGGGTATAAAGGAGAGAAACAACTCAAACGAGTTTCTCTATTTCTTGGATACAATCTGCCAAGCATCTCTTTGAGAAGACGCGAGCATTTTGATTGGAAGACACGTGTTTTTTTAACCGTAAAGACAACGCTGGGGAATTTCTCATATGGTCGTGTGATTTGACCTTGTTGAGAAGAACAAACTTCATGACAAGTTGAATGAAAAGAAATAAGCTGCTCAAATGATGAGGCTATTGCTTATTTCTTTGTTGATTATAGACAGGGTTCTATCTAGGAATGAACTGGAAAGAAAAGGGTCAATCAAGACTTTGTTCCCAATGAAGAATGATCTCAGCTGGGGAACAGGAGAGGGAGAAAAGATGTATTTCTCTGCTTTGGGATAATCTACTGGGGATATGATCAAACCTACCGAATAAGTGATTTAAACCAAAGGATATGGAAGCAAACATTTTGAGGAATTCAAAATGCATAAATGATTCTAATTATGTATGAATGTCATGAATGTTATATGCATGCTAACAATACTTGACAGAACACTAAAGAGGTATTTGGGAAAAGGACCACGCCACAGCTCGAACAAACATTTAGCAATATCCGTAGCAATGGTGTAGACGTTATTTGCTTGAAGGATCCGAGTTGATGCTTTAAACTGGAGAGCAAGCTTACTTGGCAACTTTGTTGGGAATTCTTTTTGGATAAGAACACCGTCCTTTGATAATTTCTCCTGAGGAGAAGACTTCTTGTAGAAGTTGTTCTATCCTTCGGAGATTGAAACACTTATGGAGAAAACTGTTGGAGTTCTTCCGTTCATAGTTCAAAGGAAAATTTTGCTTTTGTTTTCAAAATTTGAAGTAAAATTCATTTAAAACCATTTTATTTTCAAAAAGTGATTTTCACAATAAAAAGCGTTGTTTTGCAAAATAGCATAAAGCAAGAATTACAAACAAAAGGCACAAGGCTCAAGTTTATTGATAGAATGGTAATCAGCCAAAGGCGTGATTCCATGAGCTATTTACAAGAGTTGGAAATGATAATTTATTGGGAAAAGGCTACATTCAAAGTAAATAAACCACTATTATCCCTAATAACTTTGAATTCAATCGTGCTTGTTGTTTGTAAGATTTGATTGAAGATCCGTTGATGGAAGATTCTTCAGAATTGCCTAAGTACCTGGACTGATTGCGCTATTTGTCATTTTTGTATCCTTATTTTTGCCTAGATTGCCTTTTCAGGTTTTCAATCTATTAGGATAATTTCTGTTTATTGTCTCTAATTTTGCCCGATCGCTTTTTCGTAAGCCAATCCAATCGAGACGCTCTTTTGCCTAAGTCGCCTGCTCGGGTTTTCGACTTACCGAAATGTTCTTTGTTTTTTTTAGACAGTATTTCTTGATCAAGCACAAGATTCACTGGATGCGGAGTTCATCACCATGGTCATGAGAGTCATAGCA
>CM038795.1:112790166-112969244 GCA_021764765.1 Vicia sativa | reverse complement strand
AGAATCGAATATGAATTGATTCTCGGCTCGACGATTCTCTTTGATTTGTTTATAAAGATGCCATGAGCATCAAGCTTTATTATTTTCAACACAAAAATATGATTATGAAAAGGGAAAATGCTAATACCCTCAATTGATTTGATATGCGTAAACTAAGCGCAAACTAGGCATAACGCATTGGGGAATAAAGTAAGGGGTTTGTTATATAAAGGGAATAGATGGAGCACCCTAAATATATATAGTTATCTAGCGTTATATATGAATCGTTTGATATGTTTGTGTGTTTTAATTGCTATTTCTATGATTGGGAAAGTTTCTCCTTTGGATTTTAAGAAGGATAGATTATGTGGGATCCTAGTGTTGTTATTATTGTGCTGCAAAGATCATTGGATCTTCATACATATCCCTAGTGGGAATCGAGCATTTGTAGCTCGGATCTAAAGGATCTATGGTTTGTTTGGTTTGAGAGAAGAAATTTGCTGCACAGGATGAGACCTTGTGCCTCGTATTCTCAAAGGATGTTGAGAAAGTCGAGCAATAATAGTTCCACTTATGCTAGTGGAAACAGCGGGATGTTATTAAGGAGACGTGATGTCATCTTAATGAAAAAATGTATCTAATCTATTTCATCACATACATTTTGAAAAGTTTGATTGATTGAATCTTTCATCGTAAGTTATAGGTGTTTTGCTTGAGTGTACAAGCGTTACCACTACAGTTTAAGAAAGATGTTTGAAAAGATGATTGAATCTTTTAATTGTAAGCATTGGGTGTTTTGCTTGAGTGTACAAGCGTTACCACACATATTAAGAGATGTTTTGTTTGAAAAGAGTTTGAAAAGTTTTGATTGTATGTGATGTGATAGATGAGATACTTCTTCCATAGAGATGATAAGCGTCTAAATCTCAGGAGAAATTGATTGGATTAAGGGATGCTTTAAAAGCCCATGGGTCCTTGTATTGTTAGCCAGGAGGCATTCGAGGTCATCGAGGTCCTTGTATGAAGCTCAAGAGGAAGCTATAGTTATGGTGGCTTTGGCTTTAAAAGGGATTTCATCGGAAACCATCCTTTTGGGATTAGAGCAATTTCAGGAAATTATACGGGTTCTATCCTAGTGTGGGTGATTCTTTGTATTGGAAGCCCAATAGGAGGTACATTAAGAGATTTCTGGTCTCTTTCTTTGTTGATGCCCAAGAAGGCTAAACTCAATGAGGAGTTCTTTTGAACGAAGCCTAAGAGAGTTGACTCAGCAAGGGTGTTGTCTTATATGAAGCCTAAGCGGAGGCTAAACTCGGAAGAATGAGTTTTATATGAAGCCTAAGGAGGCTGAACTCGGTTGAAATAGTTACCTTGTACAAAGTCAAGAGGAGGCTAAAGCTGTGGGGAACCTATTGGTTGACTAGTTGTTATGTTATAACTAGGCAGTTGTATAACAAGTGTGTGTGTGATATGTATTCACAGGAGTTTATAAAAATATAAACATATGCATGATGTTTATTTACAAAAGTTTATGAAGGAAATATAAACAAGTGTGTATAAGCGAGCGTTTAGCAGCGTAACTTGATTATTTACAAGTTTGATTGGTGTACAAGGAATGTAAATATGTACCTGAGCAGGTATTTATGTATGAGGAGATGTGGATGTACATAGGAGGGTGGGACTTACACCATAAGGGAGGCCCATTGGTTTAAAAGTAGTTTCACGGGAATGATGCTCCTTTCAATACCAATGGTATTCGATGTATATAATTGAAACAAAACAAACGATCGAAGTTTATGTATTTTACAAAAGACGTTTGTATTATGTACGGATAAAAATTTGTATGTATATGAAAAAATTTGATATGTACAAAGAAATATGTATACATAAGAATGTTGGGACTTACGTAAAGGAGGCCCATAGTCGATTAAGAAATTTGAGAGAAAGCGAATTCGGTTTTATCGTTTAATCGGATCGATCATGGAAAAGATGTAAGTTTGATGAAAAGTTTTGAAGAATGATTTTGAAAGTGTTTTTGGAAAGTGAAATTTACTTGTGAAAAGTTTTGAACAGAATCGGGCTTCGAAAGTTTGAAAAAATCACCTTTAAAGGTGCTTTGAAAAGTACTCAAAAGTACCGTTTTCGGCTCGATAAAAACATAATCGGATGAAAGTTTTTGTGAAACTTTTTGACACTATCTTAAAATAGGCACATTAATTGACAAGTGTACGAAAAATCACCTCAAAATGAGGAGTTTTGATTGGGTTTTGAAAAAGTCAAAGTTTGTAAAAAAAATATACAAAAGTTTGGTAAAAAATGGTCCCAGGTTGCTTGAACACGGGACCTGTTAAAACAGGCATGTGAAAGTCTTAAGAGTGAAATTTGGCAATGACAATACATCATCATGTGTTGAAGTTAAACCAACTAAATATATTTTAAAAGCAGTTTTTGAATTTGAAAAGCAGCAACATTCTTCCTCTCAATCCTTCAATCGACCATAGATCCTTCGTTTCTTGATGAAATCAAAAGATGTAAACATGAAACTTGATCGTTTTAAGCCCGAGAACATGATGATGTCATTTGATTTCATTTATTTTAAGCTAACATGATTGAATTTCTCAAGAACACGAAGAACCCTAAAGCGAAAATCTTAATTGAAATCGTGTATGGTGAATGATTTTGTCAATTGATTGAGGTTATTGATCGTTGATGGTGCGAGAAACAAAATGGCCAAGTTTTTGGTTTGGAATCAAAGAATCATAGAGTTTGAAGTTCGATCTCTTACATTCAAGCTGAGATCGAAATGCTTAGAGTGTTTCCGATTGTGATTTTATGATTCTTAGAGCACCAGCGCCTTCAAGGATCATGTATGATAGTCCTTGCTCACGGAATAGCTTGGAATGTTCGACCAAGTCGACTGCGCATAGCTCAAAGTGAAACGGAAATCATGGTTAGAGATGTTGAGTTGATGTTAATGGTTTGGATCATTCATATGAGGTATATTGATGATGTTTGGATGATCAAAACACAAGTTGCTCGAGGCAATGTTCAAATTCGATAGTTATGGCGTTTTGGCAAGCTTGTGAACATGAAATGCAAAACACGATTTTCAGTGTTTCTTGTATTGATTTTAAGTTACAAACCTATTCCATATGATATTTACAATATGTTAGACACCAAACATCTTATGTATCTTCACAAATTTTCAAAAATGCAAGATTTCTCAATTTCACTATGTTACTTGGATTTTAAGAAAGAAGAGAAAGCATGTTCTTGCATGGCTTTGGTGTGGTTTGAAATTGAAAAGACCTCTATTTATAGGTCACAAGTTCTGAATGGTAAGTACAAGAGATTGGCTTTGGTATTTACAAGTTGCCTTAGAGGGCAGAAGTCATTTTGCATTAAATGCAAAGGCTTCCTTTTAACCATGGTTAAATCTTACCTTGATCCTATCTCTTCACAATTACTCTCTCTCTGATTTTTATCAGTTCTAATCCTCTTGGCTAGGTGGCATGCTTCTAGAAAGAAAGAAAAACTCAAAAATGACCTATAATTTTGAACTTTGTACTTGAAAATCAAGGATTTTGGAGCTTTATGTTTCAAAATCAAAAGTATAGCTAGACTCCATGGATTTGAGAGTTCTTGGACATTTGGGAAAACTTGTTTCAAGGGCTACAACTTTCATGTTTTGAGTTTTTTCCAATTCAAAGTGGAACTATGTGAAAAAATGCCATGAAGTTTGGAAAAGTATGAAATTTTAACACTTGAAAAATTTTCTAAGTGTTGAAAATTTTGACTTTTGTTGACTTTTCAAATTTCTTGATTTTTATGATCATGATGGATCATTTGAAGTATTTTGATGATTGAAAGGTTTTGTCTTGAAAAGTTGACCAAAGTCAAAGTTTGACTTTTAGTGCAGATGAAATTTCATCGGATGATCCGATTGGTGATGAATTATGAACTTACGTGATGTTTTGAATCCATAAATTAGGTCAACATGTTATATTTAGGATATGAAGATCAATCTCTAATCAAAAAAGTCATTCATTGATCAGAAAATCAGAGATTGCTCATCCTCGATGAAAACCCTAATTGGTCGATCCTTGATAGATCATGAGAAAAATTTTGATATCTAAAGATCAGAGGTTGATGATTTGATCAAGATAGATCAAATGAAGTGAGTAAACTCAAACCCTAATTGCTTACCTCTTGAATCGGATGAAAATTTGATGAAACCCTAATTTTGACACTGAAATTCACACCGATTAATTGTTCTAATTGTTAAAGATGAAATAATGAAAATGTGAGGTGGTATATTAGGTAAAAAATTGGGGTATGACTGATGCCCCTATTTAAGTTTCTTTAACCTGAGATATGAAGATGAAGATCTTAGTCTTGATAGGTGTGAAGAGACTTAAATATCGAGAATCTCACAAATTTTGGACCTAAGATACCAAAAGTGCGGATGATGCAAAATGATTGTAAAAGTTTCACCGGATGATATCAAAGAAAGCGACATGGTGGGAAAAATTTGTGAGGATGACTCGATCTGTTTAAGAAAAGGATTACTTTGTTGGGAAACATGCAATGTATGTTTGGGGAAAAGAGATTCACAAAACATGTGAATATCTGTTTCGCTGAGGATAAAAGATTACCTTCATCGACCTTGTGACAATGTTTAAGGTAAGTGAAGATGATATTACCAATTATCACCTTGTGATAGTTCATGGTAATGAATTCTGAAGATATTACCAATTATCAGTGAAGTGATAACTATAATAAGGTAAATCTTTTAAAAAAATTTACTGAGTATTCAACCTTGTGAATAACAAACAAATGATGGAAACAGATTTCAAACGAGTTCTGAAGATATTACCAATTATCGGTAGTGATAACTATAACAAGGTAAATCTTGAGATATATTACTGAGTATTCAGCCTTGTGAATAACAGTTAATATTGGAAATAGATCTCAAACGAGTTTCTATTTTCACGGATACAATCTTGCCTAGGATCTTTCTCTTGAGATGATGCGGGCATTTTCATTGAAAGACACATGTTTTCTTTTAGACAGAAAAACAACTGCGGAGATTTTCTTGAACTGTCATAATTTGAACTTGTTGAGAAGAACAATCTTTTTATGACAAGTTTCAAGATAAAAAGGAAATAAGCAGCTCAGATATCGAGGCTATTGCTTATTATTTTGTTGGTTAGAGACAAGGTTCTATCCAGGAATGAATTGGAAAGAAACGGTCAATCAAGACCTTGTTCCTGATGAGGAATGATCTCAACTGGGGAACAGGAGAGAAAAAATTTATTTTTCTGCTTGGGGATAATCTGCTGGAGAGATGACACACATGTCTGAGTACATGTAATCTAAACCAGTGATATGGAAACAAACATTGAGAAATGCAGGAATGCATTAATGATGTTATTATGTATGAATGATGAATGTCATATGCATGCTGACAATACTTGACAAGACAATAAAGAGGTATTTGGGAAAAGGACCACGTCACAGTTCAAACAAATACTCACAAAATCCGCAGCCGTGGTGCAGATGTTTCTGATAATGAATCTGAGTTGCATGCCTTAAACTTTTCGAAAAAGGCCTTTCATTGGCAACTTTGTTGGGAATTATTTTGGATAAGAATACCGTCCTTTGATAACCTTTCTTTGAGGAAGACTTCTTTAGCAATTGTTTTATCCTTCAAAGTTCGAAACACTCATGGAGGCATTGAAGTTCCTTTGTTCATAGTTCAAAGGAAAATTTCACTTTTATTTCAAAATTTTGAACTAAAAATTCATTTAAAACTTTTAGTTTCAAAAGTGATTTTCGCAATAAAAGCGTTATTTTGCAAAATTGAATAAAGCAAAATTGCAAACAAAAAGGCACAAGGCAAATTTATTGATAGAATGGTAATCAGTAAGGCTTGATTCCATGAACTATTTAAAAGTTGGAAATGATAATTTATTGGGAAAAAGGCTACATTGAAAGCAAATAAATGCTATTATCCTAACTTTGAATTCCAAGCTGTTTTGTTGCTTGAAGAGTTGATTGAAAATCCGTTGATGGAAGATTCTTGATTAATAATACGGGTGATTGCGATTACTTTGTCATTCCTTTTTGTATCCTTCTTTTTGCCTAGATTGCCTTTCCGGGTTTTCAATCTATCGAGATATTTTCATTTATTGTCTCTAATTTTGCACTGACCGCCCTTTCAAGTTTTATCCACCAAGATGCTCATTTTGCCTAAGCCCGGCCTTTTCGGGTTTTCGACTTACCACATTCTTTTGTTTTTAGACAAAGTATTTTTATTGCATCGGCATTCACGGGATGCGGAAGTTCATCACCGTCCATGGTTGTGAGAGTCATAGCATGAAAAGCTTCTTTTGACGATGTATGGGCCCGTAATTAGGAGTCCATTTGCCCTAGAATCTGGTTGAAAAGGCAGAATCTTTTTAAGCGAGTCGCCTTCTCGGAATTCACGAGGTCGGACCTTTTTGTCGAAAGCTTTCTTCATCCTTCTTTGATATAGTTGTCTATGACAGGCGGTCGGGCAGCTTTTCTTGATTAAGTTCGTTTGGTCGTATCTACTTTGACACCATTCGGCCTCGGATAACTTAGTTTCCATGAGAACTCTCATTGTGGAATCTCAACTTCTACGGGAGCACGCTTCCATGCCGTATACTAGAGAAAAGGTTGCCCTATTGAAGTGCGTCTTGATCGATACCCATGCGAGCAAATGGCGACATTTCGTGCCAATCTTTGTAGGTGATGACCATCTTACGGGCGATCTTTTGATGTTCTTGTTGGCGGCTTCAGCGCGTTCATCTTTGGCCGTAAGGAGATGAGTTATGATGCTCGATCTTGAATTCCTCACAGTTCCTTCATCATTTTGTTCAAGTTCGATCCATTATGCGTAATGATCTTGCTTGGAACTCCGTATCGGCAAATGAGGTTGTTCTTGATGAACCTCACAACCACTTGTCTTGTCACGTTGGCGTAAGCTGCATCGACCCATTTGGTGAAGTAATCAATAGCCACTAGAATGAAGCGATATCCGTTGGGCGCTTTTGGTTCAATCATCGATCATGTCAATGCCCATGGAGAAAGGCCACGGAGAGGAAGGCGTTGAGTAAGTCGAGGCACATGGATCTTATCTGCGTAGATCGGCACTTGTGACATCTCTTGGCGTGTTTACTGCAATCGATTCCATTGTTATCCAATAGTTTCCTGCTCTTAGGATCTTTACGGACATTGCATGCCCATTTGAATGGGTTCAAGGACCCTTCACTTCATGGATGATCGTATACGCTTCTTTATGCATCGGCGCATCGGCGAGGACCATGTCAAAATTTCTTTTGTATAGCACATCTTCATTTAGGAAAAATTTCTAGAAATCCTCCTTAGGGTTTTCTTATCCTTACGATGCCCAGTGGGTACTCTCGTGTTTGAAGGAAGCGTTTGATGTCGTGGAACCACGGTTTTTCGAATGGCTGCTTGATTGAATACATATGCAGGTCTTTCAAGGCGTCGATCGGATCTTAGGCATATCATTCCAATCGTTGACTTTGAACATGGAAGATAGAGTAGCCAAGGCGTGCCATTCGATTCGATCTCGAGGGATATGATGCGGTTCAACTTTGTTGAAGAAAGTCAACACGTCTTGCATAATCTCATGAGAATCAAGACCAAGATGATGAGTTTCATACTTGTCTTTGATTTGATTGATCACAAGGGCTGAATCTCCATATATGTCAAGGATCTTGATCCTCAGTCGATGGCTTCTTGATACCCATTACAAGCTTCATACTGCGATGTTGTTGGTGCAATCAAATAGCAATCTGGCGAAAATAGGATATGAGATCCCTCGGGAGTGATGATGACGCCCTAATTCCATTGCCAAAGACATTAAGCTCTCCGTCAAAATTAGGCCCCATCTAGATTACGGATCGGAACCTTCTTGGGTAGCGGTTCGTCACAATCTTTCATCTTTAAGTACATAACATCCTCGTCGGGAAGTCAAACTTGAGAGATTGGTATTCGTTGGCGGTGATAAGCCAAGTGATCGGCGAGAATGCTTCCTTTGACCGCTTTTGAGACGCAGTCTTGGATGTCATACTCAGATAATACATACGCCATCGAGCAATTCTCCTGTTAAGGCGGGCTTTTCAAGGCGTGATTGGATCCATTTGGAGATTAACCAAGTCGTGTGATTGATCATGTCTTGGCGAAGGCGTTTGAAGCCCACCAAAGCACAACATGTTTTCTCGAGCATGGAGTAACGAGTTTCCGCGATCTTGAACTTTTTACTCAGGTAGTAAATGGCATGCTCCTTCTTACGGTTTCATCTTCTTTGTCCAAAACGCAGCCCATGGAATCTTCTAACGGTAAGGTACATGATTAATGGTCTTCCTTATTTGGAGGAATCGGTATTGGTGGTTACGACGGGTATTCCTTAATCTTGTCAAGCGCTTTTGGCAATCTTACATCCACAAACCTCTTGATTTTTGCGACTTGAATATCGGCACAGTAGCGGTCATTTGAGAGATAAATCTGGAGATGTAATTCAACCGTCAAGAAATCCTCTTACTTGCTTTTTGTATGTGGCGTAGGCATTTCTTGAATAGCCTTGACTTTGTCGGGGTCAACTTCAATACCTCTTTGGTGACGATGAAACCTAGGAGTTTTCGGATCTTACCCCAAAGGTGCATTTGTTAGGATTCGATGGATGAAATTTCCTTAGTCATTGAAACAACTTCAAGAGATATTCTATATGCTCTTCTTGATTATCGACTTTGCTATCATGTCGTCTACGTAGACTTGATCTCTTTGTGCATCATGTCATGAAAGAGTAGTCATTGCCCTTTGGTAAGTTGCGCTGCATTCTTTAATCAAGCGATATTAATTTGTAGCAAAAAGTGCCCGTGGCGTGATGAAGGATGTCTTCTCCATGTCTTGAGAGCCATTACGATCTGATTAGTAGCGAAACCGTCCATGAAGGAAAAGACGTTGAATTTTGCAGTGCTATCCACTAGCATATCAATATGCGGTAGTGGGAAATCGTCTTTAGGACTAGCTTTGTTCAAGTCCCGGTAGTCAACACACATTCTGACCTTTCCATCTTTCTTGGAGACAGGCACTATGTTGGCTAGCCATTGAGGATACTCAGGAGTGACGAGGAAACCTGCGTCGAGCTGCTTTTGAACTTCCTTTTTGATTTTGTCGGCCATTTCAGGGTGAACTCTCCTCGATCTTTGTTGCGGTGGACACTCCGGTCTTAATGGCAAGAGATGCTCCGATGCTTTGGTATCTAAACTCGGCATGTCTGGTAGGACCAAGCAAATACATCGACGTATTCTTTGAGAAGACTTATCGGTTTGCTCTTGGCGTTCTTTGAGTAGAGCTCGATGTTCACTTCTTTTTGTCTTCTTGAACCCAAGTTGATCACTTCAAAGGCTCTTTGTGAGTGAATGATCCGTTCCTCGTGCTTAAGTAGTCGAGAAATCATCCGGGATTTCTTCTTCAACTTCTTCCTCGGCGACTTCACAGGGGATTTCAAAGTTGGGAGAGAGCATAGAGTTATTGCGTTCAATGGATTTTTCCATCTGTTAATCTGCATATTTGATTTATTTTTTATTAATTAACTCTTTTTTCATTCATTTTTTTTAAAAGTTAATGTGAAAGTGTATGCAGATTATACTTTTTTTTTTAAAGATTTTTATTGTGTTTTTTAGGATTATCATTTCCAAGAAAGGGTAAAAATAAAAAACAAACACAAAGTGTGGAATCAAAACAACACGTTTTATTTATGATTCACAATATGAAACAGGGCCTTAAAATACAAACTCATTTGTCTTGGGCAAGACAAAGAGAAATTATTTAAAAGCTAAACCCTATAAAACATCTCTTTGCTTTGGGCGGCGAGTTCAAACAAAAGCAAAGATAAACTACTTAGAACTATGAACATTAGTCCGAACTTGAGTTTCGATAGTGGCGAACTCCTTGGAAGTCGAGGTACTGGTAGTTTTCACTTGGTTTAATCCTTGAGTAGACTTTGGTCGTTGGCGAGCGAGCTTTGAGGATTACGGGCGACGGACCTTGCCTTTTGTGCTACTAAAGCGATCTTCTTACCTTGATGAACAGATCGGGAAGCATGGGATACGACATATGTATTTTCTATCGGCATTTGCGTTGAATTCGGGATGTACCCTCCAATCTTACGGTGAAGAGACTCATTGTCGGCGACACTTTCTAGTTCGTATCGAATCGTATCCTTGATCCTCAATAATCACGTTGATGTAGTGATAGTTAGGATCGGTTTAACAAACTCCAGGCGCGTTAAGCGAGAGATCTTCGTTGGGACCTCAATTTGTTGATGAGATCGAGAAGGCGTATGTAACTCTTACGGTTGACTAGGGTACTCAAAAGAATCACCCCATCGGTGAAATTTGGATATCTTCAATCGATTTTTAGCTTTCATGCATTTCACCATATAGTCAAACTTGCCACTTGGTTCTCCCAAGGTGTCCCAAACTTCAGAAGAGTTAGATGGATTTTCATTACATTGTAAGGATATGCCTTTGAATTGATCGGTTGGAGGATAGTACGGTGCATAAGATTCTTCACGAGACACATATTCAGAGCTGGTAAGATAAGTGCTCCACTCTTCAGATCCAGAGAGATTGTCTTCATCACCTTCAATGGTAATAACGTTAACTTCTTGAAGAACAGGGTTTAAGAAACCCCCACTGTTGAATACTTCTTTGATCGGACGAAGTGCTTCATCCCATTGCTTGTCTTTGGAGAATACGGGTGCGAACCGAGTCCGGCTTTGTCTCGTTGTTGGAGTTTGATTACTTGTCCCCAACCTTCAGCATTGCCATCTTTTACTATCTGCGCTGCTTCTTTGTAAGAGGAGATAGATGATCTGCTTTTGATTGTAGATTCATCTTCTAACGGATGTCCTGGGAACTGCGTCCCTTCAACGTCGTTGGCTGTGATGAAAGAAAAGCTAGATAAATGGCTTACTAGCAGCTTTTCACCGATGATGGTTACTAGCTTCCCATTCTTGTAATTTAGTTTCAGATGGAGAGTGGATGTCACGCTCACCTTCGTGTATCCATGGTCTTCCTAGCAAGCAGCGTAAGCGGTGGCACATCCATGACACAGAAAGTGATTTGGAAAGTATGCGGACCAATTGTCATCGGAGATCGACTTCCCAATAAGCGACTTCCTTGATCCGTCAAAGGCTCTTACCACTATGTCATTGAACTTCATCGGTGTTCCTTTGTAAGCTAAAGCGAGTCGTTTTGGCATTACGTTTAAGGATGAACCGGTATCTACTAATACATTGGACGGTCGATTGACAAATCATTGAGATATGCGAGCTAGATTGTGATCTTTCCCTTCCACGGAAGTTCCTCATCATTGAAACTTAGATTATTGCAAGCTTTATGTTGCCCACAATTCCTCCAATAGTGCATGTAGTCACATCGTGATCTACATAAGCGATCTAGTACTTTCATTAAAGCTTCTCGGTGAGCTTGAGTTCAAAAGTAGAGATAATATAGAAATCTTGGAAGATGCATCGGTGATCCCGACTCTGTACTACTTTTCTTGATTAACTTGATATCTCATCAAAATCGTGTTGGCGTTGGTTATATCAGGTGGACCAACATTTGTGTCTGGATTGACAACGGGAATCCTTGTAGGGTTCTCAGATGGTGTATTAACTGGATTTTGTCTAACAACAGGAACAATAGGCGGTTTTGGTAGCAGCGGAGTATGTACTCATCCACTTCGCGTTACTCGTCAGATCTCAATTATGTTGACATTGGCTGAAAGAGTCGGCATGGGTTTCTCCTTCCCATCCTCTATCATGGTTGCATTGTATTGATAGGGAATTGCTTTGTTAGAACTGTAGGAAACAGGACAGGGTAGGCAAATCACCAAAGGAGACTCTGGAACGTTTGAACCGTTATATTCAATCTCCACATGCTTGGGTACATTGAAACCGGGGACAATAACGTTTACTTCGGGATTTTCCGAGTTGATATCTGAGACTAAAAGCTCATGCGGAAAGTGCCCTACTGTATTCACGTCATAGTCATCTCTGTTTCTGTAGATCTGTATGTCACCGATGTCTAGTAATCGTTGAATGTCTGCTCTTATGGTTGGACATCCTCGAAGATCCTTGAAGCAGATGTTGCAAGCTACGTAATTGTGTTTAGTGAAAACACCCATTGTACTGTACGTATCATGGAGATGTACCAAGTTTCCTCTGATCAGATTCACATCTGTGACGAGATACCGATCATGTTCCTTAGTATCAAATTCTTGTATCACTTTGTATTTGGGAAGTGGATTTGCTTGCGCGTTGGTTGTATTTCTAAAGGAAAGAAGATTAGACTTTACTAATCTCTGTACTTCAGATTTTAACGCTATGCAATGCTCAAGATCATGGCCCAGTGCCCCTTGATGAAAAGGGCAAAATACGTCCGCTTTGTACCACCATGGCAATTTTGGAACGGAGGTGGTGACCTTGTCATACAAGATTCCTTTCTATTAAGGGTATAGTTACGTATGCGTCATCGAATTGAGTGAATTCGCGAGACCAGCGCCGTTTTGATTGTTAAACTACTGAGCCTGTTTACGAGGCTGTTGAGTTTGTTGGAACTGCGGAACAATTCCCGTATTTGGACTTGTGTTAACAGCGGGCGTTATGGCTACACATCATTTTGGTGACATTCTTTCGCGGTTTACCTCGGGACACCATTCCTATGTCATGTTCCTTTTTCTTTGGAAAACTGGTTCCAACCCTCTTAGTTCCACTGAAAGATCCTGCCTCTTTGGTTAGGCGTCCGGTTCGAACTCCTTCCTCTAGCCGCATTCCCATGCTTACCATCTCGGTGAAATCTCCGGGCGCTAGCGATCATTCGATTCGTAGTAAAATGGGCCAAGAGTGTTTAAGAAAACCTTGGTCATCTCCTCTCTTCCAGCGGTGGGTTGACTTGGCAATTTCCCTCAATCGTTGGCGTATTCTTTGAATGTCTCTCTTTCCTTTTGAGACATGGGCGGAGTTAATCGATGCAGGGCCATATCAAGTTGAACTTATATTGTTGAATGAAGGCTTCACCTAAGTCATTGAATGTTTGGATATTAGTCTTTGTCTAGCCCCATGTACCACTTTAGTGTGGCACCGGTAAGACTGTCTTGGAAGTAATGGATTAACAATTGGTGATTGTCGTTGTATGTAGACATTTTCCTGGCATACATCGTAAGATGACTTTGTGGACAGGAATTTCCTTTATACTTTTCAAAGTCAGGGACTTTGAATTTTGCAGGTATCCTTACGCGAGGAACTAAGCACAGATCATGGGCGTTCTTCCCAAATAATTCCTTTCCACGAATTTTTTTTATCTCAAGCTGCATTTTGAGGAGCTGTTCTTGGAGATTCTCCATAGAGCCACGAGGATTCGTGTTATCGCTGGAATATGGTGAACTTCTTAAACTGCGATGAGTGTACTACGAGGCCGAGTTAAATCATGATCGGTTGAAAACCTTCATAGTTACTTGGAAAAGTTATTCCATGTTGCGGAGTAAGTGTTGAGTTTTGCAAAGTACTTCAGCGTGGTTGTTTGTACTTGAGAAGTCGGTTGGCGAAATCCGATGCCAAAATTGAAGGCATGCCCATGGATAACCGGCATCTTGAAGAGTGAACTCTTGGCTGCAACAGTTGGCTGGAGTAGTAGTGTCCTCTGAAATCATTGTGATTTTGATGCTTGATGTCGCTTGCGACTTTCTTGTCTTTTGATGAGTTGACCAAAGAGTGAGTCTTTCCACCTCTTCTTGCGGTGTTGTCACTGTGCTCACAGTTCAACATTTTCTTGCTCAAATCCTTCCGTTACTCCTTCTTTTGAGCGTGTATTGTATGTTCGAGTTGGTTGTGGGCGTGGTCGAGAAACTCTAAGGCAAAGCTTGGCGATCTTTTCCTTTGGAAAAAATTCCAAAAGATCAACCTCTAGACAATAGACTCAAAATGCAAAGTATGATGCATGATTATGAATGTAAAGAAAGATTTCCAAAGAATTTACGCTAAAGAGAAATTTCTGGCAAATATTTGGATGGAAAACACTTATTTTATTAATTATTGAAAGAAAATTACAACAATTACATTTGAGCATTGCTCACACAAATGATAAAATAAATGATAAAAATTACAATCTAAACTAATTAATCGTCCTCGTCGGATGAAGATCCAAAGGCTTGATGTAGCTTCAACTTCAGGATTTCCTTCCCATAGTGCGCTTTCAGTTCAGCTTTCTCGGATTTTAGCTTGCTGATGACTTTCTTCCACTCGTCGGGAGCAGGATCACTGGTTGTCATTTCCTCAAGCTTCCTTTTCCTTTCTTTGATGTATCTTTTGATCACGTTATCTTTCTGGCGAATCTTCTCATCTTTCTCCATGAGCCATTCATCTTGGAAATAAAGCGTCTTTTCATGATCTTTGACCTGCTTCTTGAGCTTCTCGTTTTCGAGATCAGTCTTAAGGAACTTGTTTTCCAAAGCTTCTTTATCAAGCCTCATCTTGGCCAAAGCTTCTTAGTATTCTCCCATAGTCTCGACGGGAAAAATTGTTGATTTGGAAGTTGTTGAGAACATGGGTTCTTCATAAGCATAAGGCATTCGAAATTCCTTTGCTTTTTTCTTTACCCAAGAAGTGTAGATTTCCATGGCTACACAATTCTTTGCTTTCCCTTTTTCCTTCCTTCGGATGTGATGCCAAGCTCTGATCATGCTGGCTTTCAAACCTTGGGAATCCTCCCCTTCATGATAGAAGTAGCTCTCTACTGTAAAACCAAGAGGTTTACTAGAGTTTTCGTATCCGAGTTGACGTCTTGCCAGGAATAGGTTGTAGTTGATTCCTCTTTTCGTACCGATGAGAGGTACGTTGGCAAATTCTCCACAGCTTTCAATGATTTCCATCTCATTGTGCCTAAGGTATACCAATGGATATAAATCGTTTGTAAGAGACATGAGTCTTCTTGACCAATGCCAATCGTCTTTGTTTTCGGAAGATGGGAGATTTACAGAAGTGTGAGACAATCCATTTGAAAAAGAGGTACACAACACACGATAGTTCCATCTCCTTGCGATTCCTATGGTGAATGGAGAATACGTATCACCAAGCGGAGTGGGAGCAGGATTTCCAATCGAGAAAGATCCTTATGGCGTTGATATCAACGAAACTTGGGACGTTGGGAAACAACACCAATCCATAGATGAGTAAAGCTAAAATAGCTTCAAAGGCTACCATACTACCGACTTGAGAATTTAGAGCCTTCTCCATTAGGAACTTTGAAGTTAGTCCTAAGAGTTTTCCTTTGGTAGTTAGGTTTTGTCTATCTCAGTTTCTTTAAGTGAGTCATTGTTGCAATGGTGGTGACTTAGGAATGGCTTCAAACCATTGAAAGGCACTTTATCGATCTTGAGATACCTAGTATGTGCGCGTACTCTTCCAAAGTAGGCATCAACTGATAGTCAGGGAAAGTGAAACAGCGATAAACTGGATCGTAAAACTGAACGAAAGTTTTGAGAAATCCTTCATCAACGTTAGTGTTCAGAATAGTTAAGGGATCTTCTACCAAGGATGCTAACTCTTTCAACTTTCCTACACTAGGAATTCTAAAACTGTATCTCTTGGTGAATCTTCCTCTGACGTCCATCACTCTAACCTAAAATATTTATAAAGAAAAATCTCTAAATTCTTTGGAAATGGGAAGAGAAAAATGATGTTTTTGAATGAATGCATGAATGCTACAAACATGGTTAGTAGTTATACACACGGTCAAGCGTTCGAAGTCGCGAGCATGAGGCCAACGATAAGAATCAAACGTGGGTAAGTTCTAAGGGCTTATTCATCGTGAAAGCGGGTTCTCTGATATCTGAGGCTCAATGCTTCTCTTTGAAATATTATCGGTTTGTTGAATACTCGAAGTCAATAATATTTTTCAAGAAAAACTACTTTGATCGTAGCCTCGCATGACAATTATTCTGGCTTACGCCCGAATAATTTCTACTACATCCTAAATGGCGGGATGGGTTATGTGTTCTGACCACTCGACCGTTAGTTCTCTTGAAAGCAACATGTCTTGCAAATACTTGCTAAACACAAATACTCCCAAGACAACCTCCAGAGAGAGGATCTCAAATTAACTCCGTAAGTCTTGAGACTTCTCACAAGTTAATAGGACTATACCCCACCTAGATCTTAAAATGTTTCTTAAATCCGGGTTAGGATTTCTTTCCATCGAGATGAAATCGTGAAAACACACAATAAAGAAAAACAAACATATGCACATATGAAAGCAACCCTTCTTTCTTTTGAAAACAAAAAGCTTGGTGCTCTTGAGCAAAGTCACATTTTTTGAAAATCAAAATTTCAGTACTCCCAGTAGTCGCCATTTTCTATTCGCGTTAAAAGTGGCTAGGGAATCAAATATGAATTGATTCTACGGCTCGAAGCGATTTACTCTTTTGATTTGTTTATAAAGATTCATGAGCATCAAGCTTTATTATTTTCAACACAAGAAATTATGATTATGAAAAAGGGGAAAGCTGCTAATACCCTTAATTGATTTGATATGCGTAACGACTAGCGCAAACTAGACGCAACGCATTGGGGAGGTTCCGGGTAAGGGGGTTTGTTATATAAAGGGAATAGATGGAGCACCCTAAATATATATAGTTATCTATAGCTTTATATATGAATACGTTTGATATGTTTGTGTGTTTTAATTGTTATTTCTATGATTGGGAAAGTTTCTCCTTTGGATTTTAAGAAGGATAAATGATGTGGGATCCTAGTGTTGTTATTATTGTGCTCGCAAAGATCATTGGATCTTCTGCATACATATCCCTTAGTGGGAATCAGAGAATTTGTAGCTCGGATCTAAAGGGATCTATGGTTTGTTTGATGCGAGAGAAAGAAATTTGCTCGCCAAGGATGAGACCTTGTGCCTACGTATTCTCAAAAGGATGTTGAGAAAGTCAGAGCAATCGTAGTTCCCACTTATGCTAGTGGAAGCAACGGGATGTTATTAAGAGACGTATGTCATACCCCAAAATTTGCCCTCCATCTACTCAAGAGATTTCATACATCTATGCTCAAAGTTCCTCGAGTTGATCGGACAAACTCTCTCTAGACAATCAACCCAAACTAGGGTTTGGTATCTCTCAAGTCAAGATGAACTTCCAACATCTCAATGGCCTTCATGCCTCCTCATATGCTTCAAAGATTCTCCATGTCAAGTTTCAAGCCTCACAAGTCAAGTTTCCTCGAGACAATTGCTCGGATGGTTGAAAATCGGTTGTATTGGACAAAAAGTCAGCTGTGGTCAACATACAGTCAAACTTCATAATTTTTGGTCAACATCCTCATTTTGAAGTTACATTCATCATTTGATCAAGGGTTGATCATGATTCATCAAGAAAACTCAAGATTTGCTCAAAGTCAAACTTTCTAAATTAGGGTTTCTAGGTGAAAAGTCAGCAGAACTTTGGTGATCATAACTTTCTCATACTTTCTGAAAATTTTTCCACCACCTCTTGTTTTGAAGGAAATTCAATTCTCTACAACTTCATGTCTCACAAGAATGTCCAAAAATGCTTCATTTGAGAGGTATAGCTCAAAACATTCTGAGTCATTTTCAAAGTCAACAAAAGTCAACTTTTTGTTTTGAGATATATTTAGCATGGTAACTCAATTGAGATGAGACCAAGAGGGTTGGTTAGAGGACTCTTAGAGCTTTCCAAAAAGTCCAAGAACACTCAAAAATGTGGGAAATTGAGCAAGATACACTATTCAGAAGTTGGGCAATTTTGGACAATTGCACAAAAGGACATTTTGGTCAAAATGCAAAATTTCCCAAATGGGCCTATAATCTTTTGATCCAAACTTGTTCATGACATGATTCTTGACCCATAAATGCTTGGCCTTGGTAATTTTCTATTTTTATGATTTATGTTTGAATTTTATAACATTTAATTCAAAAATAAATTATATAAAATATGAAAATTAAGTATTTTTTCCAAAAGGGCTGATTTTATATCTTCCTTAATGTCCATGAAAGCCCACAACAATTGCCAAATTCGTGCTAGCCTTTTACATGGAAGGAAAATCAATTTTTTTTCAAAATTTGATTTGTTTTAAAGAGGAAATATTTGCACAATCAATGTCCAATCTTTTTTGCTTGCTTTTGCCATCCCAATTGCTTCTATAAATACCTAGCATTGCATACAAGCCAGAGGAAGAAACCCTAACCCTTAAAACCACCCAAACTCTTGCAAATTTTTTCAAGAATTGGAGAAATTCGAATTTCAAAAACCAGCCAGAATCAAGGTGTTGTGATCATTCAATCGTGCTCAGGAGATTCCCAGCAAGCCAAAGCATCACTCACTCAAGCCCAGAGCTGCCCAGATCGCATTATCCAGTTCTCACCGGTTTGGAATCTTCTCAATTTCGATTTCGATATCTCATGCATTGTTAACGTTTTTGTTGTGTTTATTTGATCTCAGGATGATTGTTAGGTTGCATTAGAACCATTACATGCAAGCTTTAACGTCGAATGCCATTTGCCATTGTTAGGGCTTTAGAGCGGTTTGAATCGAACCGGTCCCTGAGGCATTTTAAAAGCTGATATCATCAATGGATTCGGGAGGTCGATTTAGGGGTGGGTCCCCTTTCCCATTATTTTGCGTGTTTTGCTTGCTTTTAATTTGAGCCATCGGAGAAGGCGGTAGGAGCTAGGGCTCGGCGTCGAGACTATTGACTCGGTTAACGGCTTGCGTGGCGCGAGGCGATCCGATTCGTTCGTTCACAAGATTTGGGTCCCCACCGGTGGCTGGCCTTGACCTCACCCGGGCGGCGGCGTGTTGCTCATCATCTCACATTTCATTCCATAACACGAGATGACACATGGCGTGGTGGTAAAGACTCTCAACATGCAAGGATGCTCCAAAGGACATGGTTTCAATCCCCTTGCCGGTTTCATTCTTTTTTCCAAAACTTGCATTATTTTCCATGTTTTCATATTTTTAATATTTTCTCTTATTTTAATTAATTTCATATTTTTTTATTCTGCATTAAAAGTTGTCAAAAATAATTTTCCTTTTGCATTTATTTTCAGAAAATCTTTATTTAATTTAATAAATTAAAAAATATATTTTTGCATGCATATTTATTTTTATTTGTAATTTTGCATTTAAATCATTGTAAATTCATTTTTAATTATTAAATTGCATCTAAAAAATCCCAAAAAATTATCTTAGTATATTTACATTATTTCCAGCATGTCATATTTTTTCCAATTTAAAATTTGCATTCTTTCTAACATTTTCTCTTATTTCGATTTCATCATATTTTCCGATTTCTCATTCGTTTCACAGGTTCTTCCAATTCGGACGTTTCTTTACTATTTTCATTTTATTTTCCAATAATGTAACTGTATATGGGATGTAATAGTTTAATTTAGGATTTTATTTTCCGCATTTTAAATTATGTATCTGCCCCAAAGCCTTGTAATAGCGTAGGACATTTACCTTTCCGCACTTTACATTCCGCATTTTAATTTCCGCACCCTAAATTGCTAGTAATTAGGCGTGTATGGCAAGACTAAAATTGAACATAGCCCACTAATTTTCAAGATAACATATTCTGAAATCAACACACTTCTTTCACGCACCCCTTAGGGTAATTCTCTCGTTGCCTTTGAATGCACCATGGTCACGTCCCTCGAGCGTAGAGGTATTCTAGCACCGTTGCCTTCAAAAACAAATCATCATAGTCCCTTGATACAAAGATCATAAGACCCACGATGTCGCCTCCGAATACATGATCTTGACCCTCGATTGTCGCCTCGAAAATGATGATAGTCCCCGAATGTGCTAGGATACTTCCTACAAGTTGCTTTCTATGACCATCCGATGTCCCTTGAATGTCCGCTTACATCCAACGAATGGAGCTACCTACTAACTAATGGTATGGCTAGCGCTATTCTAAAGGAATGTAAGTACAATAAAACGACCAATTAGGTGGGTAAATAAGTCTTTTAGTTGCTTGCTCTATCAAATGCTTTTCACACACACTCTTTTTCAAAGCTCAATTTCTTTTCAAAACGAAACATTTCCAAACACTTTGTATACACTCCTACATGAGTCATTACAAAGTCAAAGCGAAATGCCTCTTTCAAAACATTTTGTCAAACACACAAAAAGCAATTTTAAAAAGTGATCTAGAGCAACTAAGAGCCGTAGATAACTACGGATGGAAAGGGTGCTAATACCTTCCCTTTTCATAACCATTCTCCCGAACTCGAGAATCTAACGAAGGTCTTTTACATTACTTTTACCTTCCCTTAATTGGATAAAAATAAAAGTCGGTGGCGACTCTTGCTATCCGCACATTTGGATACAAAATCCTACAAAGTCGAGTTCACCGTATTCTGAGCTGGCGACTCATTGAAACACCCTAAAGAGAAATTGCCTTAGGATTTCTAGATCACTTTTATTGCTTTTGTTTGACTTGTATGCTTTATCTTTAAGGGTTGCTTGGGTATTATATTGTTGGGATCCTACACCGGATCGGGTTTCCTTTTAGGTAAGTGGCATTAGATCATCACGACCTAGGCGTATAACTACACGGTCAACATGATGGCTACGTTAGCGTGACACTTTGGTTGTCCGATACTCTTCATTCCCAAGTTGAAGATAGTATTTGGCTTCGTGGTGTCATCAGCGCTAACTAAACTTTTAGAACCTTAATTGAACCATCTTGGCCATTAGAAGGTAGTGAGATGGTCGGCTTTGGTGTAGACCGAGGTTGGTTGATACTCGATGCTACGCTCATTGAGATCAGACTTTTGGGACATTTTCGATCGACCACTTGGCGTCGTATTGAAATAAGCACCTCTGAGAAAGATCGTGATATGAGATTCCTAGAACCGGTTACTATTATAGGGCGGGATGAACCAACTCAAACTTTTGGTGGGGTAATCACCTATACCTCATGCAAGCCTTAACCTAGGCTCATTGTGTGAATTGTTTGTGTGTGCTAAACATGACATCATGACATCATTCGCATTGCATATCATTTCTAACTATTTAAAGGACCTAGGGATTTATCTTTGCTCTGTTTTGTAGGGATTATGGCTTCTAGAAAGACTATCCGAATCAACTTCATGGGTATCCTTCTCAACTCAAAGAATTGGTTTGAAATTCCCGACCATGCTCGGTTCATCAAAGACATGGTTATCTACTTGATTTGGTTATCTCCGGTTTTGAAGAAGATATGATGCATGTCTATTCCGGTTCTTTGATCCGAAACACCATTGCTTTACATTTCAGATTATCGGTTGGTCCTACCTTGAAGAGTTCTCTAAGCTACTTGGGATACCTATTCTTGACCAAATGCCATTCACCGGTTTGGAAAAGGTTCCTAAGTGCGAAGACATTGCATCACCTTACATCTTAAGCGTTCGGATATTGAAGCCAATTGGGAAACAAGTGGAGTTAAGGGTTTACTTTCTAAGTTCTTAAGAAAGCAGAAATTCCTCAAAGTTATGAGTTTCCATGCATTTGAAAATATTGTGGCCTTGCTAATTTATGGTTTGGTTCTATTTCTAACTCGGATCAATTCATCGATATCAATGCCATCAAGTTGTTCCTTACCCATAATCCGATGCCTACTTTGCTTGGAGACATCTGCATTCTCTCCACACTCGTACTACTATGCGACAAGGAACTCTCATGTGTTGTGTCCCGTTACTTTCAAGGTGGTTTATTTGCACCTTCCTCCATCAGTTTGAAGAATGAACAAAGGTTGAGATGGTCTCAAGGTTAATGTCACTCTCATTCAGACATCCGTTGGAATCTTTTCTCTCAAAAGGACTTCACATTCATTGAGCGTTGTGGAGAATTCCTAATGTACCACTCCTTGGTATAAGGGAGGTATTACTTACAACCATTCTCTAGCTCTCGTCGGTTTGGTTTTGCTCGAAGAGATGGTCCACATGATATGCTTCTCAAGATATTGTGTTCGACTACAACAATGATCTCGAGAATCACCAAGCGAAGGTTCATACGCTTGGGGCATGGTAAAGAAGACCGATACCAAGACTTTGGGGCACCGAACTCCATTCCTTGGGAACCTTACCTCAAATGGGTGCGAGCTCGAGCTCAAAACCTCATGATGCCATTCACACTGTTTTACGGTAATTATGGAACCCGTTGCTATAGGTGGCGTACCCTATCTTTATTCTCCATCACGACATGCCTCACGATTTTGAAGACTTGAAGAGATCCTGGATTGACTTAAAGAAGAGGATACCTTTGAAGCTCGGTGTTATGCAAGCGAGAAGAAAGTGTTAGAGTTGACAAGCTACTTCGAGGAGGCGAAACATCAGCACACATCGGCACCAGAGGAAGCGCCATGGGAGACTTAGAGCTTTAGGATGTTTATGTTTTCTTTTATTGTTTTGAACTATCTCTTGTACTTAAAAGAAAAGAATAATGAAAAGTACTAATAAATGTTTGTTCATTGCTTGTTTAACAAATTTAAATCTCTAAGGTCCTTGAAAACATTGCATTGCATTACATAAACATTGCATAGCATAGCATAACATTGCATCACGGTACATTGGAGATTGGTTTTCTCATTTGCTCGCTATTTATTTTAGCGAAATGGCTCTTGAGCAGTTGTCAAAGATCTTCAAGCTCGAATGCTCGATTTATTGATGTTTACCGGCTTGGTCAAGGCCAAGAAGATTTGAAGTGTGCTTACCATTCCAATAGCCGAGGCCGACAGCGACAATTGTTGGGCTCACGAAGAACAAGATTCAAGATATGATTGAAGCTAAGGAGATTGAGTTTGACCCTCTGTTGAGACTCGAATGTGATCAGCGCGCCTATGCCTAATCATGACAAGAGTTCCAATCTTTGGTGGCGATACTTATATTTTCAACATAGATGACTTGACCATTCCTCGATTATTGTTAAGAAGAATTTGTTGCAAGCGGTGTCAATCCGGGATGCCCGGAGAATTGTCGTTGGTGCCCATTTGCACACGATGGTTGTGCTTGGTTGAGAAGGCGTGTTCGGTGCATGATGGATAACCGTGAGATACTATTTACGAAACCACATGCGGAAGATGTGTGAAGAAATGTCTAAGTTGAAGATTGACAATGCAAGCGAATTGTACCATCATGTGGGATACCTTGGGGCAGCCAAGTGGAAAATATGATTACATGGTGAAATACCACATCACGATAGTTACAAGATTCCTATTGAAGATGTTAAAGCGGGATGGGGACGATTTCCCAGAAGATTATCTTGATGTTAACACAATAAGGTTTGCTCTGTTGATCCACATGCCTAGGTGGCGCCTCTCATTATCCGTCTCCAAGACCCGTGCCATATTCCTCGACAAGGCTATCCCTTGGAATTATGGAGTGATGTTTACTATCGTGGTGTCAAGCAAGACCCTCGACAATTGAAGATCTTAGCATTGGAGCTTATTTCCCGACATCGACAACATCAGGGATCAAGTAAGGTGACCCGAACCGGAAGGGTATTCTCTCCAGAGATCTCTCCTCCAAAAGACACTGCGACTCCAGCTCGCATTTCGTCTACTCCACCAATATCCCCAGCTAGAGGAAGAACCCGTTGCTCATCACCTGCTCACGAAGTACCAAAGGAAATTCGAAGACACCTCGAACAAGAAATGGAGAAATTACGAAGATCATCAAGAAGAGTGATTACAATGTTGTGGAACAGCTGGGACAAACTCCGTGCAAGATATCCATGCTTGCTCTGCTCTTGTGCTCTGAGGCTCATGCTAATGCCTTGGTAAAGTTTCTGAAGAATGCTCATGTGCCGCAAGACACTACCACTGATCAATTCGAAGTTTGTATTGCTAGCCTGGCTGCCAACAACGGCCTAGGCTTCTCTGATGCTGATTTGACTCCTGCCGAAAAGAAACACAACAAAGCCTTGCACATCTCTGTTGAATGCAAGGGCTACCTGTATCTCATGTCTTGGTGGATACCGGTTCTACTTTGAATATCCTTCAGAAGGCTGATTTTGATCGACTTGATGACGAAGGGTTGATTCTGAGACCCAGTGACATAATCGTGAGAGCTTTTGATGGTTCCAAGCGAACAGTACTTGGAGAACTCACTCTGCCTGTTAAAGTCGGTTCCTAGACTTTTGACTCCACTTTCTTTGTCATGGACATCCGTCCACCTACTCTTACCTACTTGGGCCCTTGGATACATGGGCGGTATTACCTCTACCTTGCATCGAGCTGAAGTACCGGTGAAAGGGAAGGTTGTTACGGTATGTGGTGAAGAAGAGTATATGGTCAGTCATCTACAGTCATTCCGATACCTTGAGATGGAAGGTGAATTCTTGAGACTCCTGTCAAGCTTTTGAAACAATACCAGTCATGCACTGTTGACTCTCTGTCACCCTGATTACACAAGCTCCGCCTAGGATGGCCTCCTTGAAAGATGCTCAGGCTTTGTTGAAAAAGGAGGTAGTGCTATTTGGGGACAGCTCACGATCTTCCTTCAAATCGACAAGGCGGGTTTAGGCTTCACCATCAAGGTCAAAGGTGATCGCGCGATGTGCCGGCCAACTTCCTTTCGCATCGGCGAGTGGAATCCATGCTATAGAAGGCAGCGACAGCGACATCAAGTGGATCTTCCAACTCGGATCATGGGCCCGGCAATTGGAAGACCGAAGGCGTCATACCAATCTCCTTTAGCGGAGTAATTGCTCTTGTTTTGTTTTGCTTTTCGTATTTCTTTATGTTTTGAACAATAAACTTTGAAAGCCTAGTGCCTTGCCGGGCATCATGGCTCATTGCGAGGTTATTATCATCGTTTGCGTATTTTCATTCAATAAATTCGTTGGAATTTTGCATTCAATTGTTTGTTTTCTTTCTTTACTTTATCACCCCTTCAAAAGCTATGTGTTTCTTACACACACGTGATCTGTTGCAGAATCACTCGAATCTTGTTAATAACAGCTATGCTATTACTAAATATGACTTGATAATCCGATCTACCAAGCCGGGAAGTGAGGAAGATTGTGAAGTGCCGGGAGAACTTGCCGGGCTTTCTGACAAGAAGAGCAAGTTATCTGACCACCACGAAAACAAGTTGAGGTTGTGAATTTGGTCTTGTGAAGGCAGAAAAGAGATCAAGATAGGGCGGGTCTTGAGAGCAGTGTTAAAGAAAGGTTGGTTCGGATGCTACGAGACTATATTGAGGTTTTGCTTGGTAATACGAAGACATGCGGGGTTGGACATTGATATCGTGGTACACGATTGCCGACAAAAGAAGGTTTTCTCGGTGAAACAGAAGGTTAAATCGTATCGTCTGACGATGTCGGGAGAAAATCAAAGCCGAAGTTATGAAGCAGTTCAACGCTGGTTTCTTAGCATCACCTCTTATCGATGGGTTGCAAATGTGGTACCCGTACCTAAGAAGGATGGCAAAGATGCGAATGTGTGTGGATTCTGAGATCTAAACAAGCAAGTCCGAAAGATGATTTCCACTTCCTCACATTGATGTTACGGTTGACAAAACCGCTCGGCATAAGGTTTTCTCCTTCATGGATGGTTTCTCGGTTACAATCGATCAAAATGGCTCCGAAGACATGGAAAGACTACTTTTGTTACACGGTTGGGCAACTCCCTTCTCTCGTATATGGTATGGAAGCCGTCTTACCCATCGAGGTTGAGATACCCTCGACGAGTCCTCCGGGCCTTGAGTTAAGCGAAGATGATTGGGTTCGAGACGGCTTGACCATATTAACTTGATTGATGAGCGACTCGCGTCCATACGCCATGGACGGTTATCGAAGCGAATGATCGAGCATTTAACAAGAAGGTCAAGCACCGGTCTACCAAGTCGGTGATCTAGTAGTCAGCGCATCATTCTTCCACAAGGTGATCCGAGGGCAAATGGACTCCCACCTACGAGGGACCATTTGTAGTCAAGACAATATTTTCGGTAGACTATGATACTTAGCACCATGGATGGTGAAGACTTCCCACACCATGAGCGACATAGTCAAAAATACTACGCATAAAGAGACCCGCTAGGTCGGTAGCCTAAACAAAAATAAGGGCATCTGGCGAACCAAAGGTTCGGGCAAAAATTAAGATATATACAAAACATGTACACAGTCGAAAACACGAAAAGGCGGCTTGGGCAAAAGGTATCGATTGGTGAAAACCGAAGAGGCGGTCTAGGCAAAGTTAGGGATTTAAGCGTGCGACTATGTCTCTTCGGATCACCTACTTCGGACTACTATCAACATTCAAGATTCAAATGGCGAAGATCGTCTACTCACTTTCTCTTGTGAAGGGATGAGATAGCGAAATATATGAGTACTAGCATAGTTGGAACTTAACAAGATTGTTTCCATAGCTTTTTACCTTTCTTGTGTACAAACTACTTGGCCATCGCCACTTTTCAAATAAGCATAGCTTCTTTCTCTTTACAATTTATGTTGTTGTTATTTGCAATAAGTCCACGTTTGTTTTGAATGACTATCGCATTTGACAATAAGAATCTAATCACAAACATACGAAAAGTGAACATACAAAGTACTTACGGGCTCCGGGGATTAGGGCGGCGGCGAAAGTCACCAAAGCATTCCCCAGGCATGATCCACCAAAGTGTCACTCACAACCTGACTTCCCAGTGAGCAAGGAATCCACGAGCGGCAATTCTACTCGACTAAGTAAAGTTACATCGAGTCAGCGGTAACACCTCACCCCGGTCAGTATTTATCCCGGCGGACATCTCGATCCTTTCCTTTTCCCCGGTAGTATCGGACCAAACTTGGTGAGATAGTGCATCGGAGAAACTTCATCTTCATTCCCGGCCGGAGATTACAGCAGGATCCACTCTTCCAGGCCGGTCTCCCGGCAACTATCAAATGCTCTCCGTGAGATCGCACCGAATCCCAGTGGGCGCCTCCTAAATTTCCTCGGCGGGATCTACATACAAGGTCCCCAGCGGATCGCCTCCCGATTCTCTCGGCGGGGTCTATATATGAGATCTCCGACAACGAGCTTCTCAATCTCTACCTTCCTCGACAATATCTAGGCCCAGACTTGGTCGAGATAGTGCATCGGAGGAATCGAGTGTCTTTCTTCTCCTTCAGCGGGTTTCTCACTTACTCAATTCCCCAGCGGAGTGAAATCCTCAAGCGAGCATCGCATCTTCTTCAAGATGGATATGTTTTGAAATACCACAACATCTATCATTCATACATTACTCATAAAGTCATAATTCATGCATATATCATTCATACGTCATGCATCACACTTTGCATAAAACTAACGAATATTCTATCAAAGTTTCTCTTGTTTTCTCCAAAGCAGTATGATCACTTATAGCGTAAGCAGGTCCAAGATTAAGCCCGAATCGGCGGAAAACTATCGAAAGACCGCCCTTGGTTGTCCTCGACGTTGGTCGAGATTAAGCCCGAATCGATGGGAAAACTATCGAAAGACCGCCCTTGGTTGTCCTCGACGGTGGTCGAGGATTAAGCCCGGCAAGCGGGAAAACTATCCGAAAGACCACCTCGGTTATCCTCCGATAACGAGCAATGGATCAACACCGATGCCTGACAGGGAAGCTATCCACATTTTGCCAACTACTATCTCCCTCGGAGTAATCGGCACGAAGATTTATTCTGACCCCTTCCTATTATCAACAGTAACTATCGAGTCTAGCGTACGACTCAGTTGCCTTGGATGGCATCTTAAGCCATCTCAGACCATTTATCAACATTTCTCCACTTTGAATCTGCATATGGTTAAAATCAATACAAACCAATAACTTCATTCAAAAATGAACACGAAGTCTAACGTCGACTCCTCGGATGGCATCTTAAGCCCATCTCCATGATCCTTCCAGAAATGTCTACAGAGCCTAGCGTACGGCTCACTCCCCAGCATCGATCTTTCTAGATGGCATCTTAAGCCCATCTCCGTCAATTCTCCTATCAACATTCTCGAGTCTAGCGTCGACTCATCCTCCGGTGTATCCAAATGGCATCGTAAGCCCATTCCGCATCATCCACCAGCAAGTGCAAATTTTTAGGTGTACTCGGTGTTCAATCATCTTCTACCTCCGGTCACGAAGAGACAAGCGTGTCAATCTAACCCTCCGTACAAGAAGATTGAGCAGGGCATTGTCATACCCAAAATTTGCCCTCCATCTACTCAGAGATTTCATACATCTATGCTCAGGATTCCTCGAGAGTTGATCGAGACAAACTCTCTCTAGACAATCAACCCAACTAGGGTTTGGTATCTCTCAAGTCAAGATGAACTTCCAACATCTCCAATGGCCTTCATGCCTCCTCATATGCTTCAAAGATTCTCCATGTCAAGTTTCAAGCCTCACAAGTCAAGTTTCCTCAGACAATTGCTCAGATGGTTGAAAATCAGTTGTATTGGACAAAAAGTCAATTATGGTCAACATACAGTCAAACTTCATAATTTTTGGTCAACATCCTCATTTTGAAGTTACATTCATCATTTGATCAAGGGTTGATCATGATTCATCAAGAAAACTCAAGATTTGCTCAAAAGTCAAACTTTCTAAATTAGGGTTTCTAGGTGAAAAGTCAACAGAACTTTGACTGATTATAACTTTCTCATACTTTCTCAGTAATTTTTCCACAACCTCTTGTTTTGAAGGAAATTCAATTCTCTACAACTTCATGTCCCACAAGAATGTCCAAAAAATGCTTCATTTGAGGGTATAGCTCAAAACATTACAGGTCCTTTTCAAAGTCAACAAAAGTCAACTTTTGTTTTGAGGATATATTGAGCATGGTAACTCAATTGAGATGAGACCAAAAGGGTTGGTTAGAGGACTCTTAGAGCTTTCCAAAAAGTCCAAGAACACTCAAAAATGTGGAAAATTGAGCAAGATACACTATTCAGAAGTTGGGCAATTTTGGACAATTGCACAAAAGGACATTTTGGTCAAAATGAAAAATTTTCCAAATGGGCCTATAATCTTTTTATCCAAACTTGTTCATGACATGATTCTTGACCCATAAATGCTCGGCCTTGGTAATTTTCTATTTTTATGATTTATGTTTGAATTTTATAACATTTAATTCAAAATAAATTATATAAAATATAAAATTAAGTATTTTCAAAAGGGATTTTATATCTTCCTAATGTCCAAAAGCCCACAACAATTGCCAAATTCGTGCTAGCCTTTTACATGGAAGGAAAATCAATTTTTTCAAAATTTGATTTGTTTTAAAGAGAAATATTTGCACATCAATGTCAATCTTTTTGCTTGCTTTTGCCATCCCAATTGCTTCTATAAATACCTAGCATTGCATACAAGCCAGAGGACGAAACCCTAACCCTTAAAACCACCCAAACTCTTGCAAATTTTTTCAAGAATTGGAGAAATTCGAATTTCAAAAACCAGCCAGATTCAAGGTGTTGTGATCATTCAATCGTGCTCAGGAGATTCCCATGACCAAGCATCACTCCTCGAGCCAGGCGCGGATCGCGTTATCCAGTTCTCACCGGTTTGGAATCTTCTCAATTTCGATTTCGATATCTCATGCATTGTTAACGTTTTTGTTGTGTTTATTTGATCTCAGGATGATTGTTAGGTTGCATTAGAACCATTACATGCAAGCTTTAACGTCCAGAATGCCATTTGCCATTGTTAGGGCTTTAAAGCGGTTTGAATCGAACCCGATCGCTACAGGCATTTTCAGCCAGCGTATCACCAATGGATTCGGAGAGGGTCGATTTAGGGGTAGGGTCCCTTTCCCATTATTTTGCGTGTTTTGCTTGCTTTTAATTTGAGCCATCGGAGAAGGCGGCCGGGCTAGGGCTCGGCGTCGACTGTTGACTCGGTTGGCGACTTGCGTGGCGAGGCGATCTAATCGTTCGTTCACAAGTGGTAGGGTCCCCAGCGGTGGCCGGGCCTTGACCTCACCAGACGGGCAGCGTGTTGCTCATCATCTCACATTTCATTCCATAACACCGGATGACACATGGCGTGGTGGTAAGACTCTCCTTGTGCAAGGATGCTCCAAAGGACATGGTTTCGATCCCAGCACACGGTTTCATTCTTTTTCCAAAACTTGCATTATTTTCCATGTTTTCATATTTTCATATTTTCTCTTATTTTAATTAATTTCATATTTTTTATTACGCATTAAAAGTTGTCAAAAATAATTTTCCTTTTGCATTTATTTTCAGAAAATCTTTATTTAATTTAATAAATTAAAAATATATTTTGCATGCATATTTATTTTATTTGTAATTTTGCATTTAAATCATTGTAAACTCATTTTAATTATTAAATTGCATCTAAAAATCCCAAAAATTATCTTAGTATATTTACATTATTTCCGGCATGTCATATTTTTCAATTTAAAATTTGCATTCTTTCTAACATTTTCTCTTATTTGATTTCATCATATTTCGGATTTCATTCGTTTCACGAGTTCTTCAATTCGGACGTTTCTTTACTATTTTCATTTTATTTTCCAATAATGTAGCTGTATATGGGATGTAATAGTTTAATTTAGGATTTTATTTTCCGCATTTTAAAATTATGTATCGCCCCAAAGCCTTGTAATAGCGTAGGACATTTACCTTTACTTTACATTCGCATTTTAATTTCCGCACCCTATAAATTGCTAGTAATTAGGCGTGTATGGCAAGACTAAAATTGAACATAGCCCACTAATTTTCAAGATAACATATTCTGAAATCAACACACTTCTTTCACACACGCACCCCTTAGGGTAATTCTCTCTCGTTGCCTTTGCGAATGCACCATGGTCACGTCCCTCGAACGTAGAGGTATTCTAGCACCGTTGCCTTCAAAAAACAAATCATCATAGTCCCTTCGATACAAAGATCATAAGACCCACGATGTCGCCTCCGAATACTTGATCTTGACCCTCGATTGTCGCCTCTCGAAAATGATGATAGTCCCTTGAATGTGCTAGGATACTTCCTACAAGTTGCTTTCTATGACCATCCGATGTCCCTTGAATGTCGCTTACATCCAACGAATGGAGCTACCTACTAACTAATGGTATGGCTAGCTATTCTAAAGGAATGTAAGTACAATAAAGCGACCAATTAAAGTGGGTAAATAAGTCTTTTAGTTGCTTGCTCTATCAAATGCTTTTCACACCACACTCTTTTCAAAGCTCGATTTCTTTTCAAAGCGAAACATTTCCAAACACTTTGTATACACTCCTACATGAGTCATTACAAAGTCAAAGCGAAATGCCTCTTTCAAAACATTTTTGTCAAACACACAAAAAGCAATTTTTAAAAAGTGATCTAGAGCAACTAAGAGCCAGTGATACTGAATGTCATCTTAATGAAAAAATGTATCTAATCTATTTCATCACATACATTTTGAAAAGTTTGATTGATTGAATCTTTAGTAAGTAAGTTATAGGTGTTTTGCTTGAGTGTACAAGCGTTACCACTTACGAGTTTAAGAAAGATGTTTGAAAAAGATGATTGAATCTTTTAATTGTAAGCATTGGGTGTTTTGCTTGAGTGTACAAGCGTTACCACTTACAGATTAAGAGATGTTTTTGTTTGAAAAGAGTTTGAAAAGTTTTTGATTGTATGTGATGTGATAGATGAGATACTTCTTCCATAGAGATGATAAGCGTCTAAATCTAGGAGAAATTGATTGGATTAAGGGGATGCTTTTAAAGCCCATGGGTCCTTGTATTGTTAGCCAGAGGAGGCATTAGGGGTCATCGAGGGTCCTTGTATGAAGCTCAGAGGAAGCTATAGGGTATGGTGGCTTTGGCTTTAAAAGGATTTCAAGGAAACCATCCTTTTAGGATTAAGAGCAATTTCAAGGAAATTATACTCTGGGTTCTATCCTAGCGTGGGTGATTCTTTGTATTGGAAGCCCAATAGGAGGCATTAAGAGATTTCTGGTCTCTTTCTTTGTTTGATGCCCAGAAGGCTAAACTCAATGAGGAGTTCTTTTGAGCGAAGCCTAAGAGGAGGTTGACTCGGCAGTGTTGTCTTATATGAAGCCTAAGCGGAGGCTAAACTCGAAGAATGAGTTTTCTTATATGAAGCCTAAGAGGAGGTGAACTCGGTTGAAATAGTTACCTTGTACAAAGCCGAGGAGGCTAAAGCGTGAGGAGCATATTGTTAGACTAGTTTTATGTTATAACTAGACAGTTGTATAAACAAGTGTGTGTGTGATATGTATTCACAGGAGTTTATAAAGGAAATTTAAACATATGCATGATGTTTATTTACAAAAGTTTATGAAGGAAATATAAACAAGTGTGTGTAAGCGAGCGTTTAAAGCAGCGTAACTTGATTATTTACAAGTTTGATTGGTGTACAAGGAATGTAAATATGTACACGAGCGGGTATTTATGTACGAGGAGATGTGGATGTACATAGGAGGGTCGGGACTTACACCATAAGGGAGGCCCATTGGTTTAAAAGTAGTTTCACCAGGAATGATGCTCCTTTCAATACCAATGGTATTGATGTATATATAATTGAAACAAAACAAATGATCAAAGTTTATGCATATTTTACAAAAGGCGTCTATTATATCTGGATAAAAATTTGTATGTATATGAAAAGAATTTGATATGTACAAAGAAATATGTATGTACATAAAGAATGTTGGGACTTACAGTAAGGCCCATAGTCGATTAAGAAATTTGAGAGAAAGCAATTCGGTTTTATCGTTTAATCGGATCGATCATGGAAAAATATGTAAGTTTGATGAAAAGTTTTGAAGAATGATTTTGAAAGTGTTTTTGAAAAGTGAAATTTACTTGTGAAAAGTTTTGAACAGAATCGGGCTTCGAAAGTTTGAAAAAATCACCTTTAAAGGTGCTTTCAAAAGTACTCAAAAGTACCGTTTTCGGCTCGATAAAAACATAATCGGATGAAAGTTTTTGTGAAAATTTTTGACACTATCTTAAAATAGGCACATTAATTGACAAGTGTACGAAAAATCACCTCAAAATGAGGAGTTTTGATTGGGATTTGAAAAAGTCAAAGTTTGTAAAAAAAAAATACAAAAGTTTAGTAAAAAATGGTCCCAAAACTTGAACCGGGACACAAATGAGCATGGCATGAAAGTCTTAAGAGTGAGCTGGCAACCGTGGTAATACATCCGTGTATTGAAGTTAAACCAACTAAATATATTTTAAAGCAGTTTTTGAATTTGAAAAGCATTGACTTGTTCTTCCTCTCAATCCTTCATCGACCATAGATCCTTCGTTTCTTGATGAAATCAAAAGATGTAAACATGAAACTTGATCGTTTTAAGCCCAGGAACATGATGATGTCATTTGATTTCATTTATTTTAAGCCTAACATGATTGAATTTCTCAAGAACACGAAGAACCCTAAAATTGAAAATCTTAATTGAAATCGTGTATGGTGAATGATTTTATCAATTGATTGAGGGTTATTGATCGTTGATGGTGCAGAAACAAAATGGCCAAGAGTTTTTTTGACTAGAATCAAAGAATCATAGAGTTTGAAGTTCGATCTCTTACCTGTTCAAGCTGAGATCGAAATCTGCTTTAGAGTGTTTCGGTTGTGATTTTATGATTCTTAGAGCACCACCTTGAGGATCATGTATGAATAGTGCGCTTGCTGGGAATAGCTTGGAATGTTACCAAGTCGACACTGCATATAGCTCAAAGTGAAACTGGAAATCATGGTTAGAGATGTTCTGGTTGATGTTAATGGTTTGGATCATTCATATGAGGTATATTGATGATGTTTGGATGATCAAAACACAAGTTGCTCGACCAATGTTCAAATTCGATAGTTATGGCGGTTTTGGCTTGTGAACATGAAATGCAAAAGCGATTTTCAGTGTTTCTTGTATTGATTTTAAGTTACAAACCTATTCCATATGATATTTACAATATGTTAGACACCAAACATCTTATGTATCTTCACAAATTTTCAAAAATGCAAGATTTCTCAATTTCACTATGTTACTTGGATTTTAAGAAAGAAGAGAGAAAACATGTTCTTGCATGGCTTTGGTGTGGTTTGAAATTGCAAACAAGACCTCTATTTATAGGTCACAAGTTCTGAATGGTAAGTACAAGAGATTGGCTTTGGTATTTACAAGTTGCCTTAGAGGCAAGGAAGTCATTTGCATTAAATGCAAAGGCTTCCTTTAACCATGGTTAAATCTTACCTTGATCCTATCTCTTTACAATTACTCTCTCTCTGATTTTATCAGTTCTAATCCTCTTGGCTGGGTGGCATGCTTCTAGAAAGAAAACTCAAAAATGACCTATAATTTTGAACTTTGTACTTGAAAATCAAGGATTTTGGAGCTTTATGTTTCAAAATCAAAAGTATGGCTAGACTCCATGGATTTGAGAGTTCTTGGACATTTTGGAAAACTTGTTTCAAGGGCTACAACTTTCATGTTTTGAGTTTTTTCCAATTCAAAGTGGAACTATGTGAAAAAATGCCATGAAGTTTGGAAAAAGTATGAAATTTTAACACTTGAAAAATTTTCTAAGTGTTGAAAATTTTGACTTTTGACTTTTCAAATTTCTTGATTTTTATGATCATGATGGATCATTTGAAGTATTTTGATGATTGAAAAGGTTTTGTCTTGAAAAGTTGACCAAAAGTCAAAGTTTGACTTTTCGGTCTGAGATGAAATTTCATCGGATGATCCAGTTGGTGATGAATTATGTGAACTTACGGGATGTTTGAATCCGAAATTAGGTCAACATGTTATATTTAGGATATGAAGATCAATATCTAATCAAAAAGTCATTCATTGATCGAGAAAATCGAGATTGCTCATCCTCGATGAAAACCCTAATTGGTCGATCCTTGATAGATCATGAGAAAAATTTTGATATCGAAGATCGAGGTTGATGATTTGATCAAGATAGATCAAATGAAGTGAGTAAGACTCAAACCCTAATTGCTTACCTCTTGAATCGGATGAAAATTTGATGAAACCCTAATTTTGACACATGAAATTTACAGATTAATTACATTACGAATTGTTAAAGATGAAATAATGAAAATGTGAGGTGGTATATTAGGTCAAAATTGGGGTATAATGAATCCCTATTTAAGTTTCTTTAACACGAGATATGAAGATGAAGATCTTAGTCTTGATAGGTGTGAAGAGACTTAAATATCGAGAATCTTAAATTTTGGACCTAAGATACCAAAAGTGCGGATGATGCAAAATGATTGTAAAAGTTTCACCGGATGATATCAAAGAAAGCGACATGGTGGGGAAAAATTTGTGAGGATGACTCGATCATTTTAAGAAAAGAGGATTTTGTTTGTTGGGAAACATGCAATATGTCTCATTTGGGAAAAGAGATTCACAAAACATGTGAATATACATTGCGCTTTAAACAAAAAGATTACCTACATCGACCTTGTGACAATGTTTAAGGTAAGTGAAGATGATATTACCAATTATCGACCTTGTGATAGTTCATGGTAATGAATTACGAAGATATTACCAATTATCGGTGAAGTGATAACTATAATAAGGTAAATCTTTTAAAAAATTTCTTGAGTATTGACCTTGTGAATAACGGACAAATGATGGAAAGCAGTTTCAAGCGAGTTACGAAGATATTACCAATTATCGGTGATAACTATAACAAGGTAAATCTTGAGATATATTCTTGAGTATTGACCTTGTGAATAACGATTAATATTGGAAATAGATCTCAAAGCGAGTTTCTATTTTCACGGATACAATCTTGCCTAGGATCTTTCTCTTGAGATGATGCGGGCATTTTCATTGAAAGACACATGTTTTCTTTTAGGCGGAAAAACAAGCTGCGGAGATTTTCTTGAGCTGTCATAATTTGAACTTGTTGAGAAGAACAATCTTTTTGACAAGTTTCAAGATAAAAAGGAAATAAGCTCGGATATCGAGGCTATTGCTTATTATTTTGTTGGTTAGAGACAAGGTTCTATCCGAGGAATGAATTGGAAAAGCGGTCAATCAAGACCTTGTTCACGATGAGGAATGATCTCAAGCGGGAGGAGAGAAAAATTTATTTTACGCTTGGGGATAATCTGCTTGGAGAGATGACACACATATGCAGTACATGTAATCTAAACCGATGAAATGAAACAAACATTGAAAATGAGGAATGCATTAATGATGTTATTATGTATGAATGATGAATGTCATATGCATCTTGACAATACTTGACAAGACAATAAAGAGGTATTTGGGAAAAGGACCACGTCACAGTTCAAACAAATACTCGAGCAAAATCCATGACCATAGTGCGATGTTTACGATAATGAATCGAGTTGCATGCCTTAAACTTTTCGAAAAAGGCCTTTCATTGGCAACTTTGTTGGGAATTATTTTTGGATAAGAATACCGTCCTTTGATAACCTTTCTTTGAGGAGAAGAAGACTTCTTTAGCAATTGTTTTATCCTTGAGTTGAAACACTCATGGAGAAAAGTTGAAGTTCCTTTGTTGTTCATAGTTCAAAGGAAAATTTCACTTTTATTTCAAAATTTTGAACTAAAAATTCATTTAAAACTTTTTAGTTTCCACGAGTCGGACCTTTTTGTCGACTTTCTTCATCCTTCTTTGATATAGTTGTCCATGACACGGAGGCGGTCGGGGCGCTTTTCTTGATTAAGTTAATTTGGTCGTATCTACTTTGACACCATTGGCCTCGGATAACTTAGTTTCCATGAGAACTCTCATTGGCGGAATCTCGACTTCTCGAGAACCTTTGCTTCCATGCCGTATACTAGAGAAAGGGTTGCCCTATTGAAGTGCGTCTTTGAAGTCGATACCCATGCGAGCAAATGGCGACATTTGTGCCAATCTTTGTAGGTGATGACCATCTTACGGGCGATCTTTTGATGTTCTTGTTGGCGGCTTCAGCGGCGCCGTTCATCTTTGGCGGTAAGGAGATGAGTTATGATGCTCGATCTTGAATTCCTCACAGTTCCTTCATCATTTTGTTGTTCAAGTTCGATCCATTATGCGTAATGATCTTGCTTGGAACTCCGTATCGGCAAATGAGGTTGTTCTTGATGAACCTCACAACCACTTGTGTTGTCACGTTGGCGTAAGGCGCCGACCCATTTGGTGAAGTAATCAATAGCCACTAGAATGAAGCGATGTCCGTTGGACGCTTTTGGTTCAATGATCCGACCATGTCAATGCCCCATGGAGAAAGGCCACGGAGAGGAGAAGCGTTGAGTAGAGTCGGAGGCACATGGATCTTATCTGCGTAGATCGGCACTTGACATCTCTTGGCGTGTTCTGACAATCGATTCCATTGTTATCCAATAGTTTCTGCTCTTAGGATCTTCTGGACATTGCATGCCCATTCGAATGAGTTCAAAGGAACCTTCATGCACTCATGGATGATCGTATACGCTTCTTGTCGTCGGCGTCGAGCGGGACCATGTCAAAATTTCTTTTGTATAGCACATCTTCGTTTAGGAAAAAATTCCTAGAAAGCCTCCTTAGGGTTTTCTTATCCTTGTACGATGCCCCGAGTGGGTACTCTCGTGTTTGAAGGAAACGCTTGATGTCGTGGAACCACGGTTTATCGTCGAAGCTGCTTGATTCGCGAATACATATGCGAGGTCTTTCAAAGCGTCGATGCGGATCTTAGGCATATCATTCCAATCGTTGACTTTGAACATGGAAGATAGAGTAGCCAAATGCCATTCGATTACGATCTCGGGGATATGATGCGGTTCAACTTTGTTGAAGAAAGTCAACAAGCGTCTCGCATAATCTACGTAGAATCGGACCAAGATGATGAGTTTCATACTTGTCTTTGATTTGATTGATCACAAATTTGAATCTCCATATATGTCAAGGATCTTGATCCTCGAGTCGATAGCTTCTTGATACCCATGATACAAGCTTCATATTCTGCGATGTTGTTGGTGCGATCAAATAGCAATCGGTGAAAATGGGATATGAGATCCCTCGGGAGTGATGATGGCCCCAATTCCATTGCCAAAGACATTAACTACTCCGTCAAAATTAGGCCCCATCTAGATTACGGATCGGGACCTTCTTGGTGGCGGTTCGTCACAATCTTTCATCTTTAAGTACATAACATCCTCGTCGGGAAGTCAAACTTGAGAGATTGGTATTCGTTGGCGGTGATAAGCCAAGTGATCGGCGAGAATGCTTCCTTTGACCGCTTTTTGAGCCGGATCTTGGATGTCATACTCGAGATAATAGCATATGCCATCGAGCAATTCTCCTGTTAAAGCGGCTTTTCAAAGGCGTACTTGATTGGATCCATTTGGAGATTAACCAGTCGTGTGATTGATCATGTCTTGGCGAAGGCGTTTAAAGCCCACACAAAGCACAACATGTTTTCTCGAGCATGGAGTACGAGTTTCACGATCTGTGAACTTTTACTTAGGTAGTAAATGGCATGCTCCTTCTACGGTTTCATCTTCTGTCGAGCACGACCCATGGAATCTTCTATGCAGTAAGGTACATGATTAATGGTCTTCCTTGTTGGAGGAATCGATATTGGTGGTTCGGCGGTATTCCTTAATCTTGTCAAACTCTTTTGGCGATCTTACATCCACACAACCTCTTGATTTTTGGAGAAGCTTGAATATCGGCCCACAGTAGCGGTCATTTGAGAGATAAATGCGGAGATGTAATTCAACCGTCAAGAAATCCTCTTACTTGCTTTTTGTATGTGGCGTAGGCATTTCTTGAATAGCCTTGACTTTGTCGGGGTCGACTTCAATACCTCTTTGTTGACGATGAAGCGTAGGAGTTATCGGATCTTACCCCAAGGTACATTTGTTAGGATTCGGTAATTTGAAATTTCCTTATCATTGAAATAACTTCAAGAGATATTCTATATGCTCTTCTTGATTATCGACTTTGCTATCATGTCGTCTACATAGACTTGATCTCTTTGTGCATCATATCATGAAGCAGTAGTCATTGCCCTTTGGTAAGTTCTTTGCATTCTTTAATCAAGCGACATTACTTTGTAGCAAAAAGTGCCCCATGGCGTGATGAAGGATGTCTTCTCCATGTCTTGAGGAGCCATTACGATCGATTGTAGCGGAGAAAGCGTCCATGAAGGAAAAGGCGTTGAATTTTGCGGTGCTATCCACTAGCATATCAATATCGCGGTAGTGGGAAATCGTCTTTAGGACTAGCTTTGTTCAAGTCATTAGTCAACACACATTCGACCTTTCCATCTTTCTTGGAGCAGGCACTATGTTGGCTAGCCATTGAGGATACTCGAAGTCACAAGGAAACTGCGTCGGTACTTTTGAACTTCCTTTTTGATTTTGTCGGCCATTTCAGGGTGAACTCTCCTCAGTCTTTGTTTAACTGGTGGACACTCCGGTCTTAATGGCAAGAGATGCTCCACGATGCTGGTATCTAAACCCGGCATATCCTCGTAGGACCAAGCAAATACATCGGCGTATTCTTTGAGAAGACTTATCGGTTTGCTCTTGGCGTTGTTGTCGAGTGAGCTCGATGTTCACTTCTTTCTCTTCTTGAACCCAGTTGATCACTTCAAAGGCTCTTTGTGAGGTTGAATGATTCGTTCCTCGTGCTTAAGTAGTCGAAATATCATCAGGATTTCTTCTTCAACTTCTTCCTCGGCGACTTCACGAGGATTTCAAAGTTGGGAGAGAGCATAGAGTTATTAGTTCAATGGATTTGTCCATACATTGTCTGCATATTTGATTTATTTTTATTAATTAACTCTTTTTCATTCATTTTTAAAAAGTTAATGTGAAAGTGTATGATTATACTTTTTTGAAGATTTTTATTGTGTTTTTTAGGATTATCATTTCAAGAAAGGGTAAAAATAAAAACAAACACAAAATGTGGAATCAAAACAACGTTTTATTTATGATTCACAATATGAAGCAGGGCCTTAAAATACAAACTCATTTGTCTTGGGCAAGACAAAGAGAAATTATTTAAAAGCTAAACCCTATAAAACATCTCTTCGCTTTGGGCGGCGAGAGTTCAAACAAAAGCAAAGATAAACTACTTAGAACTATGAACATTAGTCCGAACTTCAGCAGGTTTCCGATGGTGGCGAACTCCTTGGAAGTCGAGGTATACGGTAGTTTTCACTTGGTTTAATCCTTGAGTAGACTTTGGTGGTTGGCGATCGAGCTTTGAAGATTGACGGACGGACCTTGCCTTTGTGCTACTAAAGCGATCTTCTTACGCTTGATGAGCAGATCGGGAAGCATGGGATCGGCATATGTATTTTCTATCGGCATTTGCGTTGAATTACGGGGATGTACCCTCCAATCTTACGGTGAGACTCATTATGGCGACACTTTCTATTCGTATCCGATATCTTTGATCCTCGGTAATCACGTTGATGTAGTGATAGTTAGGATGGGTTTAACAAACTCCACAGTAGCGTTAAGTAGAGATCTTCGTTGGGGACCTCGATTTGTTGATGAGATCGAGGAAGGCGTATGTAACTCTTACGGTTGACTAGGGTACTCAAAGAATCACCCCATCCGATTGGGTGGATATCTTCAATTCGATTTTTGAGCTTTCGTATGATGTATTTCACCATATAGTCAAACTTGCCACTTGGTTCTCCCAGGGTGTCCCAAACTTGAGAAGAGTTAGATGGATTTTCATTACATTTGTAGGGATATGCCTTTGAATTGATCGGTTGGAGGATAGTACGGTGCATAAGATTCTTCACGAGACACATATTGAGTGGTAAGATAAGTGCTCCACTCTTGAGATCCGGAGAGATTGTCTTCATCACCTTCAATGGTAATAACGTTAACTTCTTGAAGAGCAGGTTTAGAAACCCCCATTGAATACTTCTTTGATCGGACGATGCTTCATCCCATTGCTTGTCTTTGGAGAATCTGGTGCAAACCAGTCGACTTTGTCTCGTTGTTGTGCGGTTTGATTACTTGTCCCCGACCTTGACATACCATCTTTTACTATCTGCTTTCTTTGTAGAGGAGATAGATGATCGCTTTGATTGTAGATTCATCTTAGCAGTTTCACGGAGCTGCGTCCCTTCAACGTCGTTGGGCGTGAAAGAAAAGTGGATAAATGGCTTACTAGCTAAGCTTGTTCACCGATGATGGTTACTAGCTTCCCATTTCTTGTAATTTGAGTTTCGGATGGAAGTGGATGTCACGACTCACCTTCGTGTATCCATGGTCTTCCTAGCAAGCAACTATAAGCAGTTTGGAACATCCATGACTTGGAAAGTGATTTGGAAAGTATCGCGGACCAATTGTCATCGGAGATCGACTTCCCAATAAGCGACTTCCTTGATCCGTCAAAGGCTCTTACCACTATGTCATTGAACTTCATCGGTGTTCCTTTGTAAGCTAAGCGGCGAGTCGTTTTGGCATTACGTTTAAGGATGAACCGTATCTACTAATACATTGGACGAGAATCGATTGACAAATCATTGAGATATGCGAGCAGTTGTGATCTTTCCTTCCTCAGGAGTTCCTCATCCTTGAAACTTAGATTATTGCAAGGCATTATGTTGCCCTGATTCCTCCAAGCTGATGCGTAGTCACATCGTGATCTACATAAGCGATCTAGTACTTTCATTAAAGCTTCTCGGTGAGCTTGAGTTCAAAAGTAGAGATAATATAGAAATCTTGGAAGATGCATCGGTGATCCACGACTCATACTCGCTTTTCTTGATTAACTTGATTATCTCATCAAAATACGTGTTGGCGTTGGTTATATCGGTGGACCAACATTTGTGTCGGATTGACAACGGGGAATCCTTGTAGGGTTCTCGGATGGTGTATTAGCGGATTTTGTCTAACAACGGGAACAATAAGCGGTTTTGGTAGCGGCGGAGTATGTACTCATCACTTAGCGTTACTCGTCGAATCTCGATTATGTTGACATTGGTGAAAGAGTCGGCATGGGTTTCTCCTTCCATCCTCTATCATGGTTGCATTGTATTGATAGGGAATTGCTTTGTTAGAGCGTAGGAAGCAGACGGTAGGCAAATCACCAAGGAGACTACGGAGCGTTTGAACCGTTATATTCAATCTCCACGTGCTTGGGTACATTGGCAAGGGGACAATAACGTTTACTTGAGTTTTCGAGTTGATATCTGAGACTAAAAGCTCATGCGGAAAATGCCTCTTGTATTCACGTCATAGTCATCTACATTTACGTAGATCGTATGTCACAGGTGTCTAGTAATCGTTGAATATACGCTCTTATGGTTGGACATCCTCGAAGATCCTTGAAGCGGATGTTGCAAGCTCGTAATCGTGTTTAGTGAAAACACCCATTGTCTTGTCATGTATCATGGAGATGTACCAAGTTTCCTCGATCAGATTCACATACGTGACGAGATACCGATTGTATTCCTTAGTATCAAATTCCTTTGTATGTCCCTTGTATTGGGAAGTGGATTTGCTTGCGTTGGTTTGTATTTCTAAAGGAAAGAAGATTAGACTTTACTAATCTACATGCTTTAGATTTTAACATATGCAATGCTCGAGATCATGGCCGGTGCCCTTGATGAAAAGGGCAAAATCGTCCGCTTTGTACCACCATGGCAATTTTTAGGGCAGGAGGTGGTGACCTTATCTGTACAAGATTCCTTTCTATTAATGGGGTATAGTTACGTATGCGTCATCGAATTGAGTCGTGCGAGACCGGCGCGGTTTTGATTGTTAAACTCTTGAGCATTGTTGAGAAACATTGAGTTTGTTGGAGCTGAACAATTCCGTATTTGGACTTGTGTTAACAGTAGGCGTTATGGCGACTACATCATTGTTGACATTCTTCGCGGTTTCCCTCGGGACACCATTCCTATGTCATGTTCCTTTTTCTTTGGAAAAGCGGTTCCAACCCTCTTGGTTCCTTGAAGATCCACCTCTTTGGTTGGCGTCCGGTTCGAACTCCTTCCTCTGCCGCATTCCCATGCTTACCATCTCGGTGAAATCTCGGGAGGCGCTAGCGATCATTCGTTAAAGTAAAATGGGCCAAGAGTGTTTAAGAAAACCTTGGTCATCTCCTTCTCTTCAACGGTGGGTTGAATTGGGCAATTTCCCTCCATCGTTGGCGTATTCTTTGAATGTCTCTCTTTCCTTTTGAGACATGGGCGGAGTTAATCGATGCAGGGCCATATCAAGTTGAACTTATATTGTTGGATGAAGGCTTCACCTAAGTCATTTAATGTTTGGATATTATTTGTAGCCCATGTACCACTTTAGTGCGGCAAGTAAGACTGTCTTGGAAGTAATGGATTAACAACTGGTGATTGTCGTTGTATGTAGACATTTTCCTGGCATACATCGTAAGATGACTTTGTGGACAGGAATTTCCTTTATACTTTTCAAAGTCGGGGACTTTGAATTTCTGATATCCTTACGAGGAACTAAGCCGAGATCATGGGCGTTCTTCCCAAATAATTCCTTTCCACGAATTGTTTTTATCTCAAGCTACATTTTGAGGAGCTGTTCTTGGAGATTCTCCAGAGAGCCACGAGGATTCGTGTTATCGCCTGGAATATGGTGAACTTCTTCATCTGCGATGAGTGTGTGCACTGGGCTGAGTTAAATCATGATCGGTTGAGAAACCGTCATAGTTACTTGCGGAAAAGTTATTCCACGTTGCGGAGTAAGTGTTGAGTTTTGCAAAGTAGGTACTTGCGTGGTTGTTTGTACTTGAGAAGTCGGTTGGCGAAATCCGATGCCAAAATTGAAAGGCATGCCCATGGATAACCGGCATCTTGAAGAGTGAACTCTTGGCTAGCAGTTGGCCCAGATAGAGTGTCCTCTGAAATCATTGCTTGATTTTGTACTTGATGTCGCTTGCGACTTTCTTGTTCTTGATGAGTTGACCAAAGTGAGTCTTTCCACCTCTTCTTGCGGTGTTGTCCTTTGTGCTCTGTTCAACATTTTCTTGCTCAAATCCTTCCATTACTTTCCTTCTTTTTGAGCGTGTATTGTATTTTCGAGTTGGTGTGGGCGTGGTGAGAAACTCTAAGGCAGCAGCTTGCGATCTTTTCCTTTGGAAAAAATTCCAAAGATCAAACTCTAGACAATAGACTCAAAATGCAAAGTATGATGCATGATTATGAATGTAAAGAAAGATTTCCAAAATTTCGCTAAAAGAAATTTACGGCAAATATTTGGATGGAAAACACTTATTTTATTAATTATTGAAAGAAAATTACAACAATTACATTTTTGAGCATTGCTCACACAAATGATAAAATAAATGATAAAATTACAATCTAAACTAATTAATCGTCCTCGTCGGATGAAGATCCAAAGGCTTGATGTAGCTTGACTTGAGTTTCCTTCCATAGTGAGCTTTTAGTTCGACTTTCTCGGATTTTAGCTTGCGATGACTTTCTTCCACTCGTCGGGAGGCGGGATCATGGTTGTCATTTCCTCGAGCTTTCTTTTCCTTTCTTTGATGTATCTTTTGATCGCGTTATCTTTACGGAGAATCTTCTCATCTTTCTCCATGAGCCATTCATCTTGGAAATAAAGCGTCTTTTCATGATCTTTGACACCTTCTTGAGCTTCTTGTTTCGAGATCGGTCTTAAGGAACTTGTTTTCCAAAGCTTCTTTCTCAAGCCTCGTCTTGGCCAAAGCTTCTTGGTATTCTCCCATAGTCTCGGCAGGGAAAAATTGTTGATTTGGAAGTTGTTGAGAACATGGGTTCTTCATAAGCATAAGGCATTGAAATTCCTTTTCTTTTCTTTACCCAAAGTGTAGATTTCCATGGCTACACAATTCTTTGCTTTCCTTTTTCCTTCCTTGGATGTGATGCCAAGCTCGATCATCTGGCTTTCAAACCTTGGGAATCCTCCCCTTCATGATAGAAGTAGCTCTTTACTGTAAAACCAAGAGGTTTACTAGAGTTTGCGTATCAGAGTTGACGTCTTGCCGAGAATGGGTTGTAGTTGATTCCTCTTTTCGTAGATGTGAGTGCGTTGGCAAATTCTCCACGACTTTCAATGATTTCCATCTCATTTTACGCAAGGTATACCAATGGATATCGTCGTTTGTAAGAGACATGAGTCTTCTTGACCAATGCCAATCGTCTTTGTTTCGCGGAAGATAGGAGATTTAGGCAAGTGTGAGACAATCCATTTGAAAAATAGAGGTACCTGACACACGATAGTTCCATCTCCTTGGCGATTCCTATGATGAATGGAATCGTGTCACCAAGCAGTGGGAGCAGGATTTCCAATCGAAAGATCCTTATGGCGTTGATATCAGCGAAACTTGGGACGTTGAAACAACACCATCCATAGATGAGTAAAGCTAAAATAGCTTCAAAGGCTACCATACTAAACCCGGGAGAATTTAAGAGCCTTCTCCATTAGGAACTTTGAAGTTAGTCCTAAGAGTTTTCCTTTGGTAGTTAGGTTTTGTCTATCTCGATTTCTTTAAGTGAGTCATTGTTGCAATGGTGGTGACTTAGGAATGGCTTCGAACCATTGAAGGCACTTTATCGATCTTGAGATACCTAGTATGTGTGCGTACTCTTCCAAAGTAGGCATCAAGATAGTCGAGGAAAGTGAAGCGATAAAGCGGATCGTAAAAGCGAGCGAAAGTTTTGAAATCCTTCATCAACGTTAGTGTTGAGAATAGTTAAAAGAGTTCCATAGCGTTTTACGAAATCAGGGATCTTCTACCAAGGATGCTAACTCTTTCAACTTTCCTACATTAGGAATTCTAAAGCTGTATCTCTTGGTGAATCTTCCTCGGCGTCCATCACTCAACCTAAAATATTTACAAAGAAAAATCTCTAAATTCTTTGGAAATGGGAAGAAAAATGAAGTTTTGAATGAATGCATGAATACTACAAACATGGTTAGTAGTTATACACACGGTCAGCGTTCGAAGTCACGAGCATGAGGCCTAGATAAGAATCAAGCGTGGGTAAGTTCTAAGGGCTTATTCATACGTGAAGCGGGTTCTCACGATATCTGAGGCTCAATGCTTCTCTTTGAAATATTATCGGATTTGTTGAATACTCGAAGTCGATAATATTTTTCAAGAAAAACTACTTTGATCGTAGTCTCGCATGACAATTATTCTAAGCTTCGCTTGAATAATTTACGCTACATCTAAATGGCGAGGATGGGTTATGTGTTCTCTGACCACTCGACCGTTAGTTCTCTTGAAAGCAAAATGTCTTCGCAAATACTTGCTAAACACAAATACTCCCAAGACAACCTCCAGCGAGAGAGATCTCAAATTAACTCAGTAATCTTGAGACTTCTCACAAGTTAATAGGACTATACCCCACTAGATCTTAAAATGTTTCTTAAATCGGGTTAGGATTTCTTTCCATCGAGATGAAATCGTGAAAACACATTAAAGAAAAACAAACATATGCACATATGAAAGCAACCCTTCTTTCTTTTGAAAACAAAAAAGCTTGGTGCTCTTGAGCGAGTCACATTTTTGAAAATCAAAATTCAGTACTCCCGGTAGTCGCCATTTTTCTGTTCGCGTTAAAAGTGGCCAGCTGAGAATCGAATATGAATTGATTCTGCGGCTCGAAGCGATTCTCTTTTGATTTGTTTATAAAGATGCATGAGCATCAGCTTTATTATTTTCAACACAAGAAATTATGATTATGAAAAGGGAAAATTGCTAATACCCTAATTGATCGTGTGACTAGCGCAAACTAGGCATAGCGCATTGGGAGATTAGGGTAAGGGGTTTGTTATATAAAGGGAATAGATGGAGCACCCTAAATATATATAGTTATCTATAGCTTTATATATGAATCGTTTGATATGTTTGTGTGTTTTAATTGCTATTTCTATGATTGGGAAAGTTTCTCCTTTGGATTTTAAGAAGGATAGATTATGTGGGATCCTAGTGTTGTTATTATTGTGCTGTAAAGATCATTGGATCTTACGCATACATATCCTTAGTGGGAATCGAGCATTTGTAGCTCGGATCTAAAGGGATCTATGGTTTGTTTGGTGAGAGAGAAAGAAATTTGCTCGCAAGGATGAGACCTTGTGCCTCGTATTCTCAAAGGATGTTGAGAAAGTCGAGCAATCGTAGTTCCCACTTATGCTAGTGGAAGCAGCGGGATGTTATTAAGAGCGTGAGCGAATGTCATCTTAATGAAAAATGTATCTAATCTATTTCATCACATACATTTTGAAAAGTTTGATTGATTGAATCTTTATAAGTAAGTTATAGGTGTTTTGCTTGAGTGTACAAGCGTTACCACTTACGAGTTTAAGAAAGATGTTTGAAAAAGATGATTGAATCTTTTAATTGTAAGCATTGGGTGTTTTGCTTGAGTGTACAAGCGTTACCACTTGATTAAGAGATGTTTTTGTTTGAAAAGAGTTTGAAAAGTTTTGATTGTATGTGATGTGATAGATGAGATACTTCTTCCATAGAGATGATAAGCGTCTAAATCTCGAGGAGAAATTGATTGGATTAAGGGATGCTTTTAAGAAGCCCATGGGTCCTTGTATTGTTAGCCCAGAGGAGGCATTAGAGGTCATCGGGTCATCGAGGTCCTTGTATGAAGCTCGAGAGAAGCTATAGGGTATGGTGGCTTTGGCTTTAAAGGGATTTCAGGGAAATCCTTTTAGGATTAAGAGCAATTTCATAGGAAATTATACTCTCGGTTCTATCCTAGCGTGGGTGATTCTTTGTATTGGAAGCCCAATAGGAGGCATTAAGAGATTTCTGGTCTCTTTCTTTGTTTGATGCCCAAGAGAGGCTAAACTCAATGAGGAGTTCTTTTGAGCGAAGCCCAAGGAGGTGACTCGGCGGGGAGTGTTGTCTTATATGAAGCCTAAGCGGAGGCTAAACTCGAGATGAATGAGTTTTCTTATATGAAGCCTAAGAGGAGGCTGAACTCGATTGAAATAGTACCTTGTACAAAGCCAGAGGAGGCTAAAATTGTGGGAACCTATTGGTTAGACTAGTTGTTATGTTATAACTAGGCGATTGTATAAACAAGTGTGTGTGTGATATGTATTCACGAGGAGTTTATAAAGGAAATATAAACATATGCATGATGTTTATTTACAAAAGTTTATGAAGGAAATATAAATAAGTGTGTGTAAGCGAACATTTAAAGCAGTAACTTGATTATTTACAAGTTTGATTGGTGTACAAGGAATGTAAATTTGTACGAGCAGGTATTTATGTCACGAGGATGTGGATGTACATAGGAGGGTGGGACTTACACCATAAGGGAGGCCCATTGGTTTAAAAGTAGTTTCACAGAATGATGCTCCTTTCAATACCAATGGTATTCGATGTATATACAATTGAAACAAAAACAAGCGATCGAAGTTTATACGTATTTTACAAAACGTCGTATTATATACGAGATAAAATTTGTATGTATATGAAAAGAATTTGATATGTACAAAGAAATATGTATGTACATAAAGAATGTTGGGACTTACAGTAAGGAGGCCGTGTCGATTAAGAATTTGAGAGAAAGCAATTCGATTTTATCGTTTAATCAGATCGATCATGGAAAAAGATGTAAGTTTGATGAAAAGTTTTGAACAATGATTTTGAAAGTGATTTTGAAAAGTGAAATTTACTTGTGAAAAGTTTTGAAAAGAATCGGGCTTCGAAAGTTTGAAAAAATCACCTTTAAACGTGCTTTGAAAAGTACTCAAAGTACGTTTTCGACTCGATAAAACATAATCGAATGAAAGTTTTGTGAAAATTTTGACACTATCTTAAAATAGGCACATTAATTGACAAGTGTACAAAAAATCACCTCAAAATGAGGAGTTTTTATTGGGTTTTGAAAAAGTCAAAGTTTGTAAAAAAAAAAAAAGTTTGGTAAAAATGGTCCCAATTTGTGAACACGGGACACATTAGGCAAGGCATGGCATGAAAGTCTTAAGAGTGAGCTGGAAACTGCTGGGGCGACAATACATCCGTGTATTGAAGTTAAACCAACTAAATATATTTTAAAACAGTTTTTGAATTTGAAAAGCATGACTTGTTCTTCCTCTCGATCCTTCATCAACCATAGATCCTTCGTTTCTTGATGAAATCAAAAGATGTAAACATGAAACTTGATCGTTTTAAGCCCAGGAACATGATGATGTCATTTGATTTCATTTATTTTAATCCTAACATGATTGAATTTCTCAAGAACACGAAGAACCCTAAAACTGAAAATCTTAATTGAAATCGTGTATGGTGAATGATTTTATCAATTGATTGAGGGTTACTAATCGTTGATGGTGCGAAACAAAATGGCCAAAGTTTTTGGTGGAATCAAAGATCATAGAGTTTGAAGTTCGAGCTCTTACATTCAAGTGAGATCGAAATCGCTTTAGAGTGTTTCGGTTGTGATTTTATGATTCTTAGAGCACCGACCTTGAGGATCATGTATGATAGTGCGCTTGCTGCGGAATAGCTTGGAATGTTACGACCAAGTCGACGCATATAGCTTAAAGTGAAACGGAAATCATGGTTAGAGATATTACGGGTTGATGTTAATGGTTTGGATCATTCATATGAGGTATATTGATGATGTTTGGATGATCGAAAACACAAGTTGCTCGAGCCAATGTTCAAATTCGATAGTTATGGCAGTTTTGGCAAGCTTGTGAACATGAAATGCAAAAACTGATTTTCAGTGTTTCTTGGATTGATTTTAAGTTACAAACCTATTCCATATGATATTTACAATATGTTAGACACCAAACATCTTATGTTTCTTCACAAATTTTCAAAAATGCAAGATTTCTCAATTTCACTATGTTACTTGGATTTTAAGAAATAAGAGAGAAAGCATGTTCTTGCATGGCTTTGGTGTGGTTTGAAATTTCAAACAAGACCTCTATTTATAGGTCACAAGTTCTGAATGGTAAGTACAAGAGATTGGCTTTGGTATTTACAAGTTGCCTTAGAGGGCAAGGAAGTCATTTTGCATTAAATGCAAAGGAAGCTTCCTTTTAACCATGGTTAAATCTTACCTTGATCCTATCTATTTACAATTACTCTCTCTGAGATTTTATCAGTTCTAATCCTCTTGGCTAGGTGGCATGCTTCTAGAAAGAAAGAAAAACTCAAAAATGACCTATAATTTTGAACTTTGTACTTGAAAATCAAGGATTTTGGAGCTTTATGTTTCAAAATCAAAAGTATAGCTAGACTCCATGGATTTGAGAGTTCTTGGACATTTTGGAAATCTTGTTTCAAGGGCTACAACTTTCATGTTTTGAGTTTTTTCCAATTCAAAGTGGAACTATGTGAAACAATGCCATGAAGTTTGGAAAAAGTATGAAATTTTAACACTTGAAAAATTTTCTAAGTGTTGAAAATTTTGACTTTTTGTTGACTTTTCCGAATTTCTTGATTTTTTATGATCATGATGGATCATTTGAAGTATTTTGATGATTGAAAAGGTTTTGTCTTGAAAAAGTTGACCAAAAGTCAAAGTTTGACTTTTCAGTGCAAATGAAATTTCATCAGATGATCCAGAAATTGACTGATGAATTCTGTGAACTTCTCTGATGTTTTGAATCCAGAAATTAGGTCAACATGTTATATTTAGGATACGAAGATCAATCTCTAATAAAAAAATTTATTCATTGATCAGAAAATCAGAGATTGCTCATCCTCGATGAAAACCCTAATTGGTCGATCGTTGATAGATCATGAGAAAAAATTTGATATCTGAAGATCAGAGGTTGATGATTTGATCAAGATAGATCAAATGAAGTGAGTAAGACTCAAACCCTAATTGCTTACCTCTTGAATCAGATGAAAATTTGATGAAACCCTAATTTTGACCTGTGAAATTCACACCCGCTTAATTCTGTTCTGGACTGTTAAAGATGAAATAATGAAAATGTGAGGTGGTATATTACGTCAAAAATTGGGGTATGACACCTACCAGTTTATATTCTCTAGATTTTCTATAACATAAGCCAAGGTTATTAGTACCTTTTAGATACTTGAAAATTTGCTTAACGGTTGTTAAGTGAGATTCTCTAGGATCTGATTGGAATCTAGCACAGAGACAAACACTATATAGAATATCAGGCCTTGAAGCTGTTAAATAAAGGATATAACCAATCATGCCTCTATAGAGCTTCTAATATACTTTCTTACTTACCTCTTCCTTTTCCAAGATGCATGGGGGTTTTGGTTGGTTAGCAATCTGACATGTTAAATTTCTTTAGAAGTTCTTTAACATACTTACTATGATGTATGTAAGTTCCTTCTGGATATTGATTGATTTGAATTCCCACAATGAATTTAAATTCTCCCATAAGACTCATTTCAAATTCTGCTTGCATATATTTAGAAAACTCTCTCCCAGGGGAGGCTTTAGTAGAGCCAAAAAATATATCATCAATGTAAATTTTACATATCAGAATGTCATTTTTAAATGATTTACAAAATAAAGTAGTGTCCACTTTCCCTCTGGTGAAATCTCTTTCTAAAAGAAAATTATTCACTCTTTCATACGAAGCTCTGGGAGCTTATTTTAGACCATATAAAGATTTTTTAAGTTTATAAACATATTCTAGATGTTTTGTGTTTTCAAAACTAGGGGTTGGTGTACATATACTTCTTCATCAATGTAACCATTTAAAACACACTCTTTACATCCATCGATAAAGAAGCGATATTGAAGTTAACATCATAAGAAATTAAGTCGATATATTCTAACTTTGGCGGTGGAACAAAGGTTTTATATAATTTATCCCTCTTCTGATTATAACCTTGTGCACGATCGACTTTGTTCGACTACTTCTCCTTGCTCACTTAGCTTATTTTTGAAGACCCATTTAGTTCCAATAATGTTAACACATTTTAGTGCAGGAACAAAATCCCATACATCATTTTGATAAATTGATTTACTTCTTCTTACATTGCCATAATCGGTCATTGTCTTGAAGAGCTTCATCTATAGAGGTTGGTTCTATCGAGGACACAAGACCCATGAGATATTCTTTAGATTTTTGAATGTGGATCTAGTTACGATGGATCATCTTTCTTTCGAATCATATCCTCAAGATGAACTAAAACATACAGGTTGTTTCTTGGATGGGTTCTTGAGAGGTTTCTTTGGTGTTGATAACTTCTTCATGGTAGGGTGGCGAGCTTGTATCTTTAGAAGTCTATCTTTTGTACCTTTAATTTGAACTTATATATAAAGATTCATTTTGCTTTGACTTACGAGGCCAGCTTATCATCAAATATGGCGTTAATGGATTCTTCCAAAATTAGTGTTTCGATGTTATATACTACTGTAGCCTTTTGGCGTTCGAATATCCTAACATTAAATACTTTTGTGCCTTAGAATCAAACTTGTTTATATGATGTTTGGTATTCAAAATAAAACAAGTACATCCAAAGGATGAAAATATGAAATGTTGGGCTTTACGCTCTTCCTGATTCATAAGGTCTTCTCGAATAGGTCTTATGGAATTATATTACGAATATAACATGATGTGTTTAATGCTTCAGCCCAAAAATTTTAGCAATGTTAGTCTCATTGATCATGGTTTGATCCATTTGTAAAGTTACATTCCTCGTTCTACAACTCCATTTTATTGTGGAATTCTAGGACAAGAAAAATCATGACAAATTCCATTTTCATTAAAAGTTTTTAAAATCTTTGTTTTCAAATTCTCCACCATGATCACCGACTTTTACAATCCTAAATTATTTTTCATTTGGACTTGATTCTGAAGTTAGAGAAAACAAAATGTGACTCATCCTTGTGTCTTAAGAACTTTACCCATGTCCATCTACTTTAGTCATCTCGATCACCATTCCATACTTCTTGCCAGCGATGGATGCAATTTTCCTTTGGTCAAACGGATCAATATGTAGAAGTTATAATGGCTAGAGGTAGAAACAACATTTTTAGATTTAAAAGGAGGTTTGAAAATTTTCCTTTTGACATGTGTTCGCGTTAAAGGTGTCGCTAGAAGATTGAATATGAATTGATTCTCGGCTCGAACGATTACTCTTTGATTTGTTTATAAAGATGCATGAGCATCAAGCTTTATTATTTTCAACACAAGAAAAGATGATTTAATGATTATGAAAAGGGAAAAATTAATACCCTCGATTGATTTTGATATGCGTAACGACTAAGCAAAACTAGGCGCAACATTGGGAGATTAAGTAAGGGGATTGTTATATAAAGGGAATAGATGGAGCACCTAAATATATATAGTTATCTATAGCTTTATATATGAATATGTTTGATATGTTTGTGTGTTTTAATTGCTATTTCTATGATTGGGAAAGTTTCTCCTTTGGGATTTAAGAAACGGTAGATTATGTAGGATCCTAGTGTTTGTTATTATTGTGCTCGCAAAGATCTGTGGATCTTCTGCATACATATCCCCTAGTGGGAATCAGAGCATTTGTAGCTCGGATCTCGGGATCTGGTTTGTTTGGTGCGAGGAGAAAGAAATTTGCTCGGCAAGGATGAGACCTTGTGCCTCGTATTCTCAAAGGATGTTGAGAAAATCGAGCAATCGTAGTTCCCACTATGCTAGTGGAAAGCAACGGGATGTTAGTAAGAGACAGACAAATGTCATCTTAATGAAAAATGTATCTAATCTATTTCATCACATACATTTTGAAAAGTTGATTGATTAAAATCTTTAATAAGTAAGTTATAGGTGTTTTGCTTGAGTGTACATGCGTTACCACTTACATGTTTCAGAAAGATGTTTGAAAAAATGATTGAATCTTTTAACTGTAAGCATTGGGTGTTTTGCATGAGTGTTCAAGCGTTACCACTTACAGATTAAGAGATGTTTGAAAAATGATTGAATCTTTTAATTGTAAGCATTGGGTGTTTTGCTTGAGTGTACAAGCGTTACCACTTACGATTAAGAGATGTTTTTTGTTTGAAAAGAGTTTGAAAAGTTTTTGATTGTATGTGATGTGATAGATGAGATACTTCTTCCATAGAGATGATAAGCGTCTAAATCTAGGGAGAAATTGATTGGATTAGGGATGCTTTTAAAGCCCATGGGTCCTTGTATTGTAATCCCAAGATGAGGCATTAGGGTCATCGAGGTTCCTTGTATGAAGCTCGAGGAAGCTATAGGGTGTGGCTGGCTTTGGCTTTAAAAGGATTTCATAGGAAACCATCCTTTTGGAATTAAGAGCAATTTCATCGAAATTATACTCTCGGGGTTCTATCCTAACGTGGGTGATTCTTTGTATTGGAAGCCCAATAGGAGGCATTAAGAGATTTCTAGTCTCTTTCATTGTATGATGCCGAGAGGCTAAACTCAATGAGGAGTTCTTTTGAGCGAAGCCCGAGGAGACTCAACATGGGAGTGTTGTCTTATATGAAGCCTAGCGGAGGCTAAACACGGATGAATGAGTTACCTTGTACAAAGCCAAGAGGAGGCTAACTCTATGGGAGAGTTATCTTGTATAAAGCGAAGGAGGCTAAGCTGTGGGAACCTATTGGTTAGACTAATTGTTATGTTATAACTAGGCAGTTGTATAAACAAGTGTATGTGTGTGATATGTATTCACGAGGAGTTTATGAAGGAAATATAAATAATGCATGATGTTCATTTACAAGAGTTTATGAAGTAAATATAAACAAGTGTACGTAAACGAGCGTTTAAAGCAGCGTAACTTGATTATTTACAAGTGCGAATTGTGTACAAGGAGGTGAATATGTACCGAGCAGTATTTATATACGAGGAAATGTGGATGTACATAGGAGGTTGGGACTTACACCATAAGGGTGGCCCATTGGTTTTAAGCGGTTTCACGAGGAATAATGCTCCTTTCAATACCAATGGTATTGATGTATATCTGAGACGAAAGCGAAGCGAATGATCGAAGTTTATACATGAAAAGTATCTTTATTATGTATAGACAAAGATTGGTATGAATATAAAATAAATTTTGATATGTACAAGGAAAATATGTATGTACATAAAAGAATGTTTTGTTTGTGTATACAGTGAAGTGAAAACAAACGATCGAAGTTTATGCTTGAGTATGAAAAAGTATTTGTATTATGTACAGATGAAAATTTGTATGTATCTGAAGAGAGTTTGATATGTACAAGGAAATAATTACGTACATAAAAGAATGTTTTTGGGACTTACACCGTGAGGGAGGCCCATGATCGATTAAGAAATTCGAGAGAAAATGAATTCGGTTTTATCGTTTAAATCGGATCGATCATGGTAAAAATGATGTAAGTTTGATGAAAAGTTTATGAAGAAATGTTTTTTGAAAGTGTTTTGAAATGTGAAGTTTATTTATGAGAAGTTTTGAAAAGAATCGGAAGTCGAAAGTTTGAAAAATTCACCTTTTAAAGGTGGTTTGAAAAGTGTCAAAAGCGTCGTTTTTGGCTCGATTAAAATATGATCAGATGAAAGTTTTTTCTGAAAATTTTTGCACTGTCATAAAATAGATATATTTATTGACAAGTGTACAAAAAATCACCTCAAAATGAGGAGTTTTGATTGGTTAAAAAAAAAGTTAAAGTTTGTGAAAAAACATGAAGAAAATATGAAAAGTTTGAAAAAAATGGTCCATGGGAGGTTTGAACCGGACACATGGGTAACATCGTGGCAAAGAGAACTACGGCGGTGGCAACCGGCGGGACAAGAGTTCATTCGTGTATTTGAATCAAAACACGTGTTAATATTATATTGGAAAATTTAAATTTGAAAAACACCAAGAACACGCGCGAATTGTTCTTCATCCTCAATCCTTGATCAATGCTATAATCCTTGTTTCTTGATGAAATTGGATGAAGTAAACATGAAAGTTGCTCGAAATTTAACAAGGAATATGATGGTAGTTGTTAATTCTATTTATTTTTGGTTAATCATGATTAAATTCTCAGAAAACGTGAAGAACCCTAGAACTGAAAATTCTAATTGAAATGATGTATGGTTGATGATTTTTCAAATTGTTTGAGGGTTAAGGATCGTGAGAGGTGCAGAAAACAAATGGCCAAGATTTTTTTTGTTTAAATACAAGGAATCATGAGATTGAAGTTCGACCTCTTACCTGTTGAAGCTTGAATCGAATTCTGGATTTGAGTGATTCCAGTTGTTGTTTGATGATTGTTTAAGCACCAGTGGCTTCTATGGAAGATGTATGATCACCACGCTTGCTCGAAATGCCTGGAACTCTCAACCAAGTCCACACAGGCTGAAAATGGAGCTTGATTTTTGGGTTAGAGTTATTACGAGTTAGTAGTTATTGATCGCATCATGTCTATGATGTTCATGGATGATGTTTGGATGCTTAGAACTTAAGTTACTTAAGCGAGCCATGAATTGAAACTTAAAGCGGTTGGCAAGCAAAATGACATGAGATGTGATTGAATTCTAGCCTTGCCTATGTTGATTTTAGTGTTCAAACAAGTTTCATATGGACATTAAGACATATTAGACACCAAATTACTCAAAGTTTTTCAATAGTTTTCAAAATTGCAAGTTTTGGCAAATTGAACTATGATTCTTGAATTTTCAAAGATAAAGAGTGAAAGTATGTACTTGCATGGCTTTGGTGTGTTTGAACTTGAAAAGAATATCTCTATTTATAGGCCATGGATTACGAAATGTTAGCGCAAGTACATGGCATTGGTAATTCAAAGTTGCCTTAAAAGGCAAGAAAGACATTTGCCTTAAAGGCTTCCTTTTTCACCATGTGTTAAAAATCCAACTTGATCCATATCTTTCAATTATTACCTCTAGCTGATATTTATCAGTTCTATCTTCAATTTGGCAAGGTGTCTTTGCTTCTAGAAGAAGAAATCAAAAAATGACCTATAATTTGAAGTTTTGAACTTTGAAAACCATGGTTATGGAGCCTTATGTTTCAATTTCAAAAGTATAGCTAGACTCCATGGATTTGAGAGTTCTTGGACATTTTGGAAAGCTTGTTTCAAGGGCTACAACTTTCATGCTTTGAGTTTTTTCCAAATCAAAGTGGAACTATGTGAAAAAATGCCATGAAGTTTGGAAAAAATAAGAAATTTCAACACTTGATTTTTTATTAACTTTTCCAAATTCTTTGATTTTTTAGGATCATGATGGATCATTTGAAGTATTTTGATGATGGAAAAAGTTTTGTTTTGAAAAATTTGACCAAAAGTCAAAGTTTGACTTTTTCTGTGCAGATGAATTTTCATCAGATGTTTCAAAAATTGACTGATGAAGTCTGTGAACTTCTGTGATGTTTTGAATCCAGAAATTAGGTCAAGATGTTTTATCTAAGATATAATGACCAATCTCTAGCCAAAAAAGTCATTCATTGCTCAAAAAGTCAGAGAATACTCATCCTCGATCAAAACCCTAATTGGTCGATCCTTGATTGATCAATGAGAAAAATTGAATATCTGATGATCAGAGGTTGATGTTTTGATCAAGATAGATCAAATGAGGTGATTAAAACTGAAACCCTAATTGGTTGCCTCTTGAATCAGATGAAAATTTGATGAAACCCTAAATTTGACACATGAATACTACACGATTAATTACATTACGAGCATTAGTGATGCAATGATGCAAATGTAAGGTGGTATATTAGGTCAAAATTTGGGGTATAATGATGTATTTAAGTTTCTTTAACATGAAAGATGAAGATGAATATCTTTGTTTTGATAGGTGTAAAGAGACTTAAATATCGAAATCTAAATTTTGGACCAAGATACCAAAAGATGCGGATGCAAAATGATTTACCGAAAATATCAAAGGAATGACATGATGGGGAAACATTTATGAGGATGACTTGATATATTTAAGAAAAGAGTATCCTGTTTGTTGGGAAACACGCAATATGTCTCGCTGGGGAAAAAAAATTCACAACACATGTGAATATCTGTTTCGCTTTGGGAAACAAAGAGATTACATCGACCTTGTGACAATGTTTAAGGTAAGTGAAGATGATATTACCAATTATCAGCCTTGTGATAGTTTATGGTAATGAGTTCTAAAGATATTACCAATTATCAGTGAAGTGATAACTTTAACAAGGTAAATCTTTTGAGAAAATTGTTGCGTATTCAGCTTTGTGAATAACAGACAATGATGGAAATAGATCTCAAATGAGTTTTTGAAGATATTACCAATTATCAGCAAAGTGATAACTATAACAAGGTAAATCTTTGAGATATACTACTGAGTATTCAGCCTTGTGAATAACAGACAGTGAGAGAAACAGAACTCAAACGAGTTTCTATTTTCTTGGATACAATCTTGCCAAGCATCTCTCTTTTGAGAAGACGCGAGCATTTTGATTGGAAGACACAGGTTTTCTTTTAACCAGAAAGACAAACGCTGGGGAATTTCTCATATGGTCGTGATTTGACCTTGTTGAGAAGAACAAACTTTCATGACAAGTTGAGGAATGAAAAAGAAATAAGCGGCTCAAATGATGAGGCTATTGCTTATTTCTTTGTTGATTATAGACAGGGTTCTATCTAGGAATGAACTGGAAAGAAAAGGGTCAATCAAGACTTTGTTCCCAATGAAGAATGATCTCAGCTGGGGAACAGGAGAGGGAGAAAAAAGATGTATTTCTCTGCTTTGGGATAATCTACTGGGGATATGATCAAACCTACCTGAATAAGTGTGATTTAAACCAGTGATATGGAAGCAAACATTTTGAGGAATTCAAAAATGCATAAATGATTCTATTATGTATGAATGTCATGAATGTTATATGCATGCTAACAATACTTGACAGAACACTAAAGAGGTATTTGGGAAAAGGACCACGTCACAGTTCGAACAAACATTTAGCAATATCCGTAGCAATGGTGTAGACGTTGCTGATGAAGGATCTTGAGTTGCATGCTTTAAACTTTCGGAGAAAGGCGTTTCATTGGCAACTTTGTTGGGAATTCTTTTTGGATAAGAACACCGTCCTTTGATAATTTCTGCTGAGGAGAAGACTTCTTGTAGAAGTTGTTCTATCCTTCGGAGATTGAAACACTTATGGAGAAAACTGTTGGAGTTCTTTCCGTGTTCATAGTTCAAAGGAAAATTTTGCTTTTGTTTCAAAAATTTGAAGTAAAAATTCATTTAAAACCATTTTATTTTCAAAAAGTGATTTTCACAATAAAAAGCGTTGTTTTGCAAAATAGCATAAAGCAAGATTACAAACAAAGGCCTGAGGCTCAAGTTTATTGATAGAATGGTAATCGACCAAGGCGTGATTCCATGAGCTATTTACAAGAGTTGGAAATGATAATTTATTGGGAAAAGGCTACATTCAAAGTAAATAACCACTATTATCCCTAACAACTTTGAATTCCCACTGTGCTTGTTGCTTCAGAAGATTTGATTGAAGATCCGTTGATGGAAGATTCTTGATTAAATGCTGATGATTCTGATTACTTTGTCATTTTTGTATCCTTATTTTGCCTAGATTGCCTTTTCGGGTTTCAATCTATTAGGATAATTTACATTTATTGTCTCTAATTTTTGCTGGATCGCCTTTTCGGGTTTTCATCCAGAGGCGCTCTTTTTGCCTAAGTCGCCTGTTCGGGTTTTCGACTTACATTCTTTTGTTTTTTTTAGACAAAGTATTTCTTGGTGCGTCGGCATTCACGGGATCGGGAGTTCATCACCTTCCATGGTTGTGAGTCATAGCACCGAGAAAAGCTTCGACAATGCATGGGCCTTCGTAATTAGGAGTCCATTTGCCCTAGAATCTGGTTGAAAAGGAATCTTTTTAAGCACGAGTCGCCTTCTCGAATTCACGGTCGGACCTTTTTGTCGAAAGCTTTCTTCATCCTTCTTTGATATAGTTGTCCATGACACAGGCGGTCGGCATTTTCTTGATCAAGTTTAGTTGGTCGTATATGCTTTGACACCATTCGACCTCGGATAATTTGGTTTCCATGAGAACTCTCATTGTGAATCTCGACTTCCAGAACCTTTGCTTCCATGCCGTATACTATAGAAAAGGAGTTTCCCACATTGAAGTGCGTCTTGTCGATACCCATGTGAGCAAATGGAAGCATTCGTGCCGGTCTTTGTAGGTGATGACCATTTTACGAGCGATCTTCTTGATGTTCTTGTTGGCGACTTCAGCGGTGCCATTCATCTTTGGCGGTAAGAAGATGAGTTATGATGCTCGATCTTGAATTCCTCACACAGTTCTTTCATCATTTTATTGTTCGAGTTCGATCCATTATGCGTAATGATCTTGCTTGGAACTCCATATCGGCAAATGAGGTTGTTCTTGATGAACCTCACAACCACTTGTCTTGTGACATTGGCCTAAGGCATTTGCTTGACCCATTTGGTGAAGTAATCAATAGCTACTAGAATGAGCGATGTTAGTTGGGCGCTTTTGGTTCGATCATCCGATCATGTCAATGCCCACATGGAGAAAGGCCACGGAGAAGAGAGCGTTGAGTAGAGTCGGTGGCACATGGATCTTATCTGCGTAGATCGGCACTTGTGACATCTTTTGACATGTTCTGACAATCGATTCCATCGTTATCAATAGTATCCTGCTCTTAAGATCTTTGGACATTGCATGCCCATTTGAATGGGTTCGAAGGATCCTTCATGCACTTCATGGATGATGTGTATGCCTTCTTGCTGTCGGCCTTGTCTGGCGAGAACCATGTCGAAGTTTATTTTGTATAGCACATCTTCATTGAGGAAGAAGTTTCTTGAAAGCCTCCTTAGGGTTTCTTATCCTTGTCGATGCCCAGTGGGTACTCTCGTGTTTGAAGGAAGCGTTTGATGTCGTGAAACCACGGTTTATCGTCGAAGCTTGATTCGAACACATATGCGGTCTTTCAAGGCGTCGATGCGGATCATAGGCATATCGTTCAATCGTTGACTTTGAACATGGAAGATAGAGTAGCCAAGCGTCGCCATTCGATTCGATCTCGAGGGATATGATGCGATTCACTTTGTTGAAGAAAGTCAACAAACATCTCGCATCTGTGAGGAATTAGACCAAGATGATGGGTTTCATACTTGTCTTTGATTTGATTGATCACTGGTGAGTCTCCATATATATCAAGGATCTTGATCCTCAATCGATGGCTTCTTCGATACCCATGATACAAGCTTCGTATTCTGCGATGTTGTTGGTGCAATCAAACAGCAATCTGGCAGAAAACGGGATATAAGAACCCTCTGGATCTGGTCCTTCTCCGGGCAGTGGTTTGTCACAATCTTTCATCTTTAAGTACATAATGTCCTCGTCTGGGAAGTCAAACTTGAGAGATTGGTATTCGTTGAGCGGCTGATAAGCCAAGTGATCGGCGAGAATGCTTCCTTAGAATGCTTTTTGAGCGCGGTACTGGATGTCATATTCAGATGATAGCATCTGCCATCGAGCAATTCTTCCCGTAAGGCAGGCTTTTCAAATACATACTTGATCGGATCCATTTTGGAGATTAACCAAGTCGTATGATTGATCATGTCTTGGCGGAGCGTTTTGAAGCCCACAGCATGACATGTTTTCTCGAGCATGGATAGAGTTTCTGATCGTGAACTTTTACTTAAGTAGTAGATGGCATGCTCCTTCTTCTGGTTTCATCTTGTTGTCAAACATGACCCATGGAATCTTCCAACACGGTGGTATATGATTAACGGTCTTCCTTCCACTAGAGGATCGGTATTGGAGGTTACGGCGGTATTCTTTGATCTTGTCAAGCGCTTTTGAAAATCTTACGTCCATACAACTTCTTGATTTTTGCGGAGAAGCTTGAATATCGGCCCACAGGTAGCAGTCATTTGAGAGATAAATCTGGAGATGTAATTCAACCGTCTGAGAAATCCTCTTACTTGCTTCTCCGTATGTGGCGTAGGCATTTCTTGAATAGCCTTGACTTTGTCAGGGTCCACTTTAATACCTCTTTGGTGACGATGAAACCTAGGAGTTTTCGGATCTTACCCCAAAGGTGCATTTGGGATTCGGTAGGGCTGAAATTTCCTTAGTCGTTGAAACAATTTTAAGAGATGGTCTATATGCTCATCTTCAGTTTCAAACTTTGCTATCATATCGTCTACGTAGACTTCGATCTCTTTGTGCATCATGTCATGAAAGAGAGTAGTCATAGCCCTTTGGTAAGTTGCACTGCATTCTTTAATCAAGCGGCATTACTTTGTAGCAAAGCGTGCCCGTGGCGTGATGAAGATGTCTTCTCCATGTCTTGGAGCCATTACGATCGATTGTAGCGGAGAAACCATCCATGAAGGAAAGACATTGAATTTTGCGGTGCTATCCACTAGCATGTCAATATCGGTAGTGAAATCGTCTTTTGGACTTGCTTTGTTCGGATCGGTAGTCAACACACATTCGACCTTCCGTCTTTCTTGGAGGCAGTACTATGTTGGCTAGCCATTGAGGATATTCGAGTGACGAGAAACTGCGTCATGTTTTTGAACTTCCTTTTGATTTTATCGACCATATCGGGGTGAACTCTTCTCATTTTTGTTAGCGGTGGACACTCGGCTTTAATGGCAAATGATGCTCCACGATCTTGGTATCTAAACTGGCATGTCTGATAGGACCAGCGAACACATCAACATATTCTTTGAGAAGATTTATCAATTTGCCCTTGGCGTTCTTTGTCGGTGAAGCTCCGATATTTACTTCTTTTTGTCTTCTTGAACCAAATTAATTGCTTCGGAGGTTCTTTGTGAGTGAATGATTCTTTCCTCGTGCCTAGCGATCGAGAAATCTCATCTAGGACCTCTTCTTGACTTCTTCCTCGGCGACTTCGAGGATTTCAAAGTTGGGAAGAGCATAGAGTTATTGCTTTCAATGGATTTGTCCATCTGTTAATATGCATATTTGATTTATGTTTGATTAATTAATCTTTTTTTCATCATTTTTTTTTTGAAAAAGTCAATGTGAAAGTGTATGCATTAATTTTTTTTTTTTGAAAATTGTTGAATTAATTTTATTATATTTTTTTTGAAGATTTTTTTTGTGTTTTTTAGGATTATCATTTCCAAGAAAGGGTAAAATTAAAATAAACACAAAATGTGGAATCAAAACAACGCATTTTATTTATGATTCACGATATGAAGGGGCCTAAAATACAAACTCATTTGTCTTGGGCAAGACAAAGAGAAATTATTTAAAAGCTAAACCCTATAAAACATCTCTTCACTTTGTGAGAAGTGAGTTCAAAACAAAAGCAAAGATAAACTACTTAGAACTAGGGCGTTAGTCAGAACTTGAGCTTCGGTGGTGGCGAACTCCTTGGAAGTCGAGTACTCGGTAATTTCCACTGGTGCGACCCTTGAGTAGACCTTGGTGGTTGGTTGGCGGGTTTGAAGACTACGGTCGACGGACTTTGCCTTCGTCTTTGCTAAGCGGTCTTCTTGACTTGATGAGCAGATCGAGAAGTATGGGATCTGCATATGTGCTTCTGTTGACCTTTGCGTTGAATTACGGGGATATATCCTCCAATCTTTAGAGTGAAGTGACTCGTTGTCGTGACACTTTCCAAATCGTATCCGAATCGTATTCACGATCTTGATGATCATGTTGATATAGTGATAATCCGGATCGGTTTAACAATTTCCACAGTGCGTCAGCGAGAGATCCTCGTTCGGAACCTCGATTGGTTGATTAGATCGGGAAGATGAGTACACCTCCTACGGTTGACTAGGGTACTCGAAGAATCACCCCATCCGATTGGCTGGATATCTTCAATCGATTCTCGAGCTTTACGGCGCGGTATATTTCACCATGTAGTCAAATTTGGCTTGGTTCTCCCAGGTATCCCAAACTTGGAAGGGACGGTGGATTTTCATGTCATTGCGAGGACATGTCTTTGAATTGATCGATCGGTAGCGTCTGATTCCTCTTGAGACACATATTTAGAGTTGTTTAAATAAGTGCTCCACTCTTGATTCGAGAGGATCGTCTTCATCATCTTGATGGTTACAACACTAACCTCTTGGAGCGAGGGTTTAGAAACCCCCTTGTTGAAGACTTCTTTAATTGGACGAAATGCTTCATCCTTTTGCTTGTCTTTGGAGAATACGGGTGTGAACCCGAGTCAAACTTTGTTTCGTTGTTGTGGGTTTGATTACTTGTCCCCGACCTTGACATTGCCATCTTTTACTATCCGTCTTTGCTTCTTTATATGAAGAGATAGATGATCATTTTTCTGGTAGATTCATCTTCTAACGGATGTTCTAGGAGATGTGTCCTTCAACGTCATTAGCCGTGATGAAAGAAAGCTGGACAAATGGCTTCAAGCAAAGCTTGTTCGCGTGATGGTCTGACTTTCCATTTACTATGAATTTTAATTTCGATGGAGAGTAGAAATTCTTGCTCACGCCTCGTGGATCAAGGTCTTCCTAGTAGACAGCATAGCGGCGGCACGTCCATGACTTGGAAAGTGATTTGAAAAGTATGGACCAATTGTCATTGGGAGATCTACTTCCCGATAATGACTTCCTTGACCCGTCAAGCTCTTAAATGTCATTGAACTTCATTGGTGTCCCTTTGTAAGCCAAGCGGAGTGTCGTCTTTGGCATTCGTTCAAGATGAACCGGTATCTACCAATACATTGAGCGAGGGAATCGATTGGCAAATCATCGAGATGTGCAAGGCCAGTTGTGATCTTTCCCTTACGGAAGTTCCTCATCGAAACTTAGATTATTACAAGGTGTTATGTTGGCGACAATACCTCCAGTGTGCGTAGTCACATCATGGTCTACATAGGCTTGGTCTAGTACCTTCATTAAAGCTTCTCGGTGAGCTTGAGTTGAGGAGTAGAGCGATGTTGAAATCTTGGAAGGATGCGCATCGGTTGATCCACGACTCGGTATTCACTTTTCTTGATTAATTTGATATTTCATCAAAATGCGCATTGGCGTTGGCTCTGTCGGGAGGACCAACACTTGTGCTTGGGTTAACGGTAGGAATCGTTGCGAGTTCTCGGAAGATATGTTAGGGATTTTGTCGACAACGAGGCTGGCGGTCTTGGTGGCAATGGAGCGTGTACTCGTCCACTTCGTGTTACTCGTCCGATTTCTGTTATATTGACATTAGTTGGAAGAGTAGGCATGGGTTTCTCCTTCCCATCCTCTATCAGGGTTGCATTGTATTGGTAAGGAATTGCTTTGGTAGAACTGTATGGAACAGGACCGGGTAGGAAAATCACCAAAGGAGACCCTGGACCGTTGGAACCGTTGTATTCAATCTCCACATGTTTGGGTACATTGAAACAAGGGATGATAACGTTTACTTCGGGGTTTTCCGAGTTGATATCTGAGACTAAAAGCTTATGCGGAAAATGCCCTACTGTATTTACGTCATGGTCATCTCTGTTTCTATAGATCTGTAGGTCACCGATGTCTAACAATCGCTGAATGTCCGCTCTTATGGTGGGACATCCTTGAAGATTCTTGAGCGAGATGTTGCAAGCTGCGTAATCGTGTTAGTGAAGGCGCTCATTGTACTATATGCATCATGGAGATGTACTAAGTTTCCTCGATTAGGTTTCGTTTGTGACGAGATACATCTATATTTCTTAATATCAGTTCTTGTATGTCCATTGTATTTGGAAGCGGATTGACTTGCGTTCGGTTTATATTTACGAAAGGAAGAGATTAGATCTCACTAATCTACGTACTTACGCTTTTAATGCTATCTGGTGCTCAAGGTCATGACACTGGTGCCCGGTGAAAAGAACATCGTCGCTTTGTACCACCATGGCAATTTTCGGGACCGGAGGTGGTGACCTTATGCATGTCAGTTTTTCTATTAGCGCGGGTATGGTTACGTATCGTCATTGGAATTGGGTGAATGCGTGACCCAGGCGTGCGGTTTTGATTATTAAGCTACTTGAGCTGTTGACGAGGTTGTTGAGTTTGTTGCATTTGTTGAAGTGCGGAGCAATTCCTATGTTGGAGTTGTGTTAATAGCGGGTGCTATGGCGGCTACATCGTTGTTGGTGACATTTCTTCGTGGTTTCCTCGGGATACCATTCCTATGTCATGTTCCTTTTCTTTGGAAAAGCGGTCCCCACCTTCCTAGTTCCACTAGAAGATCCTGCTTCCTTGGTTAGGCGTCGGTTCGAACCCCTCTTCTAATCGCATTCCCACAATCTCGGTGAAATCTCCGGGGGCGCTAGCGATCATTCCCTCGTAGTAGAATGAGCCAAGAGTGTTTAAGAATACCTTAGTCATCTCTTTCTCTTCAAGGCGGGTTGACTTGGGCAGTGATTTCCCTCCATCGTTCGCATACTCTTTGAATGTCTCTCTTTCCTTTTGAGACATGGGCGGAGTTGATCCTATCGGAGCCATATCAAGTTGAACTTATATTGTTGTACAAAGGCTTCACCTAAGTCATTGAATGTTTGGATACTTATTTTCTAATCCATGTACCACTTGATGGGGCATAGTGAGACTATCTTGGAAGTAGTGGATTAACAATTGGTGATCGTCGTTGTATGTAGACATTTTCACGGCATACATCGTGAGATGACTTTGTGGACGGAGTTTCCTTATACTTTTCAAAGTCGGGGACTTTGAATTTTGCTGAGTATCCTTCGCGGAAACTAAGCATAGATCTGGGCGTTTTCCCAAGCAGTTCTTTTCCACAATTGTTTTAATTTCTAGTGCATTTTGAGAGTTGTTCTGGAGATTCTCCATCGAGCCACGAATTCGTGTTATTGCACGGAGTATGGTGAACTTCTTACGTCTATAGTAGTGTGCACTATGGGCGAGTTCGTCATGATCGGTTGAGAAAGCGGCATTGTTACTTGTGGAAGAGTTACTCCACGTTGCGGGGGTAAATGTAGAGTTTCTTAAGTAGGTATTTCAAGCGTGGTTGTTTGCACTTGAGAAGTCGGTTGGCGAAATCCGATGCCAAAGTTGAAAAGCATGCCCGTGGATAGCCTTACGGCATCTTTGAAAGGTGAACTCTTGCTGCGACTTTGAAGCTGGAGTAGTAGTGTCTTGAAATCATTGCTTGGTTTTGTTGCTCGATCTTTGCTTGTTGACTTTCTTGCTGCGATATTGAGTTGACCAAAGATGTGAGTCTCTCCACTTCTTCTTGTAGTGTTATTCTGTACTATGAAGTTCAACATTCTCTTGTTCAAACCCTCCATTACTTTTCTTCTTATTGATCTTGTATACGTGCGTTCGAGTTGGTGTGGGCGGTGGAGAAACTCTAGGCAACGACGACTTGGCGATCTTTTCTATCTGTTGAAGCTGTTGAAAGATCGGACTCTAGACAATAGAACTTAAATGCAAAGTATGATGCATGATTATGATCGTAAAGAAAAGGAATTTCAAAGAATTTACGTTAAAGAAATTTCTGGAAAATATTCGGATGGAAAACACAAGTTTATTAATTAATGAAAGAAGATTACAACAATTCTGTTTTTGAGCATTGCTCACACAAATGATAAAATAAATGATAATATTACAAACTAAACTAAATGTCCTCGTCGGATGAAGATCCAAAGGCTTGATCGACTTGACGAGTTTCCTTTCCATAGTGAGCTTCGATTCGACTTTCTCAATTTTAGCTTGCTAATGACTTTCTTCCACTTGTCGGGAGCAGGATTGCTGGTTGTCATTTCCTCAAGCTTTCTTTTCCTTTCTTTGACGTATCTCTGGATTGCGTTATCTTTCTGACAAATCTTCTCATCCTTCTCATTGAGCCATTCATCCTGGAAATAAAGCGTCTTTTCATGATCTTTGACTTGCTTCTTGAGCTTATCATTCTCAAGATTAGTCTTAAGGAACTTGTTTTCCAAATCTTCTTTTTCAAACCTCATTTGGCCAAAGCTTCTTGGTATTCTCCCATAGTTTCGACGGAAAAATTGTTAATTTAGAGCGGTTGAGAACATGGGTTCTTCATAAGCGTAAGGCATTGAAATTCCTTTGCTCTTTCTTTACCCAAAAGTGTAGGTTTCCATGGCTACACAATTCTTTGCCTTACCTTTTCCTTTCTTTTGGATGTGATGCCAAGCTCGATCATTCTAGCCTTGATCCTTGGGAATCTTCTCCTTCGTGATAGAAATAACTCTCTTTGTAAAACCAAGAGGTTTACTAGAGTTTGCGTATCCGAGTTGACGTCTTGCCGAGAATGGGTTGTAGTTGATTCCTCCTTTTGTACCGATGGGAGTGCGTTGGAAAATTCTCCACACTCTCAATGATTTCCATCTCATTGTACGCCAAGGTATACCAATGGATATAAATCGTTTGTAAGAGATATGAGTCTTGAGACCAATGCCATTCATCTTTGTTTTGCGGAAGATAGGAGATTTAGGCAAGTGTGAGACAATCCATTTGAAAAGCAGTACACAACACTGCGATAGTTTGTCTCCTTGACGATTTCTATGATGAATAAAGACGTATGTGTCACCAAGTAGAGTGGGAACGGGATTTCCAATCAGAAAGATCCTTATGGCGTTAATATCAACGAAATTTGGGACGTTGGGTAATAACACCAATCCATAGAGGAGTAAAGCTAATAAAGCTTCAAAGGCTACCATACTACCAGCTGTAGAGAATTTAAGAGCCTTCTCCATTAGGAACTTTGAAGTTAGTCCTAAGAGTTTTCCTCTGGTAGTTAGGTTTTTGTCTATCTCAGATTTCTTTAAGTGAGTCATCGTTGCAATGACTGGTGACTTAGGAATGGCTTCCAAACCATTGAAATGCACTTTGTACGTCTTGAGATACCTAGGATATCGTGTACTCTTCCAAAGTAGGCATCAGCGATAATCGTGAAAGTGAAGCGATAGACGGATCGTAAAAGCTGAGCGAAAGTTTTGAGAGTCCTTCATCAACGTTAGTGTTCGGAATAGTTAAAAGAGTTCCATAGCGTTTTACGAAATCAGGGGATCTTCACCAAGGATGCTAACTCTTTCAACTTTCCTACATCGAGAATTCTAAAGCGTATCTCTTGGTGAATCTTCCTCGGCGTCCATCACTCTAACCTAAAATATTTACAAAGAAAAACTCTAAATTCTTTGGAAATGGGAAGAAGCGAAGTTTTTGAATGAATGAATGAATGCATGAATCACGCAAACATGGTTAGTAGTTATACACATGGTCAGCGTTGAAGTCACGAGCATGAGGCCAACGATAAGAATCAAGCGTGGGTAAGTTCTAAGGGCTTATTTATCCGTGAAGCGGGTTCTCGATGTCTGGGCTCAACACTCCTCTTTGAAATATTATCGGTTGTTGAATACTCGATGGTCCAATAATATTTTCAAGAGAAACTACTTTGATTGTAGTCTCGCATGACAATTATTCTAGGCTTACCTTGAACAATCTCTTACATCCTAAATGGCTAGGATGGGTTATGTGTTCTGACCACTCGACCGTAAGTTCCTTGAAAGCAAAATGTCTTCGCAAATACTTGCTAAACACAAATACCCCAAGACAACCTCCAGAGAGAGGATATTAACTTTGTAATCTTGAGACTTCTCACGAGTTAATACCCCCTAGATCTTAAAATGTTTCTTAAATCAGGTTAGGATTTCTTTCCATCGAGATGAAATCGAAAACACACAATAAAGAAAAAACAGACATATGCACATATGAAGCTTAACCCCTTCTTTTCTTTTTTTGAAAACAAAAAGCTTGATGCTCTTGAAGCGAGTCTTTTTGAAAATCAAAGTTTCAGTACTCCCAGAGTGCCATTTTTCTTGTTCGCGTTAAAAGTGTCGCTAGAGGATTCGAATATGAATTGATTCTGCGGCTCGAAGCGATTTACTCTTTTGATTTGTTTATAAAGATGCATGAGCATCAAGCTTTATTATTTTCAACACAAGAAAAGATGATTTAATGATTATGAAAAGGGAAAGGCTGTTAATACCCTCGATTGATTTTGATATGCGTAACGACTAGCCAAAACTAGGCATAGCATTGGGGAGATACGAGTAAGGGGTTTGTTATATAAAGGAATAGATGGAGCACCCTAAATATATATAGTTATCTATAGCTTTATATATGAATATGTTTGATATGTTTGTGTGTTTTAATTGCTATTTCTATGATTGGGAAAGTTTCTCCTTTGGGATTTAAGAGCGGTAGATTATGTGGGATCTAGTGTTTGTTATTATTGTGCTCGCAAAGATCATGGATCTTACGCATACATATCTAGTGGGAATCGGAGCATTTGTAGCTCGGATCTATAGGGATCTACAGTTTGTTTGGTCTGAGGGAGAAAGAAATTTGCTCGGCAAGGATGAGACCTTGTGGCTACGTATTCTCAAAAGGATGTTGAGAAAATCAGAGCAATCGTAGTTCCCACTTATGCTAGTGGAAAGCAACGGGATGTTAGTAAGAGACAGACAAATGTCATCTTAATGAAAAATGTATCTAATCTATTTCATCACATACATTTTGAAAAGTTGATTGATTAAAATCTTTCGTCGTAAGTTATAGGTGTTTTGCTTGAGTGTACAAGCGTTGCCACTTACATGTTTAAGAAAGATGTTTGAAAACATGATTGAATCTTTTAACTATAAGCATTGGGTGTTTTGCTTGACTGTACAAGCGTTACCACTTACAGATTAAGAGATGTTTGAAAAATGATTGAATCTTTTAATTGTAAGCATTGGGTGTTTTGCTTGAGTGTACAAGCGTTACCACTTACGATTAAGAGATGTTTTTTGTTTGAAAAGAGTTTGAAAAGTTTTTGATTGTATGTGATGTGATAGATGAGATACTTCTTCCATAGAGATGATAAACGTCTAAATCTCGAGGAGAAATTGATTGGATTAGGGGATGCTTTTAAGAAGCCCATGGGTCCTTGTATTGTAATCCCAAGATGAGGCATTCCGAGGGTCATCGAGGTTCCTTGTATGAAGCTCAAGAGGAAGCTATAGGGTGTGGCTGGCTTTGGCTTTAAAAGGGATTTCACCGGGAAACCATCCTTTTGGAATTAAGAGCAACTTCACCGGGAAATTATACTCTCAGGGTTCTATCCTAACGTGGGTGATTCTTTGTATTGGAAGCCCAATAGGAGGCTGTTAAGAGATTTCCTGGTCTCTTTCATTGTATGATGCCCAAGAGAAGGCTAAACTCAATGAGGAGTTCTTTTGAACGAAGCCCAAGAGGAGGCTGACTCAACATGGGAGTGTTGTCTTATATGAAGCCTAAGCGGAGGCTAAACTCAGATGAATGAGTTACCTTGTACAAAGCCCAAGCGGAGGCTAACTATATGGGGAGAGTTATCTTGTATAAAGTCCAAGAGGAGGCTAAACTGTGGGGAACCTATTGGTTAGACTAATTGTTATGTTATAACTAGACAGTTGTATAAACAAGTGTATGTGTGTGATATGTATTCACAGGAGTTTATGAAGGAAATATAAATAATGCATGATGTTCATTTTACAAGAGTTTATGAAGTAAATATAAACAAGTGTCTGTGAAACGAACGTTTAAAACGAGCGTAACTTGATTATTTACAAGTCTGAATTGTGTACAAGGAGGTGAATATGTACATGAACGAGTATTTATGTACAGGAAATGTGGATGTACATAGGAGGGTTGGGACTTACACCATAAGGGTGGCCCATTGGTTTGAAAGCAGTTTCACAGGGAATAATGCTCCTTTCAATACCAATGGTATTCAGTGTATATACAGACGAAACAGAAACAAATGATCGAAGTTTATCTGTGAAAAGTATCTGTATTATGTATAGACAAAGATTGGTATGAATATAAAATGAATTTTTGATATGTACAAGGAAAATATGTATGTACATAAAAGAATGTTTTGTTTGTGTATACACAAGTGAAGTGAAAACAAACGATCGAAGTTTGTCTGTACTTGAGTATGAAAAAGTATTTGTATTATGTACAGATGAAAATTTGTATGTATCTGAAGAGAGTTTGATATGTACAAGGAAATAATTACGTACATAAAAGAATGTTTTTGGGACTTACACCGTGAGGGAGGCCCATGATCGATTAAGAAATTCGAGAGAAAACGAATTCGGTTTTATCGTTTAAATCGGATCGATCATGGTAAAAATGATGTAAGTTTGATGAAAATTTTATGAAGAAATGTTTTTTGAAAGTGTTTTAAAATGTGAAGTTTATTTATGAGAAGTTTTGAAAAGAATCGGAAGTCGAAAGTTTGAAAAATTCACCTTTTAAAGGTGGTTTGAAAAGTGTCAAAAGCGTCCTTTTCGGCTCGATTAAAATATGATCAGATGAAAGTTTTTTCTGAAAATTTTTGCACTATCATAAAATAGATATATTTATTGACAAGTGTACAAAAAATCACCTCAAAATGAGGAGTTTTGATTGGTTAAAAAAATGTTAAAGTTTGTGAAAAAACATGAAGAAAATATGAAAAGTTTGAAAAAAATGGTCCATGGGAGGTTTGAACCCAGGATTTTTTGGGAGTACACCACCATTCTGGATGGATCAAACTATGACTACTGGAAACCTCGTATGGTTGCCTTCTTGAAGTCACTGGATAATAAAGCTTGGAGAGCTGCTGACAAAGGATGGAAACATCCTATTAAGATTGAGAAAGATGGAACTACTAGTCAGAAACCTGAGGAAGAATGGAGCAAAGAAGAAGAAGAGTTGGCCCTAAACAACTCTAAGGCATTGAATGCTTTGTTCAATGGAATTGATAGAAACATATTCAGACTAGTGCATCAGTGTGAATGGCCAAAGATGTTTGGGACACTCTCAAGACCACTCATGAAGGTACGTCCAAAGTAAAAATGTCAAGACTTCAGATGCTCACTACCAAATTTGAGAACCTGAGGATGAAGGAAGATGAGACCATTCATGAGTTTCACATGAACATTCTTGAGATTGCCAATACCTCAGGAGCATTGGGAGAAAAAATGTCTGAAGAAAAGCTTGTAAGAAAGATTCTCAGATCTTTGCCAAAAAGGTTTTCTATGAAGGTGACTGCCATAGAAGAAGCTCTGGATATCTGCAACTTGAAGGTAGATGAACTCATTGGTTCCCTCCAAATATTTGAGATGGGAATTAGTGACAATGCTAAAAAGAAGAACAAAAGCATAGCCTTTGTATCCAATACTGAAAAGGAAACTAAAGAAAGTGATGAAGAGAATTTATCAGAAGCTATAGCTATGCTTGGAAGACAGTTCAACAAAATCATAAAGAGAATGGACCAGAAGCCAATATCAAATGTCAAGAACATCTCCCCTGACACCGGCAGGACTTATGATTCAAACAGAAGAGAAAAATCTGAAGAAAAATGCAACCAAAGCAAAGGGATTCAATGTCATGGATGTGAAGGTTATGGACACATTAGAGCTGAATGTCCTACCTATCTAAAGAAACAAAAGAAAGGACTGTCTGTTACTTGGTCTGATGGTGACTCAGAGGGTGACTCTAAAGAATCAACTAAATTAGTTCTTGCACTAAGCGGCGTATGTAATTGGACAATGAGTCAATGATGAGTGACTTTTGAAGAACATACAGACTCATACAAGAAGTTGTGTATCAGGAGTGCTGAAGTGTGTCAACAAGGGGAGAAGCAGAAGAAACTCATAGTGAAGCTGGAAGTTGAGAAAAAGGACCACATTGCAACTATAACTCACCTCAATGGTGAAGTCCTTGTGCTAAACTCCAAACTTGATCAAATGACAAAGTCTGTCAGAATGTTAACCAACGGAACTGACAAATTGGAAGAAATCCTTCAAACTGGACAAAATGCAGGAAATATATCTGGAATAGGATTTGTTGCTGCAAAGGAATCTACTTTTTACATCAATCAACCAAGACCTGAAAGATAGATGTCAAAACAGATGTCACAACATAGGACTCAACATCAAGGAAAAAGAAACCTGAATCACTCAAAGAAAAAAATTTCAAAGATGGAGATGTCATTACTATGGAAGATTTGGATACATAAAACCATTCTGCTTTAGACTATATGTATATCCTGATCAGAATCCACGTGTCAAATCTAAAATTAATGGGCCAACCAAGAATCTATAATGGATGGCAAAAACTGAAGCTTTAATAACTCACACTTCTCTTAGAGTTTCAGCCAAAGAAGACTGGTACTTTGACAGTGGGTGTTCTAAACACATGACTGGAATCAAGAATATGTTGAGTGACATCAAACCATACACTACTAGCTATATAACTTTTGGAGATGGATCAAGAGGTGAAATCAAGGATGTTAGAAAACTGGACTGTCCTGGAGTTCCAAACCTGGATGGTGTGTTGCTGGTAAATGGACTAACTGCAAATCTCATTAGTATTAGTCAAATATGTGATCAAGGATTCAAGGTCAACTTCACAAAGTCTGAATGCCTTGTTACAAATGAAGAAAAGGAAGTTGTCATGAGAGGAGTCAGGTCAAAAGATAACTGCTACTTATGGGAGTCTAAGAATACTAACTACTCCTCTATGTGCTCAATAGCCAAAGAAGAAAGGGAAGTGAAACTGTGACATTAAAAACTTGGTCATTTGCACCTTAGAGGAATGAAAAATATCATCTCCATGGAGGCTGTCAGAGAGATTCCAAAGCTTTAAATTGATGAAGAAAGAGTTTGTGGTGAATGTCAGGTTGGCAAGCAAACCAGGATGTCACATCCAAAGACTAGACATCTAACCACTTCCAAGGTTCTGGAACTTCTACACATGGATTTGATGGGTCCTATGTAGGTAGAAAGCCTTGGTGGGAAGAGATATTCCTATGTTGTTGTGGATGACTTTTCCAGATATACCTGGATAAACTTCCTTAGAGAAAAATCTGATGTGTTTGATGTCTTTAAATAATTGTGCAAAAGACTTCAAAGAGAAAAGGAAAGTGGTATTATCAGGATCAGAAGTGATCATGGAAAGGAGTTTGAAAACATTAAGTTTGCTGAGTTCTTCTCTTTAGAAGGGATCAATCATGATTTTTCCTCACCTATAACTCCTCAGCAAAATGGAGTTTTGGAAAGGAAAAACAGAACCATACAAGAATCTGCCAGGGCCATGATACATGCCAAGAAACTCCCCATTTACTTTTGGGCTGAAGCTATGAGTACAACATGCTATGTTCATAATAGAGTCACCTTGAGAAAGGGAACCTCCTCTACCTTGTATGAAATATGGAAAGGGAGAAAACCTACTGTGAAGTACTTTCATGTCTTTGGAAGCAAGTGTTACATCCTGACAGATCGTGAGCAAAGGAGAAAAATGGATCCTAAAAGTGATGAAGGAATATTTCTAGGGTACTCTACCAACAGCAGAGCGTATAGGGTGTTCAATTCTAGAACCAGAGTTATGATGGAATCCATCAATTTCATTGTTGATGATCATCATGAGGAAGCCAATATCACGTATGATGTTGAAACATTCTTTGAGACTCCCGCTGAAGCGTCTACAAAAATTGATGAATCAAATCCTACCTCTCAGAGTCTGAATCAAAGTCAACCAACAAAGAACCTTCCATCAGAATTCAGAAAGATCATCCTAAAGAACTTATCATAGGAGATCCCAACAGTGGAGTTATTACAAGATCTAGAGAAATCATCTCAAACTCTTGCTTCGTATCCAAGATTGAACCAAAGAATGTTAAGGAAGCCTTGACTGATGAGTATTGGAATAATGCTATGGAAGATGAATTGAATCAGTTCAAATGACATGAAGTGTGGGAGCTGGTTCCTAGACCTGAGGGAACAAATATTATTGGCACTAAGTGGATATACAAAAACAAATCTGATGCAGAGGGAGTTGTCACTAGAAATAAAGCAAGGTTAGTTGCTCAAGGCTACACTCAAGTTGAAGGGATTGACTTTGATGAAACCTTTGCTCATGTTGCTAGACTGAAGTCAATAAGACTACTCTTGGGAGTTTCCTGTATTCTAAAGTTTAAATTGTTTCAAATGGATGTGAAATGTGCCTTTTTAAATGGATACTTGAATGAGGAAGTGTATGTGGAACAACCTAAGGGGTTTGTTAATCCAAACCTTCCTAATCATGTGTACAAGTTAAGAAAAGTTCTGTATGGTCTGAAACAAGCTCCTAGAGCTTGGTATGAAAGATTGATCAAGTTCCTCACTGACAAAGGATACAGGAAAGGAGGAATAGACAAAACTTTATTTATGAAGGATGAAGGAGGAAAAATCATGGTTGCACAAATTTATGTGGATGATATAGTGTTTGGTGGAATGTTAGACAGAATGGTTAAAAACTTTGCTGATCAAATGCAGTCTGAATTTGAAATGAGTCTCATGAGAGAATTGACTTATTTTCTTGGGCTACAAGTCACGCAGATGGAAGACTCTACTTTCCTTTCTCAAAGCAAGTATGCCAAGAACATAGTCAAAAAATTTGGGATGGAAAATTCCAGTCACAAAAGAACTCCCGCTCCTACTCATTTAAAGTTATCCAAAGATATAGGTGGTACCAATATTGATCAAAGCTTGTACAGAAGCATGATAGGAAGTCTGCTATATCTAACAGCCAACAGACCCGATATACCATTTGCAGTATGTGAATGCAACTTGCAACTATGGTATGTTGTATTCTCATGGATGTGACCCTATCCTATCTGGCTATTGTGATGCTGATTGGGCCAGAAGCGTAGATGATAGAAAAAGTACCTCTGGAGGATGTTTCTTCTTAGGAAACAATCTTATTTCCTGGTTTAGCAAGAAGCAAAATTGTGTATCTCTATCCACTGCTGAAGCTGAGTACATAGCAGCTGGTAGCAGTTGCTCTCAACTTGATTGGATGAAACAGATGTTAACTGAATACAATGTTACACAGAATGTCATGACGTTATATTGTGACAACCTAAGTGCTATCAATATATCCAAGAACCCCATACAACACAGCAGGACCAAGCACATTGATATTAGACATCACTTCATAAGAGACCTTGTGGAAGATAAAGTGATTACGTTGGAGCATGTTGCCACTGATCTACAGCTGGATGACATTTTTACAAAGGCTCTAGATGCAAATCAATTTGAGAACTTAAGGGATAAGCTGGGAATTTTCCTGTATGAGGAATTATAGCAATTAATTTTCCATGGGAGATTTAATGAGAAATTCATTTATTTGAAGTTATTTTTGATTGGGCAAATAGTTAATCTCCCTCTCCGCTTCCAGACATATCAGAAGAGGAATAGTCTTCCAAATATAACATACCTCACTATCTATTCTTTTATATTTCACTCTCTCAAAAGAAAGAATACTCCACACCTACTCATCAACTTTCTGATCATCAAGGTGTCACAACATCCACGTTCAACATCTCCCCAGAAGACGACTCCACCCTCACCAACCGATTTTGATTCTAGGGCAAACATGGTGAATCCCAACGATGTACTAGAGGTTACACCTCTAAGGGTGATTGCTGCTGATCCTACAAAAGGGAAAAAGCTAAGAACATCACATGCTAAAAGATCATAAGACTCCCATACTGGTAACTTTTCACAAACTTCCTCTTTCATTCCCCCTGAAATAGCAAATAGGGAAGGTTTCGCTTATGTTCTTCAGGCAATCTCAAAAATCGTGACTAGAATCTTGAGTGAAAATATTGTTGTGCCTGGAGTGTCTGTGCCCTTGAACCAAGAGTTTGTTAACCCTAATATAGAGGATGATCACAATGTTACACAAGAAGTTGAAACAATGGATTCTAATGTTGAACACTCTATGGACAAGAATGATGATACTCAGACTGATATTGGTAAAAAGACTGGTCACCAATCTACTGCTAATACTCCCATTGTTAATGTTGATTAAGAATACTCTGACAATGATCTTATTGCTACTGTAAACCCAAGCATTTACAAGAGGTTGATGACAAGAAAAGGGAAGAAAGGAGCAGATCAAAGTCCCTCCAAAGGGAAGGTTGATGTTGCATCTTCTGAGAAAGGTGTTATTGGTCCTGCAAAAGGAAAGGTTGGTGTTGTGTCTACAAAGAAAACTGTTGTTGGCCCTTCAAAAGGAAAGGCTAGTGTTGAATCCTCAAAAAGAGCTGTTGTTAGTCCCCCAATATCTTTGAGCAAAGTGGTCTCCAAAAAGAGAAAAGCCACTCCACCTTCTGACTCTGATGATGAATCTTCTTATTTTGATGTCGAGAGTGATATCCCTGAAGTTCCTCTCAGGAAGAATCCCACCAGTAGAAAGTTTGCTACTAAGGTACCTGATGTTCCTATAGACAATATCTCTTTTCATTATCCTTCAAGTGCCAATAGGTGGAAGTATGTCTTTCTAAAGAGAATAACTTTAGAGAGAGAACTGACTAGCAATGCCCTTTCCTGCAAGGAGGTTATAGATCTTATCCATTTTGCTGGATTGTTGAAGACTGTTGCCCACTTCTCTAAGTGTTATGAAATTCTTGTTAAAGAATTCATTGTAAACCTGTCTGAAGAGTGTGTTGATGGGAAGTCTAAGGACTTTAGGAAAGTGTATGTTAGAGGCAAGTGTGTTACCTTCTCATCTACTGTGATCAATAATTTTCTAGGAAGTTTTGATGAAGCTCAACCTGAGCTGGAAGTCACTGACAATCAGGTTTGTCAAGTGATCACTGCAAAACAGGTAAAGAACTGGCCATTGAAAGGAAAACTGTCTGCTAGCAAGTTGAGTATGAAATTTGTCATGCTGCATAAGATTTGTGCAGCTAACTGGGTGCCTACAAATTATAAGTCTACCATTGAAACTGGGTTGGGTAGATTCATTTATGTTGTTGGAACAAAAGCAAAATTTGACTATGGAACATACATATTTGATCAAACTATGAAGCATGCTGGAAGTTTTGTTGTCAAAGGTCTTATCGCTTTTCCCTCCCTCAAATGTGGTATTATTTTGAACCAATACCCTGATATTCTTGTTGAGAGAGACTCTGTGTGCAAAAGAGACTCTGCTCTTGTCTTTCATTATAAACTATTTCAGGGAACTCATGTCCCTGATATTGTCATGACATCTGGTGAGACATCCACCATCAAACCGTCTTCCAAGAAGGCTAATGTCATTGTTGTGCTAAAGGAAACTTGCAAAGAGCTTGAGAAAAGGAAGAAATCTCTTGAAGAATTAATCAAGACTCTTGAACAGGATAAGAATGATGTAGAGGTTGAGGATGAAAAGCTGAATGAGGATGAAGATGTGAATGAAGAACAGCATGCTGGCACTGACGACAGTTCAACTGAAGATGCTGATAAAGACAGTGACAACTCAGGAGATGATTCTACCTGAAGAGAGCAGTTGGTGTTTTGTTTTGGTGCAGGTTGCTGGTTAGTACTTGGTGTTTACAACTTGTTGATGTTTCTTTTGTGGCTCTGTAACTAATGGTCTACTGGAAACTTGATGTACTGGGAACTTGTACCTTTGGCCCCTTTGTGGCTAAAAAAGGGGAGAATTAATTAGGATTGTTCCGGGTTATTACTCTGGGTTTAGTTTGGTAATTTTATTTCTGCTACTCTAGTTGCTCTCTGATAGTTTAATTTCTGCTGCTCTAGTTGCTCTCTGATAGTTTAGATGGTTTCAGCCAAAAATTTGCCAAAGGGGGAGTTTGTAAGTGTTTTGTGTTGGCTGCAACTTTTGGTAAAACCAGGATGATGTGCCAATGTCTTGACTGATGTCATGACATTCTGATATGAAGACAATTCTTTAAGAGGAGTGTGTTTGCAGATGCATCTCAGTATATTTGCATAACAAATGTTATGTTACGTTATGCTATTCTCAGATGAACAGGTTCTGCAAGAGAAGTGTACGTGATGTGTGATGTCACATCCAATGTTAAGATATTCTGAATAAGTGGAATATGAAGTTTAATTTCCTGAGAGTTTTCAGGAAATTAAGTTTATTATGGGTTGGACCATTTCAGGAGGAAACCGTGCTTTAGCTCCTTTGTACGTTGAAATTAGGTTAACATTGGTTAACCCTAATTATTGCTTTGCAAGTCCAAGACCAAGTCCAGAAGTTAACATTGGTTAACCCTAATTATTGTTTTGCAAGCCCAAGACCAAGTCCACTTATGCATTTTTATAAACTCACTAATCCTAATGTTATGTAGTGCGCGTATTATGAAGAAAACCAGAAGAAGAAAGCAGACGAGCAAAATTGTTCATCTTGAGTTCAAGACTGTTTCTTTGTTTTAGTTTTCTTGTGAGCCAAGCAATTATCACGATGATAACTGTATTGGAGTAGGCTTTTCTGTAAGTGTAGTTTTGTCACTCAAAACTTTGAAGCACGACTGTTATGTCTCTTGATTAAAAGCTTTAAAGCATGATCAAGTATTTGTGTTGAAGAATGTCTTCATAATTTTTTTTGGTATTGGTTTGTAATCACTGCTGTGATTGAGGGGGAGTGAGTAGGTTCTCAGGTCTAAGTGTTTCTTAGATTGAAGTTGCATTGGGTAGGTCTTAAGTGAAGGATATAAACAGTTGGTTTAATCCAGAATTAATACCTCTTATAGTGGATTTCCTCCCTGGCTTGGTAGCACCCAGATGTAGGTGTAGTTACACACCGAACTGGGTTAACAATTGATTGTCTCCTTTACTGTTTTTATTTTATTATCAATATTGTTAAAAAGTTCGTCAAATACCAGTGCCATAACATTCTATTTGACATCAAGTATTTGTTGCCAGAATTTCAGAACTTGCTAATCTCCATGACATGTTCCATGTATCTCAATTGAGGAAATATATAGCGGACATGTCCCATGTTGTTCTGTTAGATGATGTGCATGTCAGAGATGATTTGATGGTTGAGACATCACATATGCGTATTAAGGATCAAAGAGTTAAGAAATTCAGAGGTAAGGAAATAACTTTAGTGAAAGTGGTTTGGGGAGGTCCTGTTGATGGTAATGTGACTTGGGAGCTTAAGAGTCAGATGAAGGATTTGTATCCTGAGTTGTTCATTTGAGGTAATTTTCGAGGAGATAAATCTTTTAAGTGGAGGAGAGTTGTAACATCCCAAATTTTAATTGTTATTTATTTATTATTTATGAATTATTATATTATATGGTAATTAATTAACTTGTGTGATTTGATGAATATTTGAATTATTTGAATACATATGATATTTGGAATAATTGATTTAATGAGTAAGAATAGTAAATAGTTAGGGCTTGTTTGAAATATTTTTTGTTTTTAGTTTTTAAAAACTGAATAGTAAAAAATCAAAACCCAATTTAGCTATTTCAGTTTTTTACTTTTAAAAACTGAAAAATAGAGAAGAGTTTCTAAAATCACATTTGCAAAATATTGTATTCAAACAACTTTTTAATTTTTAAATTTTCAAAAACTAAAATAGAGTTTTTAAATAGTCTTTCAAATAGGCCCTTAGTAATAAGCCTAATTATTAGAATTTATGTGGATAAGTGAGTTAAGTCCATTAAGAGAATACTAGTTAGTAAGGGTTATGAGATAACATAAGTTAGAGCTATCATTTTAAAGAAGAGAAGAGAAAATGAGAAAAAGAGGAAAAGAAGAAGAGGAAGGAGGAAAACCTAAAAGTTGATTCTTCACGAGGTAAGGGGGAGAATCCTTATTATTATTATTATTATTATTATTATTATTATTATTATTATTATTATTATTATTATTATTATTATTATTATTATTATTATTATTATTATTATTATTATTATTATTATTATTATCTTGTATGTGATTAGGTAGTGATTAGTAACATGATAGGTTGTTTGATTTAAATTTCTAATAATCTTTGAATGTTAGGGTTTGAGAAGAAATTGTTTTTTCTATTTAAAAATGATGACCATGATTAGAAACATGTTAGGACACCTTTTAATGATGTTATTTGAATGATTGGTATGAGTTTTGTATGAGAATTTTGTGGGAAGAAGAATATGTATCATAGCAGAATTTTCTGAGTTTCGTAGATCACGCTTAGCGCAACTAGAAGCCCGCTTAGCGCGAAAGTCTCTAGAATTTAGGGGTTGTAGTTCAGGAAATCGGGCTTAGAGCGGTATATCAGGCTTAGCATGGTATGGAACTTAAAATGTTGCTTTTATGATCATTTGACATGAAGTCTTATATGGTTAGATTTTATGGAGTATTTTCATGTATGTGATTAATCGATTCGATTGGAATTGAATGGATTTAGATTGAAACTTGGTGAACACATAATGCTTGATTTTACTTATGTTTTTTGTGTTTGTCTGATTGTAATGAATAATCATTATTGGCTTATGTGCTAAATGTTGTTTATGAATATGTGGTGATAAATGCTAAATGATTTGCATTGTTATAGTGGTGTACGTGTAATTGTGCAATTGGTGAATAATTCAAGGTAATGAATTATTGTGATATGCTTTATAATTAGGATTGGTGGAAAATATTAATTTGCACATGTTGTTCGTGAATTGCACATGCATACATGGTCGACTTTGATCCTTAATTGGAAATATAAAGTGGTGAAACGTTGGATTCACATGGGGCTTGGATCCTTGATTGGAAATAAAGGTGGTGAAACTTTAGGTTCACATGTGTTGACTTTGATCCTTGATTGGAAATAGAAAGTGGTAAAACTTTTGGTTCACATGGGGCTTTGATCCTTGATTGGAAATAGAGGCAGTGAAACTTTGGGTTCACATGTGTTGACTTTGATCCTTAATTTAAAATAGAAGTGGTGAAACTTTGGGTTCATAAATGGTACCACATGCATTAGTCACATTCATTTTGCATTGGAGTCTTATGCATTATTGATGAATATGTATGTGAATTGTAATATGTGTTAAGTGGTTAAACGGTTACCTAATTTGTTACATTGGCGATGCTTATGTTGTTTGGAATATCACATGAAGTGTAGAGAATTGTTAATAATATGTTTGTTTCTATATTGCTTCTAATTATATATATATATATATATATATATATATATATATATATATATTGATAATGATTTAAATTCTCACCCTTCTGTTGTATGTGATTTTCTATGCGACATCGTGCAGGTTCTGAGGATAGTGGTGCTTCGCACGAGACTAGTTGAGAGGATTAGTTAGCTTATCCGTTATTTTGGGTAGTGAGTCATTGCTCTAGTCATGTAATATGGGGGTTAGTTGAACTCATGTTTATTATGAGATATTGTTATGCATTCCCATTTGTTTTGGATCTATATGTTGAGATACTATGTTGATGTGGCTTTGGTGCCGATGTTTGAATTCATATGACTTGATGATGTTATGAATTCATTGTTATGATGTTTAATGGTTATAGTATGAGACATAATCATTAATAGTATCTGAGAAAAGAAATATTCTTCTTTGATATGCATATTTTGATGAAGCATGAGATTTAAATATGTGTTATGATTATGACTAGGTGTATGTTAATATTTATTTTGTTGGTTTTCTATTGTGTGAAAAATGACACGTGACACCCTTTGTATGTATGCATTCTATTTTACTATGATTTATGTCATATTTATTTGGGGTTAGAAAAAGGGTGTTACATAGAAAGTCAAACTTTCATTACCCAAGAGTGAGTATAGTAATTGTGCTATTTGAAATTCTACTAATTGTGTGTATTAGTGTGACATTAATAAATGAAAATTATTTGTAGTGGCATAAACAAACTAATTCTCATTCTTGTGGATATTATTTCATGAGATATATGATCCATATTGTCTCTAAGGGCATTACACAAGGATTTATGAAGAATAAGGTATTACCTTAATCCATGTTATGTATACTTCTTAAACTAATTAATTTTGTTGTTTTTAGCTTAAATTTGGTTCTAATTGTAGGAGCTTAGCAACCAAAAAAACGTATTCAAAAGAGGAAATTGATGACATCTGATCTCGTTGGGCCAGTGTCTTCCTATATATTTATGAAGCTCGATAACAAGAATAGTAGTTTCTGTTGATTTCTAACAATGTTATTTTCTATATGAAGAGAGGTTTTCTTATTTTGTCTTGATGATAATAATGTTATTTTGTATACGAACATAGGTTTTCTTATTTTGTATATAAATGATATATGATATTATTCCATTTCTGTTACATATTTTATAGTTTCTGTGTAAAATAATATTGACGGGCTAATAGATTTATTATAATGAATGATACATGCCAGTGGAAATGATACAGATAAAAAATGATATAGAGGGCCCATGAAATTGATAAATAATAGCCAAAAAGCTAAATAATAAACCCCTTAGTTAATATATAAAACCGAGGTAAAATGAATATCATTTTACCTCATATTATAAATACAAGTGATAGCTATATGAAGCGCGCAATAAAATGAAAAAAAGTAGTTCCTAGGGATCGAATCCATGGTTGTTACAATAATAAACTCAAAGTTAAAAATACTGAGATGTTAAGTGCAGACTTCTCATGGCGACCTTAGTAACCTCGAATAGGTTACCGAGGTAAAACACATTTCACATCTAACGTTACAAACGTTATTTGTAGTAGTGGTTATTTAGAGTCTATTTATGAATGGGATCCTTCTTCCTCAATCATGGTCTATTTACCTTTTCTTTTTCTCTCCAATAGGTCTTCGAGCACTAGGAGATTGTTGATGTCAATTGTGTCGACGTACAACACTCGCTTTGGTTCCTCAATACTTTTGGGCAGAGCTAGTCTGCTCAATGCCCTGTGTTGGTTGTTGATGAAGCTTAATCCTTTGGAGGAGGCTTCAAAGCATCTCCGTGCAACTTGGATGTCCCTATGGAGGGTGGTGACCAGACCTATGGAGGTGTACTACTTCATCTTTAGATAGACGGTAGATGAGACCACGATCAACTCGGCCAAAGGGGGCCTCTCGAAGATAAACTTATAAAGAGATTGGAAATTGTTAACGATGAACTAGGTCTTCATAGATCTATCCATCTCCCCAGCCCCGAAAGTGACTATTAACTCAATGTACCCCCACGACTTCGTGACGGAGTTGTTGAATCCTTGAAAGGTCGGTATAGGGTGTGAATGTGCCTCCATTGATTCTGGTGGTGACCATTCTGAGTATGATATCCCTGACTTGTCATCTCTTATCTTGATTGTAAGGAATATTATCTAGGATAGTATGGACTATGATTCATGATCATTGTTACAAAATCACAAGTTCCATGGTTTCATTATTGCTTTATCAGATGGTTTGAAATAATTTCAGTTTTCGGCATTCATCAGAGGAAATTAGGAATTAGGGTTTTTTGGTTTGAAGTTCAAATGTGTCCACTTCAAACTATCATCAATAATACCATCTCTTGATCCTCAAGATATCTCAATGGCATCATGATCACAAAATTTCATTGGTTATACAGGATTAAAGTTCATCTGGAAAGAGTCGACTGCACAATCAAACTTTGGCTTTTGGTCTACCAAGAGTATATCAAGTCAAGAATCATGGAAGTTTGGTTTGAAAATCATATGATCAAGATTTAATCAAGAAATTAAGAAAAAGTTTCAAAAATCATAACTTGGATTTGAAATTTTCAACAAGTATAGTGAAATTTCATGGGTGAAAAGTCAAACTTTACAAAGTCATAACTTCTTCATCAAGCCATCATTTTTCATGCTCCAAAGCTCAACTTGAAGAAAATAATGAGTTCTACAACTTTTTCATTGTTGGGTCGTCCTCAAAAAATGCTTGGATTAAGACTTATGAGCCCATAAAGTTATGTCACTTTTTATCCAACACTTAGAAATATTTTCAAACAGTTTTGGTTAGTTTTTCATCCTAACTACATGACCATTTTTCACCAAATTTCCAAATTATTAAGCTAAAATGGTCAACATGAAAGTTATAGATCTTGTTCCAAGCTTTCGAAAATGTACAAGATCATAAAAAGTATCATATTTGAGCTAGGAGATTCGAAGAGATGAAATTGGCCATTCTCACTTGAATTATAGGTCATTTCCTTGATGAAGATATAATCAAATCTTCATATTATGCCTAGATATCTCACTTTCACGCCTTTAACTTGTAATTCTACATCTAATCAGAAGATTACACTTGTTTGAGTTTTTATATAAATGATGATTGCAGGGGATGCCATTTTTTTGAGAGGTGATAACATTTTGTGGCACAATCCATATCATCCACTTCACTAGGATTTGTCCCTGTCTCCTGACGAATTAGGAGTAGCATCTGGTAAAAGAATAAATTATGTTGTCTCAATGCACTACAAAAAAAACAATTTTTGGCAGCGCATCTACGAAAGCGCTTTTAAGAGAAAGCGCTTTCGTAGCCTTTAAAAAAAATTCGCTTAAAAAAGCGCTTTCATAGGGTTCCCTACGAAAGCGCTTTTCAGAAAGCTTTCATAGGTATTTAAAATATCTACCCTACGAAAGCGCTTTTGAAAAGCGCTCTTATAGGTGGACATATAAAAGCGCTTTTGAAAAGCGCTCTTAAAGGGGGCCCTACGTAAGCGCTTTTAAAAGCGCTCTTAAAGGGGGCCCTACGAAAGCGCTTTTGGAGACAAAAGCGCTCTTATACATGGGTCTATGAAAGCGCTTTTAAAAGCGCTTTCGTAGATTATTTTAAAATTAAAATAATAACCCTAAAAACGGTTTCTTTTCCAAAATCCCATTCTGCGTTTAATTTCCAGAATCCCATTGCTGCGTTCGTTCACTGCTGCCTTCGTCTTCCACCGTCGCTGCCGTTCTGCCTTCTTCTTCAACCGTCGCCGCCGTTCACTACGTTCTTGTCCAGCTTGGTAAGTTTCTTCTTCTTCCATTATCTGTTCCGTCTCTTGACCGTTTAGTTATGCATGCAACCTGTTCCGATTTTAGGGATAGATAAAAGGATTTCTTCTTCTTTGTTTATACTTACCATCATTCATTTATACTTACCTGCATTCTCTGAGTATTTCATTGTTTATACTTCCGTTTTCTAGGGATAGATAATGTTGTTGGTATATGTTTGGATTCTTGTTGAAAAACACCAACATTATGCTGACTGCAAATGAACTAACATGTCATATAAAAACAAAATTATATTAATGAAATTCCACTGTCCTAATTCACACTGTCATATAAAAAGAAAATTATATTAATTTCAGTTTTATTGTAAATTAATTAACTAAACATTTTCATAATTAACAAGTATATAAATATTTAATTAATTAATATACCTCAACTAATCCTATAACTCCTGCTTCTTCAAGGGATTCCCTACAAGCAGCTTCTTCTAGAGATTCATCAAGTTCCCATCCTCCCTTAGGAAACATTAGTCTTTGACTTTTCTGTGAACTAACCATTAGTACTTCTAATTCATTGCTACATTACCATTTATGTCTTGTTTATATCTGTAAGGTATGCATCTGCAAAAACATTACGATAATTAGTCAAAAGATATACTTATTTTGAATGAATATTATATATATTTCACCTACCAAATATATTCTGTAAGTTATAATTTACATTAAGGTTTCCATTATGAACTGATTTAGTATGTTGGTGTTAGTATGCTGTTAGTGAAATTCTCTCAATTTGAAACCTTACAAAAACAACATCAACTAAACTATAAGTCTGTTAGTGACCAAGACTAATCAATGTCACAAGTGATGATGCTCTATTGAAATTTCTTGAAAGTTTCACTTTCATTCATGTCATTTAGTGAAATGTTCATGTACATTCATCCTATTTAATTTTTATAATATAAGTTTTCTTTTCTTTGATTTAACAGCGTTTCCCGGCCTAATTCGACGTACGACGCTCATTCTCCGCGTTTCTTTAAGTTCGATAAATCCGAGGTAAATTTCTTCCTCAAATTACTGGTATTGTGATGAATTTGTCTTAAATTGCCTTTCGTATGTTGCGTTTTTTGGTACGGATCCATTCCGTGTATACTTTGCGTTTTGACAGAAACGCAGTATACTGTTTTGTGCACTAATTAGTTGATATGGATAAGACATGGATGTACTCCAATCGATTGTCGAAAGACTACGAGAATGGTGTTTCGGAGTTTGTTAAGTTTGTTGATGCGCACGCCAAAGACCCCAGTCGAATGACATGTCCTTGTTTGTATTGCTGTTATGGGAACCGGGTTGACGTAGTTCAGTTGGCATCGCATTTAATTCGGTATGGAATTGATAGAAGTTATACATGTTGGAATATGCATGGTGAGAAAAGTAACGGGAATGTTGAATCGAGGGATAAGAGGACCTATGTTTCAAATGATGATTGCACAGATGCATACAATTATGATCGAGTCGAAGAAATTGCAGTAGCGCTTGAAGAAGATCTTAACGATTGTCCCAAAATGTTCGAGAGGTTGGTAAGCGATGCAGAGAAACCGTTGTACAATGGTTGTACAAAATTCACAAGATTTTCTGCGGTGTTAAAGTTGTACAACTTAAAAGCCGGGAATGGATGGTCGGATAAAAGTTTCACAGAGTTATTAGCCCTTGTGAAAGATATGCTACCAGAGGATAATGTTCTTCCCAATCGAACGTATGAGGCCAAAAAGATGTTGTACTCTATTGGCATGAGCTACGATAAGATACATGCGTGTCCAAAAGATTGCGTTTTGTTTCGAAACGAGTATGCATCGTTAAATGTGTCCTAAATGCGGTGCCCCTCGATATAAGAAAAAGTTGTCTCCGGCAAAAGTCTTATGATATTTTCCTTTAATCCTGAGATTTAGACGGATGTATCATAGTGAAACCGATTCAAGACACTTGACTTGGCATTCAGATGAAAGAATTATTGATGGAAAATTTCGACATCCGGCAGATTCTCCACAGTGGATGAAAATTGATAATGATTACCCTGAATTTGGAAAAGAAGCGAGAAACCTTCGCTTGGCATTGTCTACTGATGGAATGAACCCACACGTTATTCAAAGTATCTCGCATAGCACATGGCCTGTGATTTTTATGATTTACAACCTACCTCCATGGCTATGTATGAAGCGTAAGTACATGATGTTATCTATGTTAATTTCTGGGCCTAAACAACCAGGAAATGATATAGACGTATACTTGGAACCATTAATCGAAGATTTGAAGATTTTGTGGGAGAACGGTGTGGAGGTTTATGATGGTTATAGGAAAGAAAGTTTCAACTTGAGGGCGATGTTTTTTGGAACAATTAACGATTTTCCAGCATATGGAAATCTATCCGGGTATAGCATTAAAGGTGAAAAAGCGTGTCCTGTTTGTGAAGACGGAACCGATACGATGCGATTGAAACTTTGTCAAAAGAATATCTTTCTCGGTCATCGTAGATTCTTAACTTCTAAACATCAGTATCGTGGATGGAGAAAAGCGTTCAATGGAGATATCGAACAACGTAGAGCTCCGCCTGGATTGAAAGGTGATCAAATTTTTGAAAAGGTGAAAGATGTGAATATTCAGTTTGGCAAGCCTTTTGCACATAAAGTTGTCACAGGTGGGTGGAAGAAGAGGTCAATTTTTTTTGAATTGCCATATTGGAAATCTTTGTACGTAAGACATTTTCTTGATGTGATGCATATTGAAAAAAATGTATTTGACAGTGTCTTTGGTTTTCCATGTACCGAAACAATTGGACTAGATGACATGGAACAAATCTTTCATCATCGAGAGTTAGGCATTAGTGTGATTTACTCGTACATCCGGTAACCCGATCAATATATTATTTAATTGGTTGAACATTTTTTTTAAACATTTAATTGAAAGAGTCTAATATTAATTATGTTTTTATTTAAGGATGTTATTTGACAAATTGATGCACAGGAATCAATTGTCAAATAGATTCCGTTTCGTGTCTTCCTCCCGTGTCAGGGGAGCAACAATTTCTAGGGAACCGGATTCAGTAAGAGAACACTTGGTCGAAAGATTCATGACAACTACCAGTACAGAAAGCTTGTATCTTTTGCCGTATAATACAGGGTTAGATTTTCATTCTAAGTTCCTTTTAAAATTTTTATTTTTTACATTAAAATTCGCTTCTAAATTGTTGCTTTAATTTATAGATGTCACTGGTTGTTGCTTGCTATGAATCCCATAAAAGAAGTGGTCTATTACCTGAATTCGGTTGACGGTGATTGGACAAATTATCCGGAAATGAAGCTAATGATTGATACGTAAGTGACATTATTCTAAATATTCGTTTGTGTTTATATATTTAACTATTTCTATGTCATTGTTCTAAATAAATATTTTAATTTTGTCAGTTCAATACAAGTATTCCGATGTCAAAGGGAAGCACGGGTACCACGGTCTAAATCAAACAACATTAATTGGATCAAAGTACAGGTATATAAATTTCAACAATTTTGCTTATAATATTTATGCTACTTGATAAAACAATACATGTATATAATCTTATTTGTTTTTCTATGTAGTGCCCTCAACAACAAAACGGCATAGATTGCGGATACTTCGTTTTGAAGTTTATCAAAGAAATCATTCAAATGAATGAAATCGAGATTCCAATCACGGTATGGATTTATACTTTGTTTTATTACTTATCGGACTTTGCATATAATTTATTACATTAAACTAAATCATGCATATTTTTTGTTTTGGAATGTAGTATTTTGATCAATACAATTGTCCATATTACTCGCCACTTCAATTGGAAGAACTCAAAGAGGAGTTGTGCCAATATTTTATTGAGCTAAGAATCTTATAATAAGGTACGAATACATTGTTGTGTGAAAATGGTTAATTATGAATACATTGTTTTGTGTATACAACACTGACCGTGTTATTATGTTCATATTGCAGGATCAGGACCTTGGATATATATGTACATTAGGATTGATTTACTTAGTGTTATATAGCTGATTTCTTAGGGTGTATTTTGTTACGTTTAAAAACATGTTAATATTGAATTACCATGGTGTATATATATTTTGGATATGAATTGATTATAATGGTATTTGTATATAATATTTACATTTGGTATTTGGATTAAAACTTATATATATTGGTATTTCTAGATAAGATTGTAAAATACCGGTTTAGGAATTACAGGTTTGCTGCAAAAATATGCAGGTTTAGAAATTTTTTAAATATTAGATTTTTCAGTAGAAAACCTATGAAAGAGCTTTTAAACAAAAAGCGCTCTCATAGGCCTACCTATGAGAGCGCTTTTTATTTAAAAGCGCTCTCATAGGTAGGCCTACAAGAGCGCTTTTTTCTGAAAAAACGCTTTCTTAGGCCTACTTTAGATTGCCTGACACGCATTCTGAATTCACCTATGAAAGCGCTTTTTCAGAAACAAAAAGCGCTGCTAAAACTTTTAGCAGCGCCACCTACGAAAGCGCTTTTAAAGCCCAAAAAAAGCGCTTTCGTAGGTCATTTATGGCATTGTGATGTATAAAGGAGAGTTTATCATATGGGATGTAATAAATGAGAATATCCACTTCCACTTTTTTGAGGTCAATTCAGTTCTTATTCCCTTTTCTTCACGGGTCCCAATTCAGTTCTTATTTATATTTCTATCATGTCCTCCCTTGCTTTAAGGTCATCCTTAGACTTCTCTTTTATATTGAGTAACGTACCAATAACACTGTCAAATACATTTTTTTCAATATGCATCACATCAAGAAAATGTCTTACGTACAAAGATTTCCAATATGGCAATTCAAAAAAAATCGACCTCTTCTTCCACCCACCTGTGACAACTTTATGAGCAAAAGGCTTGCCAAACTGAATACTCACATCTTTCACCTTTTCAAAAATTTGATCACCTGTCAATCCAGGCGGAGCTCTACGTTGTTCGGTATCTCCATTGAACGCTTTTCTCCATCCACGATATTGATGTTTAGAAGTTAAGAATCTACGATGACCGAGAAAGACATTCTTCTGACAAAGTTTCAATCGCGTCGTATCGGTTCCATCTTCATATACAGGACACGCTTGTTCAACTTTAATGTTATACCCGGATAGATTTCCGTATGCTGGAAAATCGTTAATTGTTCCAAACAACATCGCCCTCAAGTTGAAACTTTATTTCCTATACCCATCATAAACCTCCACACCGTTCTCTCACAAAATCTTCAAATCTTCGATTAAAGGTTCCAAGTATACGTCTATGTCATTTCTTGGTTGTTTAGGCCCAGAAGTTAACATAGATAACATCCTGTACTTACGCTTCATACATAGCCACGGAGGTAGGTTATAAATCATAAGAATCACAGGCCATGCTATGCGAGATACTTTGAATACCGTGTGGGTTCATTCAATCAGTAGATAATGCCAAGCGAAGGTTTCTTGCTTCTTTTCCAAATTCAGGATAATCATTATCCATTTTCATCCACTGTGGTGAATCTGCCAGATGTCGAAATTTTCCATCAATAATTCTTTCATCTGCATGCCAAGTCAAGTATCTTGAATCGGTTTCACTAAGATACATCCGTCTAAATCTCAGAATTATAGGAAAATACCATAAGACTTTTGCCGGAGATAACTTTTTGTTATATCGAGGGGAACCGCATTTAGGACACTCATTTAACGATGCATACTCGTTTCGAAACAAAACGCAATCTTTTGGACATGCATGTATCTTATCATAGCTCATGCCAATAGAGTACAACATCTTTTTGGCCTCATACGTTCGATTGGGAAGAACATTATCCTCTGGTAGAATATCTTTCATAAGGGCTAATAACTCTGTGAAACTTTTATCCGACCATCCATTGCCCGCCTTTAAGTTGTACAACTTTAATACCACATACAATCTTGTGAATTTTGTACAACCGTTATACAACAGTTTCTCTGCATCGCTTACCAACCTCTCGAACATTTCGGGATAATCATTAAGATCTTCTTCAAGCGCTTCTGCAATCTCTTCGACTCGATCATAATCGTATGTATCTGTGCAATTTTCGTTTGAAGCATAGGTCCTCTTATCCCCTGATTCAACATTCCCGTTACTTTTCTCACCATGCATATTCCAACATGTATAACTTCTATCAATTCCATACCCTATTAAATGTGATGCCAACTGAATCGCGTCAACCCGGTGCCCATAACAACAATACAATCAAGGACATGTCATTCAACTGGGGTCTTTGGCGTGCGCAACAACAAACTTAACAAATTACGATACCCCACTCTCGTACTCTTTCGACAATTGATTGAAATACATCCATGTCTTATCCATAGTTTTACTAATTAAGCTAAACAAAAACAACTAATTAGGACCCAAACAGTATACTGCGTTTCTGTCAAAATGCAAAGTATACACGGAATGGATCCGTATCGAGAAAACGCAACATATTCACGCAATTTAAGACAAATTCATCACAATACCAGTAATTTGAGGAAGAAATTTACCTCAGATTTATAAAACAACAACGTCGAGAAGTCAGACTCACGGAAACACAGGGAACGAGCGCTGTACATATAAAACAACATCAAGGATAAGTCATAACATATAAAACAATTCAAGAAAATTATATATGAACAATTCAAGGATAAGTCATAACATATAAAAAACTTCAAGAAACTTATATCAACGCAAACTGAATTCACAACGTCACCATAACCGAAGTCACCGTTCCAAGTTCAAATTAAAAATTCAGCCAAGACTTTACATAAACTAGTCTAACAATAAACAAATTGCAACTCATAAAACCAATTCATGGAAAGAAACTCAAAAGTAATTCTCGCAAAATAGACCCTTACATAAGTATCACCACTAACAATTCACTATATTTAACCTAATTTAAACCAGTCCAGAAAAATTCATATCATCACAATAAAACCTACACCAAACATTAGCCATACTTAGCTAATATCCACAACTCAAAAAAATAGTTCACATAATATGATAAACCAGTTCAAAATCCGTTGACACACTAAAACCATTATCCACTTCAATAAGTCATAAATAGAAAAAAGCTCATTCATTAACATAGACTAAAACAATCTATGCTGCCTACACAAGCTAAGTCGTGCCAAAACAATTCGATAACCAAAACGATTCACGCATTCAACAAACAGAAGAACTGATCTGATTCAAAACAAAGTAACATAACACTAGTTTACTAATTATTTTACTAGCCACTATCTGTAACTAACAATTAACCTACACCATAAACTAATTACCAAATTTCCCAAGTTAGTTAGAATCCCTTTCAAAATTTATTTCCCTCCAAGATCATTAACAACAAAAGCTCCAAACTAACCAGCTCCTAACCCATAAAGCAAAACATAAATAAAAGAGAGATGGAATCCTGGGAATTAATCTCCAACTCAGCAAATACCTTAGAAAGTTAAAAACAAGGTGAAATTATAATAGATTAGAAAGTTAAAAACTAAGATCAGCCTAACAAACTCACCAGAGACAGAGACGAAGACGGAGGTTTCCGGTGAGGCAGCGACAGAGACGGAGACGGAGGTTTCTAGTAGAGGCGGTGCCAGAGACGGCGACGGCGAGAGACAGAGACGGAGAGAGCGATGAAGATGAACAGGTCGAAGGTTTTCTGAGAATGAGAATGAAAGAATGAGAGTATAGGGTTTATTAATTTTAATTATAAAATTATCTATGAACGCGCTTTTAAAAGAGCTTTCTAAAGCCCAGATATAAGAGCGTTTTTTCCTTTAAAAGCGCTTTTGTATCATAGGCCTATAGCAGCGCTTTTAAAAGTGCTTTCTTAAGGCCAGCTATAAGAGCGCTTTTGAAAAGCGCTTTCTAAGGTTAACCTTTAGCATCGCTTTTCAAAAGCGCTTTCTAAGATAAGATTTTTCTGAGACCTTTAACAGCGCTTTTTGAAAAGTGCTTTCTTAGGCCTACCTATGAAAGCGCGTTTTTTAAGCGAATTTTTTTTAAGGCCTATGAAAGCGCTTTCTCTTAAGAGCGCTTTCGTAGAGGTGCTACCAAAAGTTATTTTTGGCGTAGTGAGAATGTTATCCAACAACTTACCATCTTGATCCAAACACCCAGATGCAATCATTGAGTATAACACCATTGAGTTCAAGGGGGATAAGGATGCCGGCCCAGCCAAATATATTAAAAAACTTATGGAGATTCAACAATTTACAGGAACAAGTGGAATATAACTAGCCACTGGGTTGCAATGCCACTTTTAATTGGTGTTAAACCTTGCTTACATGAGGTCAGGTCTAGATCTTCTATATGCAACTGGACTTCCCATATGGCTCACAGAAACCAACAAGGATCCTTGGCAAATCAGGTATATTTGTTGATTATAACTTCTGCATATTACAATGATGCATGTTTTTTTATAAAGAAGATGCATTGTTTATCAATCTAGTTTCATCTCTCAGAAAACTTAAATAAATAGGATATCACAAGAACATTCAGTTTTATTGTCATTACATGCCAAGATATATCTCAAGAAAACAAAAACAGAACATTTCATTCTCGTTTTTTGTTTATCGGGCAGGCTGAGTAATTTGTAGAGATACCAAGAAAGGGTTTCTCTCATCCAGCTGTTCAACGGATTGTAATGTTTGTAGGACCAAAACAAACTGGTTTCAATAGTACATTATTTGCATTTGCAAATTTTCAAAATACTGTTGCCGGAGACATTGTGGACAAGCTGATTTGTGAGTTGGGAGCTGGTCCTCATACAAGCTACAACCATAGTAGGTAGTAGAGAAATTATAGATATTTCATTCACTACATTATAGGGATTATGATGTTACTGTTAAGAGATCCTCTAACCCAATACTCCAAAACACTAAATATAAGTGTAAGGAAAGGATTTTCTCTAGAAATGTGAAAATGCATGTCTAAAAAGCCACCAACAATGGTTACCTATTCAATTTAGAAAGATTATAATAAAATTGTTTGTTGCATCACGCTTGATTATTTTTTTGTTATATTACACTTTTCATCCTAACGAGAACTCAGAATTCTTTTTGTCTGAAATCTGCCTCCTATAAGAGATTGAATCTAATAAAATACAAATAAATCATAATAAAAATTCTTAGTTTTTTCTTATCCTTTGCATGTTGGCCAAGAATGGGATAATCAATATCAATATGACATATTCATCTTTGAAACTTTGAATTCAAGTTGAAATTAAGCTATTTACTGTTGAGTTGAATAATCAATATGATTTTTTATTTGTCAACGTAAGATATTTATTATTATCGATATTTTTAATAATATTGATCAATTATAAAAAACAAAATTTTATTGTTATTTATTTCTAATATAGAAATTATATGAAACGGAAAAAATAAAGTTGTTGATTTAAATATTGAATTATAACGGAAACAAGTTTAATATTTATTAAAATTTTAATAAATAATTCTAAAACAAATATATTTATATATAGGAATAATAATATTGTTGATTCAAATACTTTTATATACGACATAAATCATGAATACTGATTTATTATGTCTTTTAAAATATGATATTTTTTAAAAATTATAGTTATTTTTGTAAAATTATTTTATTTTTCTTATTTATATTTTTATTATATTTTGCAAACAAAGTGTCCATACTACATCTGTACCCGTATAAATGCAGGAGTAATACACCAGTACCGACTGAATGCACGGGTAATTATATCAAAAAATAAAATAAATATATTTAAAATAATATATAAATTCAAATAAAAAAATATCTTATTTTTAAATTATTTTTGTTGCTGATATTTTTATTTTGAAATTATTTTTATTTTAAAATACAATATTTTTTAAGATAATATATGAAAAATTAAAATATATATTATTGATGTAAAATAATTCTGGTAGAATAATTTTATTATTCTTTTAAAAATTAAATTAAATTTTTTGATAAAACAATTTTGTTTTTCCTTATTTACATTTTTATTATATTTTGAAAAACAATTGTGCATATACTACTCCAATATCCCTGCGAACGCACCAGAAACACACAAGTAACGTGTGAACGAACAGGTAACATCCTAAAGTTAGTGCAAATACACACAAGTAACGTGTGAACGAACAGGTAACCATCCTAAAATTAGTGCAAATACACAAGTTATTATATTTCTTGTATGATTAAAAGAGATTAAAGTAAAAATAATATATTGATCCAAACACGAAATTATTTTTTAATTATTTATCTTACTAATATTTTTGTTTAAAATTATTTTTATGATAATATATGAAAAATTGAAATATATATTATTGATGTACAACAATTTTGTTTTGATTTTAAAATTATGTCTTTCTTTTAAAAATAATAAATTATCGGCTAAATTACAGTTTTGGTCCCCCTATTTTGGTATTTTCACGATTTTAGTCCCTCTATTTTGTTTTTAAACACGTTTGATCCCTCATCCCCACTTTGGCTACAAAAAACGCATATGTGTTACTTCTGAAAATTGTTAACTTTCTTCAATAATGTATTGATGACCTATTTGAACGTTCTGCCATTTGAAAAAATGTTTAAAAAGCGATTCATATGCGTTTTTTTTAATCCAAAATAGGAAAGAGGGACCAAAAGTGTTTAAAAACAAAATAGGGGGACTAAAATCGTGAAAACACTAAATAGGGGGATCAAAACTGTAATTTAGCCTAAATTATTTTACTAAAACAACTTTATTTTTCTTATTTATATTTTATTACAATTTAAAAACAAAAGCATGCGTACCACACTGGTATATGTGTGAACGTGTGGATAGCACACTAGTACCGTGTGAATGTATGACTAATCATATTATAATTTGTGTGAACTCACAGATTATTATATTTTCTATACACTTAAAATAATTTACCAGTAAATATATTAAAAATAATATATGAATTTAAACACAAGAAAAATCTGTTTCTAAATTATTTTTGTTGTTAATATTTTTATTTTGATATTATTTTTTATTTTAAAATACTATTTTTTAAGATAATATATAAAAAAATTAAAATATATATTATTGATGTAAAATAATTATAATAGAATAATTTTATTTTTTTTATAAAAATACATATTTTTAATTATAAATTTTATTTATAAAACAATTTTGTTTTTATTATTTACATTTTTATTATATTTTAAAAACAGATCTTGTGTACGACTCCACTATTCATGTGTACCACTCATTATCCGTATGAGTGCAGGGGTATTTCAATAGTGCCAAGTAATTACCACAAGTTTCATAAAACTAAAAAATCCAATAAGAAATTCATTTAATGGATTCCAACATAATATCTAATTGAAAGCTCAAGAGATATTTTATCGAAGTATTATTGTCTTCATTTGGGTATTAGTATGATACTAATATCATTTTTCAATACATTTTAACACATTTACAAAAACCGGTTCTACAACTTCGTCTAAAACCAAGAATACACGTAGTTTTAGGACAATCTAGAGTTCTTTTACATGGAATATCTGTCTCTGTAATAAAAATTGAGAGAAATAAATTATTGTAGTAAAATAGTAAAAATATATAAATAAATTTAAAAAGGTTTCAAAACTGGCTTACCGTAGCCTTCATTTGCATCAAGAAATAAAACAATTAAAAAAATCATAAAATAAACAAGTTTGAAAACCTTAACGGTATTTTCTCCCATTTGTATGTTTCAAATAGAATAACCCTCTATCACTTATAATTAATAAATTTCATGTATTAATTACTTATAGATAGTTATCTTGACCTATGGGAATTATTGAAAAACCACGTATTAAATTTTAAATAAGTATAAAATGTCTCTTAGAAACATCAATGTGCTGTGTATTTATCCATTTAAAACGGAGATAAATTAAAAACTTAACCATCATAATTCAGTCTTATTTATTTTATCAGTATTAATTATTGAATAACCTTTCATCAGAGAAAAGGGAAAAATCGTAAAACAAGAATAATATAGTTATTAATTATAAAATTTTAATTATTATTATTATTATTATTATTATTATTATTATCATTATTATTATTATTATTATTATTATTATTATTATTATTATTATTATTATTATTATTATTATTATTATTATTATATTATTATTATTATTATTATTATTATTATTATTATTATTATTATTATTATTATTATTATTATTATTATTATTATTATTATTATTATTATTATTATTATTATTATTATTATTATTATTATTATTATTATTATTATTATTATTATTATTATTATTATTATTATTATTATTATTATTATTATTATTATTATCATTATTATTATTATTATTATTATTATTATTATTATTATCATTATTATTATTATTATTATTATTATTATTATTATTATTATTATTATTATTATTATTATTATTATTATTATTATTATTATTATTATTATTATTATTATTATTATTATTATTATTATTATTATTATTATTATTATTATTATTATTATTATTATTATTATTATTATTATTATTATTATTATTATTATTATTATTATTATTATTATTATTATTATTATTATTATTATTATTATTATTATTATTATTATTATTATTATTATTATTATTATTATTATTATTATTATTATTATTATTATTATTATTATTATTATTATTATTATTATTATTATTATTATTATTATTATTATTATTATTATTATTATTATTATTATTATTATTATTATTATTATTATTATTATTATTATTATTATTATTATTATTATTATTATTATTATTATTATTATTATTATTATTATTATTATTATTATTATTATTATTATTATTATTATTATTATTATTATTATTATTATTATTATTATTATTATTATTATTATTATTATTATTATTATTATTATTATTATTATTATTATTATTATTATTATTATTATTATTATTATTATTATTATTATCATAGTGGTCAACACATACTACAAAAATATTTAGGAAAATGGAAAAATATGGTGACGTTGGTTGGCTTTCTAACCTTGTAGAAAAAATATCTATTTTTTGTATTTCAAAAGTATTAAAACAAAAAATTAGTAATAAACTACTATCAAAATTACTTATTACCCTTGAGTAAACCAGTTTAGAGAAAGATTTTAACTGTAATTTTTCATTCCAAATAATTGCATTCCAACTTATTAATACGGACCATCCAAATTGCTTCTTCCAACGTGAATATTTTTTACAATCCTCTCAACTTGAATGGCAAACTAGTATTGGACACACTAAATTAACCTTTGGACTCCCCCATTCATTTCCTTCATTTGCCCGTTTATTTATTCCGACTCAGACCTTTGATGAAGGTTGGCTTTTCACATCTTCTACAAAAACTCTTCACATCCTATGCAAAAATTCTTCACATCCTCTGCCATTCTTTACATCCTCCGCAAAAAAAAAAAAAGTATTTATAAGTTTCACTGCTTTAGTGTTCATTCAGTTTTCCCGTTTGTAACATCATTGGTTTTCATTGTTGTTTGGTTCATATGTCCATCCAAACATTATCAGGATTAGTTTTTCAGTTTTGTTTTCTGTCTTATCGTCAACTGTTGGAAAAACTTGGAATGAATGTGCACAACTAGTATGGACACACTAAATTAACCTTTGGACTCCCTATTCATTTCCTTCCTCCAAAAAAAAAAAAAAGTATTTATAAGTTTCACTGCTTTAGTGTTCATTCAGTTTTCCAGTTTGTAACATCATTGGTTTTCATTGTTGTTTGGTTCATATGTCCATTCAAACATTATCAGGATTAGTTTTTCAGTTTTGTTTTTTGTCTTATCGTCAACTGTTGGAAAACTTGGAATGAATGTGCACAACTAGTATGGACACACTAAATTAACCTTTGGACTCCTATTCATTTCCTTCCTCCATAAAAAAAAAAGTATTTATAAGTTTCACCGCTTTAGTGTTCATTCGTTTTCCGTTTGTAACATCATTGGTTTTCATTGTTGTTTGGTTCATATGTCCATCCAAACATTATCAGGATTAGTTTTTCAGTTTTTTTTTCTGTCTTATCGTCAACTGTTGGAAAAACTTGGAATGAATGTGCACAACTAGTATGGACACACTAAATTAACCTTTGGACTCCCTATTCATTTCCTTCCTCCGCAAAAAAAAAAAAGTATTTATAAGTTTCACTGCTTTAGTGTTCATTCAGTTTTCCCGTTTGTAACATCATTGGTTTTCATTGTTGTTTGGTTCATATGTCCATTCAAACATTATCAGGATTAGTTTTTCAGTTTTGTTTTCTGTCTTATCGTCAACTGTTGGAAAAACTTGGAATGAATGTGCACAACTAGTATGGACACACTAAATTAACCTTTGGACTCCCTATTCATTTCCTTCCTCCGCAAAAAAAAAAAAAAAAGTATTTATAAGTTTTACTGCTTTAGTGTTCATTCAGTTTTCCCGTTTGTAACATCATTGGTTTTCATTGTTGTTTGGTTCATATGTCCATCCAAACATTATCAGGATTAGTTTTTCAGTTTTGTTTTCTGTCTTATCGTCAATGTTGGAAAACTTGGAATGAATGTGCACAACTAGTATGGACACACTAAATTAACCTTTGGACTCCTATTCATTTCCTTCCTCCGCAAAAAAAAAAAAAGTATTTATAAGTTTCACTGCTTTAGTGTTCATTCAGTTTTCCAGTTTGTAACATCATTGGTTTTCATTGTTGTTTGGTTCATATGTCCATTCAAACATTATCGTGATTAGTTTTTCGTTTTGTTTTTGTCTTATCGTCAACCTTCTACACTTTAAAATTTTCATATCTACTATCATAATCGTCAATCTCATCAATTGAGAGAGGATTGAATTGGGTAAAAGGTAAGAATGATATGCATTTATATCAGTGTTTTCTATCACCATAAATGAATTCGTTGCAATTGAATCTGATTGTTTTTTATACGATTGTTTAGGTTAACGTGGTGGTTGATGAGAGTAAACTAGAATTTTGTTTCTTTAGAAAGAACGAAACAATTTCTTTATCCATATATGAAATTTTGTGGTCGGGTTTCAAATTGAAAAGGATAAAATGTAATATTTTCATTTTCTTTGTCTATCAATCTTATCTTTTTAACAAAATCCAAAATTGAAAGGTATATATAATTGCAAATGGATTTCGATTTAATGTATCACTTTTGGTTTTTGTTGATTGCGATGACGTGAATCCATTCCGTTTCAAACCAAGTTGATTTGTTCATCCACTAGTGAAATTATGTGGCAGGGTTTCAAATGAAAATAAAAAAAAAGTTGTTGAAAGTGTAATTCCTTGTGTTAAAGCAGGATGTTTCTCAAACATATGGTGTGTCGAAATAGTTTAGTTTAGTCTGTCGAAATGTATCAAAGTGTGTGTGTTGAGTTGTAGCTTTCAAAGTGTCGAAGTAAGCTGCTTCCTACAGATTTTTGACCTGGATCTGAAATAGATATTTTGCGATTTTCTAGTTTTGAGATTTTTGGCTTAGGTAGAAAACAAGCTCATTATAAATAGAGGAAGTGGCACCTAGTTTTTTTATAATCAACTCATAACAATTTGTATTCCTAGAATTTTACAATTGCAAAATAAATAAATTTTCACAGTTTATGGGCAGAGAGATATTCTGCAGAAACCATAATCTCATTTCTTCTCAAATTTTCTTTTCATTTCATTGTGTGGTGATAACAATCTTGTTCATCAAAATTGATAAAAGTTTATCATAGGTTTTGGTGGATTTTCAACATCTGGTATCAAGAACTCTGGTTGAGTGATCAAGGGAAGAAGAAGAAAATCACAATGGCAGCGAATTATGTGAATGAAAATTTTCCATCAAGTCTTCTAATTTTGAAAGGTGATAATTATGAGAATTAGTGCAAACAGATGAAGGTTATATTTTGTTATCAACGTATTTGAGATCTTGTGAAAGAAGGAATATAACCACTTGGAGAAAAGGTAGCAGACAAAGAAAAGACAACACACAAAGAATTGGAGAAGAAGAATTATAAAGATCTTTTTATAATTCACCAATGTGTTAGTCCATAAAATTTTAAAAAGGTTAGTGATATATAATCTGCAAAAGAAGCTTGAGATATTCTAGAGAAATCTTTTGGAGGTGTAGAAAGAGTGAAATAGGCAAAGTTATAAACTCATTAAAGAACGTGTGAAATGCGTCATATAGAAGATAGTGAGAGCATATAGGATATCTTCATTAGGTTACGAATCTAGTGAATCAAATCAAAGCTTGTGGAGAGACGTTAACAACAAGAGTTGTTGTTTCAAAGATCTTGACATCTTTGGCGAAGTTTGACCATGTGGTAGTTTTCATAGAAGAATCGAAGAACATGACAAATTTGTCGAAGTAAGAGCTTCAAGGAACGCTTTAATCTCATGAAAAAAGAATGACTAAAAGAGTTGTAGGAAAGTCGAAGAGTGATATGGCTTTGCAGGCACACTCAGCGAAAGAATTTTGGTTCTGCAATAATACCTAAGTTTTGATGATAACAGACATGTATGTTTGTATGAAATAATTTGGTATTCTAATGTTTGTTACTTTTGAGAATTTAACAAACAGGTTATGTTTTTGATAAATAATGTGGCTAAGTTATTATAAGAGAATTGTTTTGCTTCTGCGCTACATATGTTTTTCTGTAAAGTAGCAAAAGCTTCAAAAGACTCTAATACTGTAACACCCCATTTCTACCCGGTAATTATAAACAAGATCAGAGTAATAACATTTCAACACATAGATAGGATGTCACATTTTCAACTTAAAACAACGGCAATTAATCACATTTAGTACCTAAATACATAGCAAAACATATCTGGATGAACTTCAAACAACTTGTATTAATCTCATTGAGAACAAAATAACTTATTATTACTACGCAGCGAAATCACAATTTCAACTTATGTCATATTATTAAATTCATCTTCAATTCACTAAACTTCTTTTATTCAACAAAAACAACTTCAACTTAGTATAATACATGAACAAGTACTTTCATAAATTTTAACCTTTAATTAAACATCTAAAGTAATAACAACAAATGAAACAACAAGAGAAACAATTATCGTTCATTCCCCCCGAATGCTACGTATCAGAGAAAAAGATACCAACTCGAACTAACAACAATAACAGCTACTAAGCATCAGCTAATCTTCATGATTACTTGCACGTTACCCACGTAGAGGCAACATCACAACAGAAGGGATGAGATATCGAATAATATAAACAAAAAATATGATAATCAATATATAAGACTAGAATTATACAAATTTCACCGCTTCTTACAACAATCATGCAACAAATGACAAACAACTTGGTAACAACAATTAAAACATTTTATTTAATCAACGTAACAACTTAAATAAACACAACTTAATAACAACATCAATTATAACAACAACAACTATAACAACAGAAACTTATAACAACATCAACTTATAACAACAACAACTTATAACAACAGCTACTATAACAACAACAACTTATAACAACAACTTCAATATGCAACTCAAATGCGACTCAACTGTGCATATGCATGTGGTACCATTTGGAGAAAAAATCCCAACTCAAAATCTGTAAGTTTATCTAGGTATTAACAAGGCATAAGCCTTCAACTTTCAACGTGGTGCCATCAAAGCCAAGGCACAAGCCTTCGTCGCAAATTTTTACCAATCCAGGCCATCGCAAAGTTTACAAATGTATGTGACTCAATGAATGCAGCAATCACATACAATAATAACAATCATCGTCACAAAGGCATAAGCCCATATCAACACTATACTAATTCAACACTGGCTATAGGCATACAACTTAATCAACATATCAACAACAACATAAAATATCCATCAACTGCAACAACTTAAATCAACACTGGTCATCAGACCTATAACTCAAATATGTCCATAAATCGGGACAATTCAACTTATTCAGCTGTACCTGCAAATCAACGTATTCAACATCGTTTCAATAAAACAACTAACCACAATAACCTACTAATATATACTAACTACCCCGACAAATTTTCGATCAATTCTGAACAACTAACTTTTCCGCTTAATTTACTAGTTCGGCTAATTCGATACTGTTTTCATTCCCTGCTATTACTACCAAATATAAACTATCTTCCGCTACTTGTATTATATTGAGATAATTAATTTTCTACTACCAAGTTTTTACTTTCATCAAGATTAGTCTTTGATGCAAAATTACCAGCACCTGTTAAAAACCTGCTACCAGCTATTTTCTTGTTCCTGCTAAACTTCCCCGTGATAGGCTAATTCATAAAATTACTATCTTAATTCTAGTGGTCTATTAATTCTCAGACATTATTTCAATTACTCCAATTTATATGCATTTATAGCAGTTAATAATCATTTTCCAAAAACCAGAAAAACAACACACAGGCTAAATACACACAGGGAAAGGAAAAGAGAACTGGGTGGGACGCCCATTGTAACACCCCTTCTAATTTACCCGCGATTTAAATAATTTTAATCAGAGTTTTATTCATAACATCAAGGGCGTCACAACTTAATTAATTCAAGAACCAAAAACAGTGAACATGCCTTTTACTGAAGAACTTATCAAATAAAACAAAACCAAGGATTATGTTTAATACAGCGGAAATAACATAAGAATCCGGAATAATTCAAATCATAACTATTCCAAAACATAAACCAAAAGGAAACAGTTTTTAAATCCATAAAATTCCAATCAATTGTTCCCCAGTGTTACAACTACCAGAGCATGACACTGACACGCGGACTATCTAAGTAGCACAACTCTAAAAGCTGTCCTCACCAATTCCCAAGCGGCTAATCACTTCGAATCTGAAATCATTAAAGTAAGGGTGAGATTTCATCAAGATTAAAATGCATTATACATTTCTTTAAAACAATAAAACAACCAATTCGTTATTCCACCCTTATTAACATCATCAGAATGCGATTCACAAATACAATCACATGATAACAACTCAATCATAATGGATAACAGGTACAACATAATCATGAAACAATTATCATAAAGCATAAATATGCCAAACGCTTACCCTTCAATTAGTAAGACTATCACCGATATATACAACAACAACAACAAATTCATGAGATCAACAAGCATTCATGAATATACAGCCTCAGCAACAATATATAATAGCAATACAATCATAATTATATGCCGTTAATTACAACACATAGAATTAACATACAACACATATACGCAACGGCTATTTCACGAATCACAATGAATTCTTATTACGGAAACCATATTAATTCCTCAATATCTCAATTTCTGGTTTTGAAAATGTTATTAACAGATAGTACTCGTTCTAAGCTTTCCAACGATACCAACTACGCCTAAATCGGAGTTACGGTCGAAAAGATATGACCGAAACCGTTTTCAGAAAAATCATGTTCATATGGTTAAGATTCTGCATTTTTCAAAAATAGTTCAGTATGTGTCGATGCATAACACGTATGTGTCGATGCATAGCTTAATTTTCTTCCTATGTGTCGATGCATAACACGTATGTGTCGATGCATAGCTTAATTTTCTTCCTATGTGTCGATGCATAACTTCTTTGCATCGATGCATAGCTCCCAAAATTGCCCTATGGATCGATACAAATGGTTTTGTGTCGATGCAAGCTGTGTTCCAGCTTCTGGTTTCCTAATTTCCTTCTGCTTGAACAATCCAAAGGATCATGTGTCGACCCATATAATTATTTTTCACCCAAAAACCAGCTTTTCTTCATTGTTATCAATACCCATTGATCTCAATCATCATCAAACTTAATATTATCACCAAACAGGATTAATTAGTGCAATTTTACATACAATTGACCACAAAAACATGTTTTCTAATCATCCTAGAATCATGTTACACAAATTCACCGTTCATACCAATCTCAATCAAGGTTTTACGTCGGATTATAACATTAGGGCATATTCAATTATTCCAATTCGAGATTCCTAACGGATTGAATTATTCTATCGATCATCAAAACCTATAAGGCATAATAATCAGATTCAATCCCCCCTTACCTCGCGATGAATCTTCGAATCCTCGGCGTTTGACTTTTTCTCCTTTTTTCTCTCCTCTTTTCCAATTCCACATAGTATGCAATCCTAATTCCTTTTCCTCACACTTTTTCCTTTTATTCCTTTATTTATTCCTTTTTATTTGCCAAATAATAGAAATAGATTAGTTAGGATTTAGTAGAGCTTTTTACTCCATACACCCTACATTTCAACTTCACACCCCCAACACTTCCATTATTTAATTAATCAATTAAATCTATTAATTCAAAAATACCAATAATTAAACCTTTAATTAAATTAATAATTAAATTTCTAATTATTTAATAATTGAATTAATTTGGGGTGTCACACCCATCCCATGCTATGGGGCGTCCTCCCCTTGTGTATATATGTATCATTTTGTTTCTTTTACTCTTAAGCACAGGGTCATAATATTTAGTAAATCTTCAAAACCTGCTAAACCCAGAGAACAAAATTTCAAGTAAATTAATTGCAATAGCCACGTATTAGGAAACAGAGGCAGGGGGCACAAGGCAACAATGGTGGGACGCCCACCTTGTAACACCCCCTTCTAATTCCCCAATAATTATTTCACAATCATAGTAAATAAAATGCATAATAAGAGGGCGTCACATGATTTACTTTACAATTAAAACAATACATGCATACTGGTCATAATCATAACACATATTTGAATCTCATGCTTTAAAACAAAATCATGCATTACATAACGAATCATTTAATATTCACAGATACTATCAATGATTACATCCCATACTATAATTGAAGCGACTCGATTTTCAAAAATCTTTTAATTCTCGAAAACTAGTGAAATCGCCACCTAATTTTATTCGTTCCAAAAAAGAACGGGAAAATATAAATAAAACCCCATACAAGCGGATAAGGCGGCCTACGACCAAAAACATGGAATCGAGAGTCGGTTATGTAAGGGGAAGGTATTAGCACCCCTTACATCCATCGTACTCGATGGGACCCTTTTAATTCTACGCATTTGTGTGTGTGTTTATTGCTAAGTTATGAATACCAAAAGAAAAAGATTTGCTTATTATTATTTTGAGTTTGACACGGTTTCAGAACCGCGGGCCTACATATTCCCTCGTGCAATGGGAAAGTCAAAACTCTGTAGTTCCTCTCAAAAAGGTTTTAAGTTTGTTGTGTTGATTTTATAAGAAAAAATCATGCATTAGACATTTCAAATGTTCGAACTTGGACTTGTTTAGTTTGTTTGAAAAGCTTAAGTCCTCGTTCGCATTTGAAATGGCTATTGCACACTCTTTGTCGGAAAAGAGTTTGGTGATCACATATGAGCGATAAAAGAATTTGAGTGAGTTGAATTGTTTTTTATGTGGATGAAAAAGTACCGAACAATGAGGCTAACGTCTCACGATTCAAATACTAGAAACCCGAGGAACTAATGCCCGCACGAGTCGTCTATCACCCAAAAAGTTTTCTTGAGAAAAAGTGAAGTGAAACGAGTTTCACGTTATTTAGAAATCTTTAAGCAACTGGTCTAGCGTCCAATGACTTACAGACTGAAAGTTTATTTGGTGACAAGTTTTTTTAGCAATTGGTCTAGCGTCCGACGACTAAAAAACTTGTATTTTATTATGAAAAAGGTTTCGAAAATGCACTCGACGTTGGATCGAGGTTTGAAACTTTAATTATGAAAGCATTCTGATACGCGTGCTGAGATGGAATGGAAGCGGGTTATGATTAATCAAGTATATGGACTTAATTAACCTCGTGAGGATAGGTGCTCCTATCCCCAACCATGAGACCCTGGTGCATGGTAATTGGTATATAGACCAATGTTATTTCGGGTTATGATCGATTAAAGCATCAAGGGCTTTAACCAATCTCGTGAGGATGGCCATGCCCATCCCCAACTATGAGACCCTTTAAGAAATCGGCATATGAGCCAATCAGGATGAAATCGAATTGATTTTAATTTTAATTGTGTGCAAAGTGTACATTGGTGAATAAATACTGAATGAGTAAATAAACAGACAAAAATACCATACAATACAATCGAAAATTTAAATAATTATTAGAGATGATTTTTTCTGTTTGATGAAAAATCGGCTAATAGTTTAATCGATAAATCATCAAACAAAAACTATCAGATCCAATAATTATTTAGTACATCGCAACAAAATATTATTCAAAAAAATAAATTAATTGAAATAGATAAAAATTCAGAAATAGCCTGTGCTGCCGTGATTCTGGACGGTGCAAAATGAAATCCATCTGAACTTGATTATTCCGCAAAATTCCTCATATGCTGGCAATCAGGTGTGTCGGATCTTTCCTCTTCGAAAAAATACTCCAATAACCCAAGTGACATATTATTGTATTTTTACCAAATATTAACATTTTTATCTCTTGTACATTTTTGATAAAATAATTCAATTAATGGAAGAAAAACAAACTAAAATAAATAATAATAGTAATGAATAATAAATAATAAATGAAATGTAAGCCCATAATAACAGCAACAAAATATTCTCAATAGTTCTTGCATAATATACTCCCGTAACTATCCTCAAAATGAATGGCCCAGCAAATAGCCCAAAAAACTCACTTTATCGTGGAAACCCGATAAAATCCTTTCTAATGACAATTCTCATAAAAACTTGACTAATGAGTAAGCATATACTGAGATAAAAATCATCTTGACAATGCTTCAAGAACTACATCAAGAAATACGTCAACCACCTCAATGATCCAAAACCCGTACACAAGAGCCATTGGATAAGAGAAAATGAGATTCGGTTCAACATACTTGCAAATTCTGAATCCTTGATCCCATCACAGTGAATGAACATCTATGATGAAAATAAGCCATTGAAGTGAAATGAAGAGGGAAAATTTTGGGGTGCGACAGTTGCCCCTATTCAATCATCTTAAACCTGGTAAGTGAGAAAGATTGGAAGCTTTCAAACATTCAAGGTGGAAGAGGATTGAATACCAGAGAACCCCAAAAATTTGCCCTATGCGGGAAACCAATGCCACAAAAGAAACAGATAATATATTTTGACTACAGAGCCAAGGAAAAACGCTTGGAGAGAAAACTTACAAAGCACCAACAGAATGCTTTAACACAGAAGTACCCAATGAGAAATAATTAGGAGATTTCAACAACACTGGGGATAACCATGTAACCGAAATGAGTTTAACAATAATTTTAATGAAAATGCTTTGAGAAGAGAAACGAACTTCTCAAGCGAAAAGAAAAACAATATATTAAGCCATCACAGGATGTCTTAACAAAAATGCTATGAGAAGAAAACTGAACTTCTCAAGTGACAAGAAATAAGATAAATTAAGGATTCGACGAAGTTGAGAAACTTTCTGAAAATCCCGAAAAGTTAAGGAATACTTGCAGACCTTAACTAAGATAAAATTGAGAATTGTCTGAAGATCCCAAAGAGTTAAAGAATACCCGCAAACTTTAACGAAGATAAAATTGAGAACTGTCTGAAGATCCCAAAGAGTCAAAGAATACCCGCAAACTTTAAAGAAGATGAATGATCGAGAATTTGTCAGAAAAATCCCGAAAAGTTAAGGAATACCCGCAGACCTTAACAAAGATAAAATTGAGAACTGTCTGAAGATCCCAAAAAAGTTAAAGAATACTCGGAAACTTTAACGAAGATGAATGGCTAGGACAACATCGGAATTGTCGGTGCACGAAGGTGCGAGGAGCCATGGCATGCTGAATGTCTTTGACCGTGTAACTTCCGAGTTACCAGCAGAACAAAATCAGTAGCGCGCCCGAGAATGCAATTCTCTGGGGATAAACACAACAATATCCAGCACACTGGTGTGATATAGATGTTTATGAAGTCGGTAAATCTTGTTTCCGACATTTCTGCTGATGAGAGATCTTACTGAACATGTACAAACATGTTGAACAACTTTCGAGTTGAAAAGATCTTCAATTTGTACGCAGATAGCTTTACCGATAATAGAAGAATCAGATTCAGCACCTGCGACACTGAAAAACTTCTAGGGTAATGAGCTTCGATTTGCTGGCATTGTATAGATAATGCGTTGTAGCAAGTGGATATGTGGATCAACTTCTGAGTTGGAGAAATATCTTGAGATTGAATAAACATCCCACCGGATGGATTTTTATTTGTTGAGTAGTTGATAACTTACTGGGGAAATAAACGCACCAGAAGTTCGATGTAGTTTTCTGAGAACAGCTCAGAGGAGTATATTGCAGAAGCCACTGCCAATAAGATTTGCTGAGAAGATTCTTGTCTGAAAGAAATCTTTGAAAATACCAAGAATAATGTTGTAATAGTCCTTTCTGAAGGAGACTCACTTGGGAAACTTCGTAAGAAAACTATGTGGAAAATTCATTGGGGATTCCCAGTTGATAATTTTACTGACATTAGAGTTCATCTGAAAGAGACAACCGTTTCGCTGGGGAAGAAATCTCGATTGGAGAAACCATCAGTTGTTGAGATCCATACAAGTATATAACTTGTGCTGGTAGAAAAGAGGATAATTTTGTCGTCTGAGAATTAATCCTTCAATTTGATCCTTACAAGGATATCTACAGTTTAGTTGAAAAACCTGCAAAACAAATAGCCGAAGCTAATGCATGAGTATGATATGCATGATATGATTTTTCCTAATGCAAATAGTATATGATTTCCGGATACTGTTGAGAGAAGGAAGACATCACTGGGGAATCCAATCTTGAACACTCATGTTGTCATAAAAATCATCGGGGATGATTGATCACTTTTCTGGGGAAGAGGCTTCACTGGAGAGTTGACACTAATGTCGATTGTCTCTCATCCAAGCATTCAACCGATATTGGGGAGAAAAGCTAGATTGTCATCTTAAGAAAAAGTCTTTGGCATCCACATTCACCATTCTGAACGGATTCCATATTTTGGCGAAGGTTCGGGCATGAATATGCCGTGATATGACATGAATGGATGCATGAATTAATGGATTATGCGTGAATATACTGGTTGATGTATTGGTTATCAAACTGAATTCCCGACACCACTGAGGATCAAATGAAAGGTCAACAGCCATAATCCAAGTCACCAATGTCATTGCAATGAGCTTCTCACAGGGGAGACAACATCTGACTACTTACAAACATCATGGTGGATACAGAGATATTTCCAAATCAGAGGAAAGGCGTAATGCTTAGATAGTCAGTCACCCCCCAACATTCCGTAAATCAAAACAATTATAAGCTTCAAAACTTCCTGGTTTTACCATTTGAATGATTTTAATTTATCTAAAACAGCAGCGACATTAAGTTAATCACGCAGAAAAGATAAAAAAAGTAGAACAAGAAATGAAGTTCAACTGAACAATTTTTATTTAAAATATGAGAAAAATGACTCATAAGAAGGGATTGTGTACATAAAGATGCACATTCCTTTAGGAGGAACACACAGGAAAAGTGAATTTATACACGTTTCTTAAAACAACAACGAAATTGAAATTGAACGTTATTGAACCAAAACATGCTATCCCCCCTTCTGACTGCTATTCTTCATCACTTCGCTTCTGAAGATAGTGATTGGACTAATCCTTTCCATCTGAGCTTTTGTTGTGGCCCGGAGACACCCACTGCAGCATTATGTCTTTATACATTCCCTAACTTTTGCGTGAACCATCTTTGGAAGATCTTGGTTCACCGGGATATTTGCCCTTTTTTTCTTAAGCCGCCCTTTCGGGTTTTCAACTTACCGGGCTTAATTTTTTTTCTTCTTTTTATTTTATTTTATATATATATATATATATATATATATATATATTAGACATAATACTTCTTGACCGCGTCTAAGTTGATAGCGTGTGCCAAGTCTTCTCCATCCATGTTGGCGAGAACAAGAGCTCCTCCCGAGAAAACTTTCTTTACCACGTATGGTCCCTCGTAATTTGGCGCCCACTTCCCACGAGGGTCTCTATGCTGAGAGATTATCCTCTTTAGCACTAATTCGCCCACTTTGAACACGCGGGGTCGTACTTTCTTGTCGAAAGCCCTCTTGATTCTTTTCTGGTAGAGTTGGCCATGACAGATGGCTGTCAACCTCTTTTCTTCAATCAGATTGAGCTGGTCATACCTATTCTGAACCCATTCCGCTTCTTCCAACTATGTTTCCATCCGGACTCTGAGAGAAGGAATCTCAACCTCTATAGGAAGTACTGCTTCCATGCCATAAACAAGAGAGTAAGGTGTTGCTCCTGTCGAAGTGCGAATAGACGTTTTGTACCCGTGCAAAGCGAAAGGCAACATCTCATGCCAATCCTTATACGTCTTCACCATTTTCTATAAGATTTTCTTGATATTCTTGTTAGCTGCTTCAACAGCACCATTCATCTTCGGTCTGTAAGGAGATGAGTTGTGATGATCAATCTTGAATGTGTCACACAGCTCCTTCATCATCTTGTTGTTCAGATTTGTCCCATTATCGGTGATAATCTTGCTAGGAGTACCATAGCGACAAATTATATTATTTTTGATAAACCGGGTAACCACTTGTTGCGTCACCTTCGCATATGAGGCAGCCTCAACCCACTTGGTGAAATAGTCTATGGCGACTAGTATGAAGCGATGTCCATTAGAAGCTTTCGGTTCAATCATTCCGATCATATCAATTCCCCACATAGAGAATGGCCATGGAGAGGTCAAAACATTCAGAGGTGAGGGTGGCACATGCATCTTATCAGCGTGAATCTTGACACTTGTGACATCTCATTGCATAAACAACACAGTTTGTTTCCATGGTCATCCAGTAATAACCAGCCCTGAGGATCTTCTTCGCCATTGCATGCCCATTTGCGTGAACACCAAAAGAACCTTCATGAATTTCTTTAATGAGTTGATCTTCTTCGTGTCTATCCACGCATCTGAGCAAGACCAAATCAAAATTTTGCTTGTACAACACCCCATTACTCAAGAAAAAGTTGGCAGAAAACTTCCTCAAAGTCTTCTTATCGGTGATAGATGCCCCTTCTAGGTACTCGCCCTTTTCTATGTATTGCTTGATGTCATAAAACCAGGGTTTACCGTCAGTTTCTTCATCAACCATCATACAGTAGCCAGGTTCGTCTAGACGCTCAATAATGATGGAAGGTGCTTCATTAGCCCACTTGACTTTGAACATTGAAGATAAAGTGGCCAAAGCGTCAGCTAACTGGTTTTCCTCTATAGGAATGTGGTGGAAAGTAATCTCGTCAAAGTACGGTATCAGCTTTAAAACATGATCTCTGTACGGAATCAACTTTTTTATTACGAGTTTCCCACTCTCCTTTGACCTAGAAAACGACGAGTGCTGAATCCCCATAAACTTCAAGGATTTTGATCCTTAAATCAATGGCTGCTTCAATCCCGAAGATACAAGCTTCATATTCTGCCATGTTGTTGGTGCAATCGAAATAGATTCTGGCGGTGAAGGGAATATGAAAACCTGTTGGAGAAGTTATAATTGCCCCTATTCCGTGCCCCACTGCATTGGATGCTCCATCAAACACAAGCGTCCACCGGGATCCTGGCTCGGGCCTCTCCTCCGGTCCAAGAATGTTGCATTCTCTGATAAACATGACATCTTCGTCTGGGAAGTCAAACCTCATCGGTTGATAGTCCTCTAAAGGCTGGTGGGCGAGATATTTTGATACCACACTTCCCTTGATAGCTTTCTGAGTTACATATTGAATATCATATTCAGATAGTAACATCTGCCAACGTGCAATCCTTCCAACCAAAGCTGGCTTTTCGAAGATATATTTGATAGGGTCCATCTTGGATATCAGCATTGTAGTGTGACACACCATGTATTGTCTCAAACGACGGGCAGCCCATTCTAAAGCGCAACAAGTTTTCTCTAGCAGAGAGTACCGACTTTCACATTCTGTGAACTTCTTACTCAGATAGTAGATTGCATGCTCTTTTCTTCCCGTTTCATCGTGTTGCCCCAGAACACAACCCATAGATCCTTCGAGTACAGTGAGATACATTATGAGAGGCCTTCTGGGCACAGGTAGTATCAAGATAGGTGGCTCTTGTAAGTACTCCTTGATTTTATCAAAAGCTCGTTGACAATTATCATTCCATATGATGGCTTGATCTTTCTTCAACAACTTGAACAAAGGTTCACAAGTAGCTGTCAAATTCGATATGAATCGGGAAATGTAGTTTAAGCGTCCCAAGAAACCACGAATTTCCTTCTCTGTTCTTGGTGCTGGAATTTCTTGAATAGCTTTTACTTTGTCGGGGTCTACCTCGATACCTCGTTGACTTACTATGAATCCAAGTAGCTTCCCGGACCGGACTCCGAAAGTACACTTGTTAGGATTCAATCGAAGTTTGTACTTCCTTAATCTTTCAAACAGCTTTCTGAGATGGACAATGTGCTCCTCTTCAGTCTGAGACTTGGCGATCATATCATCCACATAGACTTCAATTTCTTTATGCATCATATCATGGAAAAGAGCTACCATAGCTCTTTGATAAGTTGCCCCCGCATTCTTCAGTCCAAAAGGCATGACTTTGTAACAGAAGGTGCCCCACGGGGTGGTGAACGTCGTCTTCATCATATCTGCCGGGTCCATCTTGATCTGATTGTATCCGGAGAAACCGTCCATGAAAGAGAAAACTGTAGACTGCGTTGTGCTATTGACCAAAACATCAATGTGAGGCAAAGGAAAATCGTCCTTCGGGATGGCTCGATTCAAGTCTCTGTAGTCTACACACATCCGAACCTTTCCATCCTTCTTGGGGGGTACAATGTTGGCGATCAATCGGATATACCGACGACAAGGAAACCGTCGAGCGCTTCTTGACTTCATCTCGATCTTCTTAGCCATCTCGGGATCGTCCTCCTCGGTCTACGCTGCGGGCGAGCATTCGGGCTTTAGTGGCAACTTGTGCACAATAATATCTGTATCAAGTCCAGGCATGTCCGATATGACCAGCAAACACATCTACAAACTCTCGCAATAAGTTGACCAACTCATCTTTTATCTCTTGCCTAAAGCGGTTCCAACTTTGACTTCTTTTGATCCTCTTGATGCAGTTGATCATATCCACGGTTCTGATGAGGTTGGATCATCTTATCCTCGTGCTCAACCAGACCGCTAACTCTTCGGGAGTTCATAGTCTTCTTCACCATCATCTTGACTTGGTTGATCGGAAATCGAAGTCAAAAGGAGTTATAGCATGGCTGTGTTCAATAAGCTCAGTTTCAGGTGATCTGCGTAAATGATTGATTTTATCTTTTAGATATGCATGTTTATTTTAGCAGGAAAAATAGTGAAAGTGTTTTTTTTATTAAGATGCACTGGAAAGCAAAAGTAGAAAAAATAAAAGGATCTCAAAGTGAATAACAAAATGAGCTTTTCATTGAAGACAAAAAATCATTCATATACAAAGTCCTACAAAACAATCCTTTGTGCTTTATGCAGAGTACAGGATCTTTTTAATTTTAAAACAAGAAATTACTTTGAAAATGAAATGACAGGGGTAACGTCCTTGACAATCCAATTCTTGAGGGCCACACCGGGAGGAGTACAAAACACCATCTAAGAAGTCTCCACTGTGCGCTCATCATCTTCAATGGCATTGATAGCCTTTTCGGAGCGGAAACCCTTCGCAACAAAAGTATCCTCTAGACGAGGGATCTTTCCTTTTCCTATTTATGAGCTTCCACTGATCCTGGAGAATGGTTGATAGCCGAGCCCGCACTTGTCCTTCTTCTCGACCACATTTATCACCGTTCCCCAACCTTCAGGGTTTCCGGCCTCGATCAAGGCCTTGACATCCTGCCAACGGGTCATATTACCTCTGGGCTTTTCAGCAGTCTTGACTTCTTTTTGCACATTTCCAACAATCTCCAAAGCTTGAAAGAGAGTCTCATGCACTTCATCTCCGACATCCACATACTTGAATTCAGACAAGTGACTAACCAGATAGTCTTCTTCTCCACTAACCTCCACCACCTGGTTATTCAGCAAGAACTTTAATTTTTGGTGAAGAGTTTAGGTGACAGCCTTAGCGTCGTGTATCCAGGGCCTTCCCAACAAGAAGCTATAAGCTGGAAGGATATCCATCACTTGAAAAGTAATGTTGAATAGTTGGGGTCCGATAAGTACTGGAAGATCAATCTCCCCCATCGCCATCCTGCGCGATCCATTAAAAGCCTTCACGATTAGAGAGCTAGGTTTCATAATTGCCCCTTCTACCTGCAGCTGAGCCAATGTTGTCTTCGGGATCACATTCAGAGCTGAACCTGTATCAACTAGAACTCTAGCAAGAGTCGTTCCACCACAGGTAACAGAAATGTGAAGAGCCATGTTATGACTACCTCTATTCTGAGGGAGATCAACATCGGTGAACGACAAGCAGCTACCATCGTTTAAGCTCGAAATTGCAACATCTAATTGATTGATTGTGATATCTTCATCCACATAGGAGTTGTCGAGAAACTTCAATAGAGCCATCTTGTGGGCTTCTGAACTTTTCAACAGGGACAAGATTGAGATTTTTGCTGGAGTTTGACTAAGCTGATCAACCACTTTGTAGTCACTCCTTTTTGATGATTTTTAAAGTCTCATCACTTGGCTTAAAGATATCCCTCAGTTCTTCTGCACTCAAATCGGCAGCTCCAACTTTCTTTGGGGGAACATCTGACACCTTTTCTGCAGCTCTGTTCTTTATCGGATCTTGGTGGTAAATTCGACCACTACGAGTCATACCACTCGTACCGGTGATGTTCTCAACAGTAGTCTCTTCCAAAACCATTGGCTTGCCACCCACGACGACTTCGGGTTCATAATTCCAAGGCACAGCTTTTGTATTTTCATAAGGGATCCGGATGGGCGGGTAAACCATCATTGGTTCTACCGCCGTAACAGGCTCTTCTTCTTTGATAGGAGATACATGAAGTCTCCTATTATTGATGAGAGGGACCACCACATCCACTTCCACTTCAGCGGGAACTCGACTAAACTGGATCAAATGTTGATACATCAATCCTTGCAGGTAATTCTTGAACTTTACACAGCGTTCTGGATTGTCTTGGCAAATCAAACAGCCATCATGACCTGTTTTCAATAAACTAGCGTTCTTCAATTCCTCAAACACCTTCTTTAAAGACATCTTCAATTGCTCCACCTCCATAACCAGACCTCCTTCTTCAATTAATGCATTCACTAATGATGACCCATGCCTCGGTAATGGATTATTAGCAATGTTGGGGACATCAGCAAAAGTTAACAACTTCCGGTCAATTAATTCCTGGACTTTGCACTTGAAAGCGAAACAGTCTTCTGTGGTATGCCTGGGAGAATTAGCATGGAAAGCGCATCTGGCATTCTCATTAAACCACGGTTTGGGAGGCCCTGGAACAGGCTTCAATTCCCTTGGCACCACTCTTCCATCTTGGATTAAATACGGCAGTAGATTGGTGTAGGTCATTGGAATAGGCTGGATCTCCTCCTTGGTATACATGTGATAGTGCGGGCTCTTCTGTTGGACTAAACCCTTATTCTGATTCTTGATTTGTTGTTGTTGTTGTTGTTGAACTTGGTTCTGAGGAACCTGAGTTGAATACTGCATTGGCATTTGCATGGGTTGCTGATACGGCATACCCGGAAATTGCATGGCAGCCACATAGGGATATGACATATACGGGACCTGAACAGGAGCAGACCTAGCTGGTGGTCTTCCCCTTCCTCTTCCCCTTGCTTCATATACGGCATTGGCTTCGGCCTCCTTCCTCTTTAAACCATTAAACATCTTCTTCACTGCAGACGGTCCTACATTCCCTCCGGAAATCTTACCGGTCTTCAAACCTTCTTTGATCTTCTCGCCTACCATCACCAGATTGGAGAAATCAGAAAAAGTGCTTCCAATTAGTCTTTCATAATATTGCACGGGCAATGTTCCCATAAACAGATCATTCAACTCCCTTTCGGCTAAAGCTGGTTGAACCCTCGAAGCTACTTCCCTCCACCTCTGAGCATACTCCTTAAACGATTCCCTCTCCTTCTGAGACATGTTTTGAAGTTGTACACGATTGGGGGCCATAGTAGTATAGAAATGGTATTGCTTGAAGAAAGCATTAGACAGATCATCCCAAGAGCGGATATTCGTCTTTTCAAGTTGCATGTACCAATCCAAAGACGCCCCTGAGAGACTATCTTGAAAGCAGTGGATCATCAGCTTACTGTTCTTAACATGTGCCACCATCTTGCGGCAATACATCCTCAGATGGGTGTCTGGGCAGCTCACTCCCTTGTACTTTTCAAAGTCAGGCACTTTGAACTTCGGCGGAATGACAACATCGGGCACAAGACACATGTCCGCGGCGCTCATACCTACATCATTCTTCCCTCTCAACTCCTTCATTTGCTCTGAAGCTCCTTGCACATCTTCTGAGCGGCCACGTCCTGGAAAGGAGCTGGGTTACCCGCGGGCACCACATTCTGGTAGAACTGCCTCATGTAGTCGTCTTGCTGATCTTCCTCACCTTGAGGAGCTGTGGACCACAGATGCTCTTGCTCATCCTCCTCTTGATTTTGCTCGTCATTCCCCATAGTTTGGTTAGCGGCATGGGAGGCAGTAGCGTTTCCTTGGTTATCCGCTCCGTTGAAGAAATCAGCCTGCATCCCATAAAATGGAGGATTGGGTGCTTGTACTCCTGCAAATGGAGTATCGCCTCGGAGAGTCCTCATGTTTCCGGTGACGACAGGAGGCACGACAGCAGTTGCGTTGTTAGCTGTAGCTACAGCGGCGACAACGGCTTTAGAGTGTCGATGTCATCTTGCATGGCCGTTTGTTTCGTCGTGTATTGATCCATTGCTCTTCTTACGTTAGTTCTGGTTTCGTACGGGCTTCGGGTATTCAGCTTGAATCTGACGAGAGGAAATGTAATGAGCTTGGTGTCCCCTTTTTAATAAAGAAATGCATGATTATGTATGATTAATGCGAAATGCTTATGACCGTGTTCCCATTCCCAGGGATCTTTATCGGACTCATTCACTTGCAAATAATTAGTGCACACAAATGGATAATCAGCTCCTTCATTCAAACATAACAATTGAAATACAAACATTAGTCTTTGTAGGGAAAATAAAGAGCAAGACTCGTAGGTCTGCTTTTAGTTCAACAGATACAATGGAGCTGAAGAATTCATGAAAGTAAAAAAGATCAGAAGTGTTGTCCTCTCCGGGGCTTGAAATCTCTTATCTCTTGTTGGAATCGCTCCACCATGTCTCTGCAAAGATAAATGAAGTATTCCACCGCCTGGGGCACTCGGTTTTCTTCTAGATCCTCGATAGCTGACTGAAGCCTCCATGGGACCTCCACCATTAACTGCCTACAAAATTCCACCAAGCCTGAATAGTTGTCATACAAACTCTTGTTCTGCTCTTCCAATGTGAAAATGGTTTCTCCTCTGTTCACCCAAAGCTCATTTTGACGTCGGGCTTCTTCTTGCCATCCCTCGCACTTGACTTCCAATTCTCCATACGATGCTTCCCACCGGGCCACAAGATCTCTTGCAGTGTCCAAATCTTGAATCTTCCGAGCTAGTTCTTCAGAGTCTAAGTCACGTGCCAAACGAGCTTTTTCCTTGAGGCGAGTTTCGCGTGCCAAACTAGATTCAATGTTTCTCAGCGCAGCTTTCAACTCTTGGATCTGAGTGTTAAGAGTTGTTTTCAGATCTAGCTTTGCTTTGATGGCTCGCTCTTCATCCGTGTAAGCTTTTCCTCTTTGTTGTTCAGCCCTGGCTAGCTTTCAATTGAACTCCCTTAACTCAAAGTTTGCAACATCCAAATTGTCTTTCACACGGAACTTTTCTTTCTTTTCCGTTTCTACCTGCTCTTGACTTTTTAGCAGCTCATCATCCCTTTCTTTGAGGCTTTGCATCACATCATCCCTTTCTCAAGTAACACGAGTAAGGATGGCTTGTTGTCGACCCTCTTCAGCTTGCATCTCTGTGATAGTGAGCTTGAGTTTGTTGAACTCCTCAATAGGGATGTGAGTAACTTCAGGTTCTGGCACATCAAACGGAACTTCCACAGTGAATGGTAACTTTACCTCCATTACTCTCCTAAGTATCCATGACTCGTAAGGTTCTACATCACCATTTCCTCTTTTTCTGAGATCTACTCCCTTCCTATGAACTTGGGTCCAAGCTTTCTGCATCTGTTTCAACAAACCAAGATCTTCCCTTCCGAAGTCTAATAAGATAAATTCTCTCAGAAATTCTTCCCTTGGTGCGGTTTCCATATGACAACCCAATTGCTTGAGAACCAACCTAGGATTGTAGTTGATGCAACCTTGGGATCCAATCAGTGGAACGTTAGGAAATGCCCCACAGTGTGTGATGACCTCCCACGTGTACCAATCTGGAGAGTACCAAAAAACACCATTAACGGTAAGAGAAGCCAACTTCTGAGACCAACTCAAATTCTCTAAGATTCTGACCCAAGGTCCTCGCTGAGGGATATGAGACTTCAACCATGAATAGAGCAAAACGGAGCAACACATTACAACTCCTTTTTTCTTCTCATATCGGATATGGATGTTGAGGAGCATGTCTGCAAGTAATGCAGGAACAGGGTTGTCTGAGAGGAAAACACCAATGTCTAGGCTGACTTATGTAATCATCATCATTGCTGGGAAACAAAACCACCCCATAAATTAGCAAGGCTAAAACAGCGTTGAACGACATCCAATCTTCTTCTGACACTGCCAATTCTTCAGCCCTCTGTTCCAAAAATCTCCTTGAGATACCCTTTTCTACCAACTTTTGCCCTATTTCTCTGATAGGGAGGTGTAGAGCAGCTGGTACATCCTTTGCATCCAGGCATTCTCCTAACTTGGTAAAAGGAACATCATCTTTCAAAGGCCAATTCAACAACCTTTCCAACTCTTCAATCGTCGGGGCTAACTGAAAATCCTGGAATGTGAAACACCGTTGAGGAGCATCATAAAACTTCACCAAGGCTTTCAGAGCATCATGATCAACCGTAGTATCCAACAGTTCTAAGATCCACCCATATCTGGCATGAAAGTTATTCAACTGAACAGATTTCACCTTCCTCCCGAGCTTCAACAGAGTTTGGGTGTTAGGGATCTTGAATTTGAGATGAGGGTTATGCTTTTTGATTAAATCCATGTGCGATCCAATTGTTTCCAAGAATGAGTCCTTTAAAGATACTTGAAAAAGGCAACACACATGATGAAAAATGAATGATTAATGCAAAATGCAATGCAAATGAGTTAAGATGATAACCAATGAAAATGTAGCTGTAGATCATATAAAAGGTCACTGGATGGTCAGACATGGCTTCGACGCCTACCCAACAATTCCCCAAACAAGGTTGGTTCTAGTGTTTTTATGCTAAATGGTTCTCGGAGTTTCAGATCCCCTTTTTTGAAATATCATCACCACGCGATCGGACTACGTGAGGATAATACTTCCAAAAGTATACTCCAAGAAGCGACTCTTAAAGGGATACTCAAAAATCCTTTGAGTGGTCGGTTTGTTTTGGACATCCTAATACTTAGAGTTATAGGCCTTTTGTCCAAGAATTATCATCCCGCACTATCGTACGGTGCAATAACTCTCTTAAAAAGACCAACTCTAAGTTGTGGTCTTCACGTCGATCCAAAAGACACGGATGTCTAGTGGACCTAAGCTACTCAACCACTCTAAGCTTATGTTTCCTAGAAGCCTGGGTATTGGGCTTATCTATGAACCATAACCAATAAATGCCCCAAAATCAAAATATATCACAGGATAGTAAATAGATATCAGAGCAAAAAACAAACACACAAGCGAAGAATTAAATTAGGGTTAACTCACTTTAAAAAATTTTCCCCAGTGAAGTCGCCAACAGAAGCGACTCGATTTTCAAAAATCTTTTAATTCTCGAAAACTTGTGAAATCGCCACCTAATTTTATTCGTTCCAAAAAATAACAGGAAAATATAGATAAAACCCCATACAAGCGGATAAGGCGGCCTACGACCAAAAACATGGAATCGGGAGTCGGTTATGTAAGGGGAAGGTATTAGCACCCCTTACATCCATCGTACTCGATGGGACCCTTTTAATTCTACGCGTTTGTGTGTGTGTTTATTGCTAAGTTATGAATACCAAAAGAAAAAGATTTGCTTATTATTATTTTGAGTTTGACACGGTTTCAGAACCGCGGGCTTACATATTCCCTCGTGCAATGGGAAAGTCAAAACTCTGTAGTTCCTCTCAAAAAGGTTTTAAGTTTGTTGTGTTGATTTTATAAGAAAAAATCGTGCATTAGACATTTCAAATGTTCAAACTTGAACTTGTTTAGTTTGTTTGAAAAGCTTAAGTCCTCGTTCGCATTTGTAATGGCTATTGCACACTCTTTGTCGGAAAAGAGTTTGATGATCGCATATGAGCGATAAAAGAATTTGAGTGAGTTGAATTGTTTTTTATGTGGATGAAAAAGTACCGAACAATGAGGCTAACGTCTCACGATTCAAATACTAGAAACCCGAGGAACTAATGCCCGCACGAGTCGTCTATCACCCAAAAAGTTTTCTTGAGAAAAAGTGAAGTGAAACGAGTTTCACGTTATTTAGAAATCTTTAAGCAACTGGTCTAGCGTCCAATGACTTACAGACTGAAAGTTTATTTGGTGACAAGTTTTTTTAGCAATTGGTCTAGCGTCCGACGACTAAAAAACTTGTATTTTATTTTGAAAAAGGTTTCGAAAATGCACTCGACGTTGGATCGATGTTTGAAACTTTAATTATGAAAGCATTCTGATATGTGTGCTGAGATGGAATGGAAGCGGGTTATGATTAATCAAGTATATGGACTTAATTAACCTCGTGAGGATAGGTGCTCCTATCCCCAACCATGAGACCCTGGTGCATGGTAATTGGTATATAGACCAATGTTATTTCGGGTTATGATCGATTAAAGCAACAAGGGCTTTAACCAATCTCGTGAGGATGGCCATGCCCATCCGCAACTATGAGACCCTTTAAGAAATCGGCATATGAGCCAATCAGGATGAAATCGAATTGATTTTAATTTTAATTGTGTGCAAAGTGTACATTGGTGAATAAATACTGAATGAGTAAATAAACAGACAAAAATACCATACAATACAATTGGAAATTTAAATAATTATTAGAGATGATTATTTCTGTTTGATGAAAACTCGGCTAATAGTTTAATCGATAAATCATCAAACAAAAACTATCAGATCCAATAATTATTTAGTACATCACAACGAAATATTATTCAAAAAAATAAATTAATTGAAATAGATAAAAATTCAGAAATAGCCTGTGTTGCCGTGATTCTGGACGGTGCAAAAAGAAATCCATCTGAACTTGATTATTCTACAAAATTCCTCATATGCTGGCAATCAGGTGCGTCGGATCTTTCCTCTTCGAAAAAATACTCCAATAACCCAAGTGACATATTATTGTATTTTTACCAAATATTAACATTTTTATCTCTTGTACATTTTTGACAAAATAATTCAATTAATGGAAGAAAAACAAACTAAAATAAATAATAATAATAATGAATAATAAATAAAAAATGAAATGGAAAGGGCCAAGGTGGTGACACTTGTCACCACCAGACTTAAGTTACTAAAAATATAATTAATTAAAAAAGACTAAAGAAAACTAATTAAGAAAAAAAAAACAAAAACTAAATAGTTTAAATTAATAAATAATAATAAAAAAGGGTTTGAAACAATTAGAGAAAAAAAAAAGAAAAGAAAAAGGAACAGATGTTGTTCTTCTCTCTCGTGTTCTCTCGCTCTCGCTTCTCACAAAACCCGCATTCTCTCTCGCCGGAACTCTCGTTCTCTCTCACCGCTCTCTCAGAAATCCTCGTTCTCTCTCTCGCCGCGATTCCTCACCGTGAATCCTCGCCGCGATCGTCCCTGTCTCTCTCTCGATCTCACAGTTTGCATGTTTCATTTATGATAATTGTTTGTCTCTCTGTTTAATCTGGTATTCATGTTTGTTCGCAAATAAAGGATGAACTTGGGCGAAAACTGAAAGGGGTTCTGAAACCCTATACCCTTCGCTTGCGATTCCGGCTTGTGACCCAAAGTCCGAACCTTGGAGACGTACGGCTATGAGGAGCGAGTACAGATATATACCTGGGTGAGATCATTCTGCTCATTCTCTTCTTCTTTCTCTATATTCAGATATTTGTTTTCTGAAGAAAAAAAACAAGAAATCTGAAGGCGTTTGGTTGGAAAATGATGAGTATGTTAGGCTTGTCTTTGTGTTTGTCTTGCTGTTACGTTTTTGTTTTGGGATGGTTGCTGGGTTTTCGGTTGTAGAACAGGTACTACACGATTTGGCTTGGGTTGTTGTGGTTAGGAAAAATGAATACTCTGGTTTTTTCTGGTTTTGAAAACAAAGTTTCTTTCTTCTTTTTTCTGTGTTGGTGTTCAACTGTATCTTTTTGAGATTTTTCTGGTGCCTGTTTTATATATCTTGAGCAGATATTATACTTTGTCTTCTCTGTTCTCTGATCTTTCTGTCCCAGTTGCTTGAATTGTTTGTCTACCACCATGCTGTCTGCTCTGAATTCTGCATTTGGCCATGCTGTCTGCTCTGCTCTTGACTTTGTTGCTTGTGTTGGTAGCCAATAACCATGCTGTAAAATGATGATTTTCTGAGTCCTTGACTGCCCTCTATGGCTGATAACCCATACTGCTGCTGTTCTTTGACTTTAGTCTTGCTGCCTGTTGCCTTTTTTGGGATTAAAATGTGAACTATTGGGATTAAAATGTTGCCTTTGCGTATGCTGCCTGGGATATTAAACTGTGGACTGATATATGCTGCCTAGGATATTAAACTATTTGCCTCGATTTATGCTTGCTGCCTTGACTTATGCTTGCTGCCTTGACTTATGCTTGTTTGTTGGGATTAAAACCGTGATGATTTATACTGAGTTAGGTTTATTTGTGAACCGAGTCAAATCGCGATTTGTAAACAAACCGTTTTCCGCTGATGATTAATCTTTAAGCAAGATTCTGAGGTTTAGCATAAAACGATTCCATAACGCCTAATGATGAGTCTAAAAAGAAAGAAAAAAATCTTTATTTTTTGAATAATTGTTTCGTTTTGTAACTGCTAACTTGTTCTTTTTCCTTGTTTCATGAATGGCGGCAACAGTGACGTGGAGAAAGTAAAGCAATGCAGCAACAAATACCGAAGACGTGAAGAATTTGTCATACCCCAAATTTTGACCTAATATACCACCTTACATTTGCATCATTGCAGAACTAACAGCTCAGACAGCATTAATCGGGTGTAGATTTCACAAGTCGAGACTTTGTCTGTTGTTCACAAAGCTGAATACACAACAAATTTTTTCTCAAGATTTACCTTGTTATAGTTATCACTTCGCTGATAATTGGTAACATCTTCAGAACTCATTACCATGAACTATCACAAGGCTGATAATTGGTAATATCATTTTTCACTTACCTTAAACATTGTCACGAGGCTGACAGAAGGTAATCTCTTTGTTTCCCAAAAACGAATATTCACATGTTTTGTGAATCTTTCTTTCCCCAGCAGGGACGTATTCACAAATTCCCCCCCACTATGTCATTTCTTTGATATTTCTCTGGGTGGAACTTTTTTCAATCATTTTGCATCATCCGCATCTTTTGGTATCTTAGGTCCAAAATTTGCGTATTCTGATATTTAAGTCTCTTTACACCTATCAAAACGAAGATATTCATCTTCATCTCTCAGGTTAAAGAAACTTAAATAGGGGCATCTATCATACCCCAAATTTTGACCTAATATACCACCTTACATTTGCATCATTGCATAACTAATAGCCCAGACAGCATTAATCGGGTGTAGATTTCACAGGTCGAGATTAGGGTTTCATCAGATTTTCATCTGATTCAAGAGACAACCAATTAGGGTTTGAGTTTTTCTCACCTCATTTGATCTATCTTGATCAAATCATCAACCTCTGATCATCAGATATCCATTTTTTCTCACTGATCAATCAAGGATCGACCAATTAGGGTTTTGATCGAGCATGAGCATTCTCTGACTTCTTGAGCAAGAAATGACTTTTTTGGATAGAGATTGATCATTATATCTTAGATACAACATCTTGACCTAATTTCTGGATTCAAAACATCACAGAAGTTCACAGACTTCATCGATCGATTTGAAACATCGATGAAATTTCATCTACGAAAAGTCAAACTTTGACTTTTGGTCAAACTTTCAAAACAAAACTTTTTCCATCATCAAAATACTTCAAATGATCCATCATGATCATAAAAAATCAAAGAATTTGGAAAAGTCAACAAAAAGTCAAAAGTTTCTATACTTAGAAAAATTTCTAAGTGTTGAAATTTCTTATTTTTTCCAAACTTCATGCCATTTTTTCACCTAGTTCCATTTTGAATTGGAAAAAACTCAAAACATGAAAGTTGTAGCTCTTGAAACAAGATTTCCAAAATGTCCAAGAACTCACAAATCCATGGAGTCTAGCTATACTTTTGAAATTGAAACATAAGGCTCCATGAACTTAATTTTCAAAAGTCAAAACTTCAAATTATAGGTCATTTTGTGATTTTCTCATCTAGAACACTTGCCACCTTGCCAAATTAGGATAAGAACTGATAAAAATCAGTGAGAAGTAATAATTGAGGGATTGGATCAAGTTGGAAAGAATAACACATGGTAAAAACTTCCTTTTTCTTTACAAATTTCCTTTCTTACCCCTTAAGTTAACTTTGATTTACCAAAAGCTTGTACTCTTGCCTAACAATTTCAGAGACATTGGCCTATAAATGGATCACAATTTCAAGTTCAAAACTACACCAAAGCAATGCAAGTTCATGCTTTCACTTTCCATCTTTGAAATTTCAAGAATCATATGTCAAATTGCCAAAACTTGCATTTTTGAAAATTGATGAAAATTATGATGAACTTTGGTGTCAAACACATTCCAATATCAATACTAAACTTGTTTGAATCATAAAATCAACACAAGAACAAGTAGAAATCAGAATTGAACTTCATGTTTCCAAACTTGTACAAACTGCCATAACCATCGAATTTTCAGTTTGGCTTAAGCAATTAGTGTTCTAATGATTCAAACTTCATCTACAAACATCATAGGGATGATGCAGATCCATTACAACTAACTGTAACATGCTTAACATCAAAATCGAGCTTCCATTTTGAGCTGCAGGTGAACTTGTGCACGATCCAAGCAAGCTCGAAGCAAGCAGACCACTTCCATAGCTTCCATATAGGCCGCTAGTGCTCAAGTGATCCACAAACAAGTTCTGGAAACACTCTTGCACTGAATTCGATCCCCACTTGAACAGGTATGAACATGAACTTGGATATCAATATTCTTTGAACTTAAATGAAAAAGCTCTTGGCCAATCTTTTTCTGCACTCATCACGATCATAAACCCTCAAGAAAATCAAAGAATCATTAACTACACATCATTTAATTTGAAAAATTCAGTTTTAGGGTTCATCACGATTTCTGGAAATTTAGTTGGGTTAGGCTAAAAATAAATACAATTAACATCCACCTTCGTGTTCGTGATGAAAAACCGAGCAATTTTGATTTTTACTTCATTCAATTTCATTGAGAAATGAAGATTTAGCTTGAATTGTTGAATTTGAAGATCAAACATGAAGAACATGGATGCGCGCGTGTTCTTGAATTTTTTCAAATTTAAATTCTCCAATGTTTTATCAACACGTGCTCTGGATCCATTAACACTAAAACGCGTTTGTCTCAGTGGTAGCTAGCTTACCCTTAAGGTTTTCTGCCACGTAGCCACCCAATGGTCATGAGTTCAATCCTTCTCAAGACCATTCTTTTTCAAACTTTTCCATTTTTTCATGTTTTTTTACAAAACTTTCACATTTTTTTAACCAATCAAAACTCCTCATTTTGAGGTGATTTTTTGAACACTTGTCAATAAATGTATTTATTTTATGATAGTGCAAAATTTTTCAGAAAAAACTTTCATCTGATTATATTTTAATCGAGCCGAAAACGACGTTCTGAGCACTTTTCAAAACACCTTTCAAAGGTGAAATTTTCAAGTTTTCGACTTCCGATTCTTTTCAAAACTTTTCATAAATAAACTTCACATTTCAAAACATTTTCAAAATCATTTTTCAAAACTTTTTCATCAAACTTACATCTTTTACCATGATCGATCCGATTTAAACGATAAAACCGAATTTGTTTTCTCTCGAATTTCTCAATCGATCATGGGCCTCCCTTACGGTGTAAGTCCCAATCCTTTTATGTACATATTCAATTTTACTTGTACATACTCAAATCACCATTGTTAATATTCAAACATAAACAAATTTCTTTCGTTTGTTTTCATTCGTTTGTTTATACACTGATACCATTGGTATTGAAAGGAGAAGAATTATTACTGATGAAACTTCTTTTAAACCAATGGGCCTCCCTCACGGTGTAAGTCCCATAACATTATTTTGTGTACATAATATTTCTTTGTAAATATCAAATCATTTCCAAACACATACAAATTTTCATCATACATAACACGATACTTTTATACTCAATAGACAAACTTGATCGTTTGTTTTATTTTACTTGTGTATACACAAACCAACATTCTTTTATGTACATACATATCTTTCCTTGTACATATCAAATTCTTTTCATACAAACTTTTATCTACATAATACGATACCTTTTCTGATAAACTTTGATCGTTCATTTACATTTCGTACATATACATGAATACCATTGGTATTGAAAGGAGCATTATTTCCTGTGAAACTGCTTTCAAACCAATGGGCCACCCTTATGGTGTAAGTCCCAACCCCCCTATGTACATCCATCTTTCTCTGTACATAAATACTCGTTCGTGTACATATTCACTTCCTTGTACACAGTTCAAAATTGTAAATAACCAAGTTACGCTCGTTTTAAACGTTCGTTTCACAGACACTTGTTTATATTTCATAAACCTCTGTAAATAAACATCATGCATTGTTTATATTTCCTTCATAAACTCTTGTGAATACATATCACACACACACACACTTGTTTATACAATTGTCTAGTTATAACATAACAATTAGTCTAACCAATAGGTTCCCCACAGTTGTAGCCTCCGCTTGGGCTTTATACAAGATAATTCATCTCCAGCATGAATTTAGCCTCCGCATGGGCTTTATACAAGATAATTCATCTCCAGCATGAATTTAGCCTCCGCTTGGGCTTTATACAAGATAACTCTCCCCACAGAGTTTAGCCTCCTCTTAGGCTTCATATAAGAAAACTCATTCATCTGAGTTTAACCTCCGCTTAGGCTTCATATAAAACATCACTCCCCTGTTGAGTCAGCCTCCTCTTGGGCTTCGTTCAAAAGAACTCCTCATTGAGTTTAGCCTTCTCTTGGGCATCATACAATGAAAGAGATAGGAAATCTCTTAACAGCCTCCTATTGGGCTTCCAATACAAAGTATCACCCGCGCTAAGATAGAACCCCGAAAGGATGGTTTCCCGGTGAAATCACTTTCAAAATCCCTAGAGAGTAAAATTTCCCGGTGAAATTGCTCTTAATTCCAAAAGGATGGTTTCTCGGTGAAATCCCTTTTAAAACAAAGCCAGCCATACCCTATAGCTTCCTCTTGAGCTTCATACAAGGACCCTCGATGACCCTCGATGACCCTCGGAATGCCTCCTCTTGGGCTAACAATACAAGGACCCATGGGCTTCTTAAAAGCATCCCTTTAATCCAATTAATTTCTCCTCGAGATTTAGACATCTATCATCTCTATGGAAGAAGTATCTCATCTATCACATCACATACAGTCAAAAACTTGTCAAACTCTTTTCAAACTGTTTTCAAATAAAAAAACATCTCTTAACAGTAAGTGGTAACGCTTGTACACTCAAGCAAAACACCCAATACTTACAGTTAAAAGATTCAATCATCTTTTTTTCAAACATCTTTCTTAAACATGTAAGTGGTAACGCTTGTACATTCAAGCAAAACACCTATAACTTACGATGAAAGATTTTAATCAGAACAAACTTTTCAAAATGTATGTGATGAAATAGATTAGATACATTTTTTTCATTAAGATGACATTTGTCTGTCTCTTACTAACATCCCGTTGCTTTCCGCTAGCATAAGTGGGAACTACGATTGCTCTGACTTTCTCAACATCCCTTTGAGAATACGTAGGCACAAGGTCTCATCCTTGCCGAGCAAATTTCGTTCTCTCTCAGACCAAACAAACCATAGATCCCTGTAGATCCGAGCTACAAATGCTCTGATTCCCACTAGGGGATATGTATGCAGAAGATCCACAGATCTTTGCGAGCACAATAATAACAAACAATAGGATCCCACATAATCAATCCTTCTCAAAATCCCAAAGGAGAAACTTTCCCAATCATAGAAATAGCAATTAAAACACACAAACATATCAAACATATTCATATATAAAGCTATAGATAACTATATATATTTAGGGTGCTCCATCTATTCCCTTTATATAACAATCCCCCTTACTCAGAATCTCCCCAATGCGTTGCGTCTAGTTTGCGCTAGTCGTTACGCATATCAATATCAATTGAGGGTATTAACAGCTTTCCCCTTTTTCATAATCATTAAAACATCTTTCTTGTGTTGAAAATAATAAAGCTTGATGCTCACGGCATCTTTATAAACAAATCAAAAGAGTAAATCGTTTCGAGCCAGAGAATCTGAATTCAGGTTCAAATCCTCTAGCGCGTCACCTTTTAGCGACAGGAAAATGGCGACTACTGGGAGAATCTTTGAAACTTTGATTTTCAAAAATGTGACTCTGCTCAAGAGCACCAAGCTTTTGTTTTCAAAAGAAAAGGGGATAAGCTTTTATGTTTTGCATATATCATTTTCTTTATTGTGTGTTTTCGATTTCATCGATGGAAAGAAATCCTAACCCGGATTTAAGAAACATTTTTAAGATCTAGGTGGAGGTATTAATACGTGAGAAGTCTCAATACTTACAAAGTTAATATCTCCCTCTTAGTGGAGGTTGTCTTGGGGGTTGTCTCGAGAAGTTGAGTGGGATGTAGAACACATAACCCATCCTGGCCATTTAGGATGTAGTGCAGAGATTATTCGGGTGTAAGCCTAGAGTAATTGTCATGCGAGACTACGATCAGGCGAGTTTCTCTTGAAAAATATTATTGGACCATCGAGTATTCAACAAATTCGATAATATTTCAAAGAGGAGTGTTGAGCCTTGTAACACGGTGAACTGACTTTTGTAGGATTTTGTATCCAAATGTGCGGATAGCAAGAGTCGCCGCCGACTTTTATTTTTATCCAATTAAGGGAAGGTAAAAGTACAGAAAAAGACCTTCGTTAGATTCTGAGTACGGGAGAAGGTTATGAAAAGGGAAGGTATTAGCACCCCTTTCCATCCGCAGTTTATTCTACGGGCTCTTAGTTGCTCCTAGATAACCTTTTTTTTAAAATTGCTTTATGTGTGTTTGACAAAGTGTTTTTGAAAGAGGCATTTCGCTTTGCCTTTGTAATGACTCATGTAGGAGTGTATACAACGTGTTCGGAAATGTTTTGTTTTGAAAAGAATTTGAACTTCGAAAAAGAGTGTGTGGTGTGAAAAGCATTTGATAGAGCGAGCAACTAAAAGACTTATTTACCCACTCAGAATGGTCGTTTTGTTGTACTTCTATGTTCCTTTAGAATAGCGCTAGCCGTACCATTAGTTAGTAGGTAGCTCCATTCGTTGGATGTAAGCGGGACATTCGAAGGGACATCGGATGGTCATAGAAGGCAACTTGTAGGAAGTATCCTAGCACATTCGAAGGGACTATCATCATTTTCGTGGCGACAATCGAGGTCAAGATCATGTATTCGGAGGCGACATCGTGGGTCTTATGATCTTTGTATCGAAGGGACTATGATGATTTGTTTGGAAGGCAGCGGTGCTAGAATACCTCTACGTTCGAGGACATGACCATTTTGAATTCGTAAGGCAGCGAGCGAATTACCTAAGGGTGCATGTGTGAAGAAGTGTGTTGATTTGAATATGTTATCTTGAAGTTAGTGGGCTATGTTCATTATTATCTTGCCATACCGCCTAATTACTAGCAATTGATAAGGTGCGGAAAGTAAAATGCGGAATGTAAGCGGAAATGTAAAGGTGCGGAAAGATAAACCTACGCTATTACATGGCTTTGGGGCGATACATAATTAAAAATGCGGAAAATAAAGTCCTAAATTAAACTATTACAACCCATATGCAATTACATTATTGAAAAATAAAATAGAAAGCGGAAGAATCGTCCGAATCGGATGAACACATGAAACAAACGAAATCGGAAAATATGATGAAATCGAAATAAGAGAAAATGTTAGTAAAAATGCAATTTTTTATATGAGAAAATTATTGTATGCTAGAAATAAGGTAAATATACTACAATATTTTTTTGGGATTTTTTAGATGCATTTTAGTAATTAAAAATGAATTTTCAATGATTAAAATGCTAAATTACAAATAAAAATAAATATGCATGCAAAAAATGTATTTTTTAATTTATTAAATTAAATAAACATTTTCAGAAGACAAATGCAGAAAGAATAAATGTTTTTGGTGAATTTTTAATGCAAAAATAAAATGTGGAAATTAATTAAAATAGGATGCAAATATTAAAATAAATTGGAAAATAGAAAAATATGAAGAGAAAGTCAGTTTGTAAAAATAATGGTCCCATGGTTGAGCTGGGACACGATGCTCAAACTTTGAAAACCAACGCCTTGACCAAGCGGTGATGTGCTCTCTTGTTGGCGGAAGTGAGGGAATACACGCGTTGCGTCCCCATTGCCTCCTCCTTCGCGCCAGACTTCATCTTCTTCGATTTGAATATTTGAAGCTAGCGTCGGCCATTGTTCGACGCTATGTCCCCACTAATTCAAAAATCAAGCAAACATAATATAAATAAGTTCCAAGGCCATGGTTCGATTGAGCGTCATTCAATTCAGGTACTAGTCTCGTGGTCTAATTTTTCTGTTTTAGCAAAGCCCTAATTCGAGGTTACAAACCCTAACTATGGCATATCGAGCTCCAGGCCATGGAAATGCAATCAAACAACCGAATGCTTGCAAACTTATCACGATCATAAAAACAATAACAAATCGTGTTAAAATGCATGAATGTTAGAAATCGAATTTGGAAAAAGTGTGAGCAAACCGATTTGAATTTCTTGTTTGGATGGTTTTGAATGAAGTGATGTCTGGATCGACTACGGAGATGCCAAGGAATGCAATGGAATCCTCAAAATTGCTTGAGCGGTGGAAATAGGATTACCAATTGCTTGAAGGTCACGGATTCTTTGAGCTTGAATAAGGGTTCTTGAGTCAAAATTCGCCCTAATCCGTGTGGTATGCATCACATATTTATATTGGATGGATTTGGGATTGATTTGGGAAAGAATTGATCAATAATCAATGATAATCAATCTGATTTTTCATGAAATCAAATCTTCAAATTTTGGTCAAATTTCAATCTAATCTTCCCATATTGATCCAATTTCGAATTTCTGGCTTTCAATGTATTGATTGGATCACAAAGAAGAAATAAAATCAATCTTCAATTAATTTTGATTTTATAATTTATTTTTAAATTTAATTTGCATTTAAATGAATAAATTACAAATTAAATAGAAAAATAAATCAAAAATTCGTGGCATTGGGCTTGGATATTCCTAATTGCATGAGGAATAAGTTAGGATGAAGAAAAAGTAGGCCCATTTGCAAAGATTTGATTTTTGAAGTATCTCTCTTTGTGCATTCTTTCAAAATTGCCCAACTTGTGAATGGTGTATCTTGCTCAATTTTCCACATTTTGAGTGTTCTTGGACTTTTGGAAAGCTCTAAGAGTCCTCTAAACAATGTCTTTGGTCTCATCTCAATTGGAGTTACCATGCTCAATATATCTTCAAAACAAAAGTTGACTTTTGTTGACTTTGAAAATGACTGTAATGTTTTAAGCTATACCTCTCAAATGAAGCATTTTTGGACATTCTTGTGAGACATGAAGTTGTAGAGAATTGAATTTCCTTCAAAATGAGCTTTGGTGGGAAAATTTCGAGAAAGTATGAAAAAGTTATGATCGATCAAAGTTCAGTTGACTTTTCACCTAGAAACCCTAATTTAGAAAGTTTGACTTTTGAGCAAATCTTGAGTTTTCTTGATGAATCATGATCAACCCTTGATCAAATGATGAATGTAACTTCAAAATGAGGATGTTGACCAAAAATTATGAAGTTTGACTGTATGTTGACCACGTTGACTTTTGTCCATGCATGATTTTCAACCATCGAGCATTATGAGGAAACTTGACTTGTGAAGCTTGAAACTTGACATGGAGAATCTTTGAAGCATATGAGGAGGCATGAAGACCATTGGAGATGTTGGAAATCCATCTTGACTTGAGAGATACCAAACCCTAGTTTGGGTTGATTGTCTAGGAGAGAGTTTGTCTGATCAACTCTTGAGGAATTCTTGAGTAGGGGTGTATGAAATCTCTTGAATAGATGGAGGGCAAATTTTGGGGTATGACAAGCCTGTATTATCAGTAGAACCCGTTTCACAGATGAATAAGCCCTTAGAACTTAACCACGTTGATTCTTATCGTTGGCTTCATGCTCGTGACTTCGAACGCTTGCCCGTGTGTATAACTACTAACCATGTTTGTCGCATTCATGCATTCATTCATTCATTAAAAAAACAACTTCATTTCTCTTCCCATTTCCAAAGAATTTAGAGATTTTTTCTTTGTAAAATATTTTAGGTTAGAGTGATGGACGTCAGAGGAAGATTCACCAAGAGATTTTAGAATTCTGGCGTAGGAAAGTTGAAAGAGTTAGCATCCTTGGTAGAAGATCCCTCGGTTTGAAAACGCTATGGAACTCTTTTAACTCTTACGAGCTAACGTCGATGAAGGACTTCTCAAAACTTTCGTTCGGTTCTACGATCCGGTTTATCATTTTCACTTTCCACGATTATCAATTGATGTCTACTTTGGAAGAATGCGCATATCCTAGGTATCTCATATCGGAGAAAGTACCTTTCAATGGTTTGGAAGCCATTCCTAAGTCACCAGTCATTGCAAAATGACTCACATAAAGAAATCGAGATAGACAAAAACCTAACTACGAGAGGAAAACTCTTAGGACTAACTTCAAAGTTCCTAATGGAGAAGGCTCTCAAATTCTCCCGGTAGTATGGTAGCCTTTGAAGCTATTTTAGCTTTACTCCTCTATGGATTGGTGTTGTTTCCCAACGTCCCAAATTTCGTTGATATCAGCGCCATAAGGATCTTCGATTGGAAATCCGTTCCCACTCGCTTGGTGACACGTCGTCTCTATTCATCACGAATCGTCAAGGAGGCGGAACTATCGTGTGTTGTGTACCTCTATTTTCAAATGGATTACCTTACATTTGCCTAAATCTCTATCTTCCGAAAACAAAGGCGAGTGGCATTGGTCTCGAAGACTCATGTCTCTTACAAGCACGATATCCATTGGTATACCTTGGCGAGACAATGAGATGGAAATCATTTAGAGTGTGGAGAATTTTCCAGCGTACCTCTCATCGGTACAAAAGGAGGATCAACTACAACCCATTCTGGCGAGCGTCAACTCGGATCGCAAACTCTAGTAAACCTCTTGGATTTGTGAAAGCTACTTCTATCATGAAGGAGATTCCCGGATTGAAGGCTAGGATGATCAAAGCTTGGCATCACATCCGAAGGAAAGAAAAGGAAAGCAAAGAATTGTGTAGCCATGAAACCTACACTTCTTGGGAAGAAAGGAATTTTGAATGCCTTACGCTTATGAGGATCCCATGTTCTCGATCGCTTCCAAATCAACAAATTTTCCCTTCGAAGCTGTGGGAGAATACCAAGAAGCCTTGACCAAAATAAGGTTTGAGAAAGAGGCTTTGGAAAACAAATTCCTTAAGACTAATCTTGAGAATGAGAAGCTCAAGAAGCAAGTCAAAGATCATGAAAAGACGCTTTACTTCCAGGATCAATGGCTCATGGAGAAAGATGAGGAGATTCATCAAAAATATGACGCGATCAAGAATTTCGTCAAAGAAAGAAAAGGAATGCTTGAAGATTTGATGAATAACAATCTTACTCCCAACGAGTGGAAGAGAATCATCAGCAAGCTAAAAGCCGAGAAAGCTGAACTAAAAGCTCACTATGGGAAGGAAATCCTGAAGATGAAGCTGCATCAAACCTTTGGATCTTCATCCGACGAAGACATTTAATTTAGTTTAGTTTGTAATTTTTATCATTTATTTTATCATTTGTGTGAGCAATGCTCCAACAAAAAACAATTGTTGTAATCTTCTTTCAATAATCAATAAAATTCGTGTTTTCCATCCGAATATTTGCCAGAAATATCTCTTTTAGCATAAATTCTTTGGAAATCTTTCTTTACAATCATAATCATGCATCATACTTTGCATTTAAGTCTATTGTCTAGAGTCACGATTACGGTTTCATACTTACACTTGAGCTTGGACAGAAGCAGTTTGAGGATAGGAAAAAATTGTCAAGCTGTCGCGTCTTAGAGTTTCTCGACCGCGTCCACAGCCGACTCGAACGTACGATACCAGATCAAAAAGAAGAAAAGTAATGGAAGGATTTGAGCAAAATAACGTTGAACTCCGTAGCACGGTAACAACACTGCAAGAAGAAGTGGAGAGACTCACATCTTTAGTCAACTCATTGGCCAGTCAACACGAGCAAAAAATCAACCAGCAATTTCGGAGAATACTACTACTCCGGTTTCAGCTGCCATGACTAGTAGCTCGCTCTTGATGTGAAGGCTATCCATGGGCATGCCTTTCAACTTTGGCATCGAATTCGCCAACCGACTTCTCAAACAACCTCGCTTGAAATACTTTGCAGCAAAACTCTACATTTACTCCATAGCGTGGGTAACTCTTCCTAAGTAACAATGTCGGTTTCTCAACCGATCATGGCGAACTCGACTCGTAGTGCACACTACCTTAGACGAAGAAGTTCATCATACTCCAGGCAGTAACTCAAATCCACGTGGTTCAATGGAAAATCTCCAGGACCAACTTCTCAAAATGCAGTTTGAGATAAAAACAATTCGTGGGAAAGAATTGTTTGGAAAAAACGCCCAGGATCTTTGCTTAGTTCCTCGCGTAAGAATACCTGCAAAATTCAAAGTCCCTGATTTTGAAAAGTACAAAGGAAACTCCTGTCCACAAAGTCATCTCACGATGTATGCCAGGAAAATGTCTACATACAATGAGGATCATCAGTTGCTAATCCATTACTTCCAAGCAGTCTCACGTGCCTTGAAGTGGTACATGGGTTTAGGCAACCGAATATCAAACATTCAATGACTTAGGTGAAGCCTTTGTCCGGCAATATAAGTTCAACTTGGATATGGCTCCCGATAGGGATCAACTCCGCTCCATGTCTCGAAAGAAGAGAGACATTCAAAGAATATCTTGCAACAATGGAGAAATTCGCCCAAGTCAACCCACCATTGGAAGAGAAGGAGATGACTAAGATATTCTTGAATACTCTAGGCTCATTCTACTATGAGCGAATGATCGCTAAGCGCTCCGAAGATTTCACGAGATGGTAAGCATGGGAATGCGATTAGAAGAGGGTTCGAACCGGACGCCTAACCAAGGAAGGATCTTCTAGTGGAATGAAGAAGGTTGGAACCAGTTTTCAAGGAAAAAGAACATGACATAGGAATGGTCTCCGAAACCGCGAAGAATGTCATTCAACAACGACGATAGCTGCCATAGTACCACCGTCAACACAAATCAAACACGGATTGCTCCATGATTCCAATAAATCAACAAAATCAACAAACTCAACACCTCAAAGCTCGTGATTCGACAATCAAAACCGTCGCCTCGGGTTACGAATTCGACCCAATTCAATGGCGTACAGAACTTTACCTGCGCTCATAGAAAAGAATCGTCTGAGACAAGGTCACCACCTCCGGTTCGAAAAATTACCATGGTGGTACAAAAGGACGTATCTTGCCCTTTTCACCAAGGGCACCGGCCATGACCTTGAGCATTGTATAGCATTAAAGGCAAAAGTCGAGATTAGTGAGATCTAATCTTCTTTCCTTGAAATACAAGTCCGAATGTGCAAGCCAATCCGCTTCCGATCCGGTGGGCACTCGGTGAGTTTGATATTGAGAAAGAGACGGTATCTCGTTATAGGCGTAAACCCGATCGAGAGGAAACTTGGTGCATCTCCATGAAACATCTGATACCATGAGCACCTTCACTAAGCATGATAGCTACTTGCCACATACGCTCCAAGAATATTCAAGGATGTTCCACCATAAGAGCAAATATCCGATTTGTTAGACATCGGTGATCTACAAATCTACGAGGAGCAGAGATGATCATGGCGTAAATACGGAGGGCATTTTCCGCATGAGCTTTTAGTCTCGATATCAACTCGGAAAATCAAGTAAGCGTTATCATCCCTTGTTTCAACAAACCCAAGCATGTGGAGATTGAATACAATGATTCCAGCATTCCAACATCTCCTTTGGTAATTTGCCCACCCGGTCCTGTTCCATACAGTTCTACCAAAGCAATTCCTTACCAATACAATGCAACCCTGATAGAGGATGGGAAGGAGAAACCCATGCCTACACTTCCAGCTAATGTCAATATAACAGAAATCGGACGAGTAACACGAAGTGGGCGAGTGCACACTCCATTACCACCAAGACCAGCTGCCGTTCCTGTTGTTAGACAAAATCCAGTTAACATATCTTCCGAGAATCCTTCAACGATTCCCATTGATAACCCAAGCACAAATGTTGGTCCTCCTGATAGAGCCAACGTCAACGCAGACTTTGATGAGATACTGAAGTTAATCAAAAAGAGCGAATACCGAGTCGTAGATCAACTGATGCAGACTCCTTCCAAGATTTTGATACTGTCTTTACTCCTCAACTCCGAAGCTCACCGAGAAGCTTTGATGAAGGTACTAGACCAATCCTACGTAGACCATGATGTGACTACGGACCAGTTTGGAGGTATTGTCCCCAACATAACAGCTTGCAATAATCTAAGTTTCAGTGACGAGGAACTTCCGGAAGAAGGGAAAGATCACAACTTGGCCCTCCACATCTCAATGATCTGCCAATCAGATTCCCTGTCCAATGTATTGGTAGATACAGGTTCATCTTTGAATGTAATTCCGAAGACGACACTCGCTCGTTTGACTTACAAGGGGACGCCAATGAAGTTCAATGATATAATAGTAAGAGCTTTCGATGGATCAAGGAAGTCAGCTATTGGGGAAGTCGATCTCCCGATGACAATTGGCCCGCACACTTTCCAAATTACTTTCCAAGTCATGGACGTACCAGCTGCTTACAGTTGTCTATTAGGAAGACCTTGGATCCACGATGCAGGAGCAGTAACTTCTACTCTCCATCAGAAATTAAAATTCACGATAAATGGAAAGTTGGTGACCATCGCGGTGAACAAGCTTTACTTGTAAGTCATTTGTCGATTTCTCTTTCATCACGACTAATGACATTGAAGGAACACATCTCCTCGGCGTCCGTTAGAAAATGAATCTACCAACAAAAGCAGATCATCTATCTCTTCGTATAAAGAAGCCTGATTGTGAAAGATGCAATCTTGAAGGATGGGGACATGTAATCAAACACATCAAGAACGAAGCGAAAGTCGGATTCGAGTTCACACCGTATTCTCAAAAGACAGACAAAGGATGAAACATTTCGTCCAATCAAAGAGGTATTCAACGATGGGGTTTCTTAAACCACATCCTCCAAGTTAAGTTGTGACCATTGAAGAGGATAAAGCGATCCTCCGAATGAAGAGGAGCACTTATTTAAACAGCCAGAATATGTCTCAAGAAGAATTGTATCGCCAAGATCAATTCAAGACATGTCCTAGCGACATAAAATCCACCCGTCCTGCTGAAGTTTGGGATACCTTGGGAGAACCAGTGGCAAATTTGACTACATGGTGAAATACTGCTGCTTGAAAGCTCAAGAATCGGATCGAAGATATCCATTTGGGATGGGCGATTCTTTTGAGTACCCTAGTCAATCAAGAGGAATATCGTCTTCTCGGCCTAATCGACAAATCGAGATCCCCAATGAAGATCTCTGCTTCAACATGCCTGTGGAATTCACTAAACCAGATCCTGGTTATCACTACATCAACATGATCACTGAAGATCAAGAGTGCGACTCGGGATACGATCTAGAAAGTGTCGCCGACAACGAGTCTCTTCACTCGAGACTGGAAGGTACACCCCCAGTATTCAACACAAAGATCAACAGGAAGTACAAATGCTATATCTCATACTTCCCGATCTGTTAATCAAGAAGATCGCTTTAGCAGCACACAAGGCAAGGGCCATCGTCCAGAGTCTTCAAAGCCTGCTCAAACAACAACCAAAGTCTACTCAAGGGTTAAACCAAACGGAAAATTACCTGAGTACCTCGATTTCCAAGGAGTTCGTCACTACTGGAAACCTGTTGAAGTCCGGACTAACGTTCATAGCTCTAAGTAGTTTATCCTTGCTTTTTTGTTTTGAACTCTCACTTCGCCCAAAGTGTAGAGATGTTTTATAGGGTTTTAGCTTTTAAATAATTTCTCTTTGTCTTGCCCAAGCCAAATGAGTTTGTATTTTAGGGCCTTGTTCATATTGTGAATCATAAATAAAATGCGTTGTTTTGATTTCACACTTTGTGTTTATTTTCATTTTTACCCTTTTCTGGAAATGATAATCCTAAAAAAACACAGTAAAAAAAAATCAATCAATTTTTAAGCTGCATACACTTTCAAAAAAAGATTTTAATAATCAAGCATAAATCAAAAATGCAGATTAACAGATGGACAAATCCATTGAAAGCAATAACTCTATGCTTTTTCCCAACTTTGAAATCCCCTGTGAAGTCGCCGAGGAAGAAGTTGAAGAAGAGATCCCATATGAAATTTCTAGACTGCTAAGGCACGAAGAAAGGATCATTCAGCCTCATAAAGAACCTCTAGAAGCAGTCAATTTGGGTTCTGAGGAAGATAGAAAAGAAGTAAATATCGACTTCACTCAACAATGATGTCAAGGGCAAGCGATAAATCTTCTCAAAGAGTATGTTGATGTGTTCGGTCTTACCAAGACATGCCAGTTTAGATACCGCATCGTGGAGCATCACTGCCGTTAAAACAGTGCCCGCCATTAAACAAAAAGAGTTCACCACGAAATGGTGACAAAATCAAAAAGAAAGTTCAAAAGCAGCTTGATGCTGGTTTCCTCGTTACTTCTGAGTTTCCTCAATGGCTAGCCAACATAGTGCCTGTCTCCAAGAAAGATGGAAAGGTCAGAATGTGTGTTGACTACCGGGACCTGAACAAAGCAAGTCCAAAAGACGATTTCCCACTACCGCATATCGACATACTGGTGGATAGCACTATAAAATTCAACGTCTTTTCCTTCATGGACGGTTTCTCTGGTTATAATCAGATCAGAATGGCTCCCGAAGACATGGAGAAGACATCCTTCATCACGCCATGGGGCACCTTTTGCTATAAAGTAATGTCGTTTGGATTAAAGAATGCAGGCGCAACTTACCAAAGGGCAATGGCTACTCTCTTTCATGACATGATGCACAAAGAGATCGAAGTCTACGTGGACGACATGATAGCAAAGTCTGACACTGAAGAGGAGCATATAGACTATCTCTTGAAGTTGTTTCAACGACTGAGGAAATTTCAACCGCTGAATCCTAATAAATGCACCTTTGGGGTAAGATGGAAAACTCCTAGGTTTCATCGTCAAAGAGGTATTGAAGTTGACCGACAAAGTCGAGGCTATTCAGAAATGCCTCGCCACATACGGAAAAGCAAGTAAGAGGATTTCTTGGACGATTGAATTACATCTCCAGATTCATCTCTCAAATGACTGCTACCTGTGGGCCGATATTCAAACTTCTACGCAAAGATCAAAAGGTTGTATGGACGGATGATTTCCAAACGCTTTCAAGAATACTGTAGAACCACCAATCCGATCCCTCGGTTGAAGGAAGACCGCTAATCATGTACCTTACCGTACTAGAAGAGTCCATGGGCTGCGTACTTGGACAGCAAGATGACACCGGTAAGAAGGAGCATGCCATTTACTATTTGAGTAAAAAGTTCACAGACTGTGAAACTCGTTACTCCATGCTCGAGAAAACATGTTGTGCTTTGGTGTGGGTTTCGAAACGTCTCCTCCAGTACATGATCAATCACACGACTTGGTTAATCTCCAAAACGGATCCAATCAAATACGTCTTTGAAAAGCCTGCCTTAACAGGAGAATCGCTCGATGGTAGATCTTTGTTATTAGAATATGACATCGATACCGTGCTCAGCGGTCAAAGGAAGCATTCTCGCGATCACTTGGCTTATCGACCGCTCAACGAATACCAATCTCAAGTTTGACTTCCCGAACGAGGATGTTATGTACTTAAAAATGAAAGATTGTGACGAACCGCTACGGAGAAGGACGGATCCAATCGGATGGGGTTTAGTCTTTGATGGGGCGTTAACATTTTGGCAATGGAATTGGGCGGTCATCATCACTCCAGGGTTCTCATATCCGTTTTCCATGATTGCTATTCGATTGCACCAACAACATCGCGATCTGAAGCATGCATCATGGGTATCGAAGAAGCCATCGACTTGAGGATCAAGATCCTTGACATATATGGAGATTCAGCCCTTGTGATCAATCAAATCAAAGACAAGTATGAAACTCATCATCTTGGTCTAATTCCTTACAGAGATTATGCGAGGCGATTGTTGACTTTCTTCAACAAAGTAGAACTGCATCATATCCCTCGAGATCGAACCGCGGGCGTCTTGGCTACTCTATCTTCCATGTTCAAAGTCAACGATTGGAATGATATGCCCGAATCCGTGTCGAGCCTTGAAAGACTGCATATGTATTTACGAAGCGGTCTTGACGATAAACCGTGGTTCCACGACATCAAACGTTTCCTTCAAACACGAGAGTACCCGCTCGGGGCATCGTACAAAGATAGGAAAACTCTAAGGAGGCTTTCAAGGAATTTCTTCCTGAACGAGGATGTGCTATACAAAAGAAACTTCAATATGGTTCTGCTCAGATGCGTCGACAGACAAGAAGCAGACACGATCATCCATGAAGTGCATGAAGGGTCCTTTGGAACTCATTCAAATGGGCATGCAATGTCCATAAAAATCTTGAGAGCAGGATACTATTGGATAACGATGGAATCTGATTGCTGTAAACACGTCAAAAGATGTCACAAGTGCCAGATCTATGCAGATAAGATCCATGTGCCTCCGACTCTACTCAACGTTCTCTCTTCTCCGTGGCCTTTCTCCATGTGGGGCATTGACATGATTGGAATGATTGAACCAAAAGCGTCCAACGGACATCGCTTCATTCTAGTGGCTATTGATTACTTCACCAAATGGGTCGAAGCAGCATCTTATGCCAACGTCACAAGACAAGTGGTTGTGAGGTTCATCAAGAACAACCTCATTTGCGATATGGAATTCCAAGTAAGATCATTCGACAATGGATCGAACTTGAATAACAAAATGATGAAGGAGCGTGTGAGGAATTTAAGATCGAGCATCATAAATCATCTTACCGGCCAAAATGAGCGGGCGCGTTGAAGCGACCAACAAGAACATCAAAAGATCGTCCGAAAATGGTCATCACCTACAAAGCGGCACAAAATCGCCATTTGCTCGCATGGGTATCGTGCTTGACGCACTTCAAGAGGGCAACTCCTTTTCTCTAGTATACGGCATGGAAGCAGTGCTCCCCGTAGAAGTTGAGATCCCATCAATGAGGGTTCTCATGGAAACCAAATTATCTGAGGCTGAATGGTGTCAAAGCGGATCGACCAGCTAAACTTGATCGAAGAAAAGCGCTGACGCTCTGTGTCATGGACAAGCGTATCAAAGAAGAATGAAAGCTTTCGACAAAAGGTCCGACCTCGTGAATTAGAGAAGCGACCTCGTGCTTAAAAAGATTACATCTTTTCAACAGATTCTAGGGCAAATGGACTCCTAATTACGAAGGCCATACATCGTCAAAAGAAGCTTTTACGGTGCTATGACTCTCACAACCATGGACGGTTATGAACTCCCGCATCTGTGAATCTTGTGCAGTCAAGAAATACTTTGTCTAAAAAAAAAAGAACATTTCGGTAAGTCGAAAACCGAAAAGGGCGGCTTAGGCAAAATAGCGTCTCGGTGGATTGAAAACCTGAAAAGGCGATCCAGGAAAAAATTAGAGACAATAAACAGAAATTATCCTGATGGATTGAAAACCTGAAAAGGCAATCTAGGCAAAAACAAGGATACACAAAAATGACAAAGTAGCGCAAGCATCCATTTCCGTCACTCTGAAGAATTTTCCATCAACGAATCTTCAATCAACTTTTCTGAAGCGACAAGCACAAGTTGAGATTCAAAGTTGTTAGGGATAATATCGGTTATTTGCTTTCAATGTAGCCTTTTCCCAATAAATTATCATTTCCAACTTTTGTAAATAGCTCATGGAATCACGCATTTGGCTGATTACCATTCTATCGATAAATTTGAGCCTTGTGCTTTTTGTTTGCAATTCCTACTTTATTCTGTTTTGCAAAATAACGCTTTTATTGTGAAAATCACTTTTTGAAACTAAAATGTTTTAAATGAATTTTTACTTCAAAATTTTGAAACAAAAGCAAAAATTTTCCTTTGAACTATGAACACGAAAGAACTTCAGCTTTTCTCGTAAGTGTTTCAATCTCAAGGATAAAAAAAGCAGCTGAAGTCTTATCCTCGTGAAATCATCGAAGGACGGTATTCTTATCCCAAAAAGAATCTGAACCAAGTTGCCAATGAAGTGCCTTTCTCGAAAGTTTAAAGCATGCAACTCAAATTCTTCATCGATGAGCGTCCACACTATTGCAATTTTCACTGAATATTTGTTCGAACTGTGACGTGGTCCTTTTCCCAAATATCTCTTTAGTGTCTTTGTCAAGTATTGTTAGCATGCATATAACATTCATGACATTCATACATAATAGCATCATTCATGCATTTTTGCATTCCTTGAAATGTTTGCTTCCATATCACTGGTGTAAATCACGCTTACTCATGTAAGTACAAGTCTATCCTCAGTAGAGTATCTCCAAACGGAAAAGACACGTTTTCCTTTTTCCCCGGCGGAGTACCCCCAAGCAGAGAAATACATTTTCTTCTCTCTACCACATTCCCCAGCTGAGATCATTCCTCATTGGGAATAATGTCTTGATTGACTTTTTCTTTCCAGTTCATTTCTGGATAGAACCCTGTCTATAATCAACAAAACCATAAGCAATAGCCTCATCGTCTGAGCCGCTTATCTTTCTCTTCATTCATAAAATTGTCATAAAAGTTTGTCTTCTCAACAAGGTCAAAATCATGACTATACAAGAAATTTCCCAGCAGTTGTCTTTCTGTCTAAAAGAAAACCTGTGTCTTCCAATCAAAATGCCCGTCTTCTCAAAAGAGATCCTCGGCAAGATTGTATCCAAGAAAGAAAAACTCATTTGAGTTACTTTTTTCATCATCTGTTATCCACAAAGTGAATATACTGACAATTTTCTAAAGATTTGCCTTGTTATAGTTATCACTTTCTGATAATTGGTAATATATTTAAAGCCCATTTGAAATCTGTTTCTTTCATTTATCATTGTTCACAAAGTGAATACACAACAAATTTTTCTCAAGATTTACCTTGTTATAGTTATCACTTGCGATAATTGGTAACATCTTCAGAATTCATTACCATGAACTATCACAAGGCTGATAATTGGTAATATCATTTTTCACTTACCTTAAACATTGTCACGAGGCTGATAGAAGGTAATCTCTTTGTTTCCCAAAAACGAATATTCACATGTTTTGTGAATCTTTCTTTCCCCAGCAGGGACGTATTCACAAATTCCCCCCCACTATGTCATTTCTTTGATATTTCTCTGGGTGGAACTTTTTTCAATCATTTTGCATCATCCGCATCTTTTGGTATCTTAGGTCCAAAATTTGCGTATTCTGATATTTAAGTCTCTTTACACCTATCAAAATGAAGATATTCATCTTCATCTCTCAGGTTAAAGAAACTTAAATAGGGGCATCTGTCATACCCCAAATTTTGACCTAATATACCACCTTACATTTGCATCATTGCATAACTAATAGCCCAGACAGCATTAATCGGGTGTAGATTTCACAGGTCGAGATTAGGGTTTCATCAGATTTTCATCTGATTCAAGAGACAACCAATTAGGGTTTGAGTTTTTCTCACCTCATTTGATCTATCTTGATCAAATCATCAACCTCTGATCATCAGATATCCATTTTTTCTCACTGATCAATCAAGGATCGACCAATTAGGGTTTTGATCGAGCATGAGCATTCTCTGACTTCTTGAGCAAGAAATGACTTTTTTGGATAGAGATTGATCATTATATCTTAGATACAACATATTGACCTAATTTACGGATTCAAAACATCACGAGGTTCAGACTTCATCAGTCAATTTCAGAAACATCTGATGAAATTTCATCTACACAGAAAAGTCAAACTTTGACTTTTGGTCAAACTTTTCAAAACAAAACTTTTTCCATCATCAAAATACTTCAAATGATCCATCATGATCATAAAAAATCAAAGAATTTGGAAAAGTCAACAAAAAGTCAAAAGTTTCTATACTTAGAAAAATTTCTAAGTGTTGAAATTTCTTATTTTTCCAAACTTCATGCCATTTTTTCACCTAGTTCCATTTTGAATTGGAAAAAACTCAAAACATGAAAGTTGTAGCTCTTGAAACAAGATTTCCAAAATGTCCAAGAACTCACAAATCCATGGAGTCTAGCTATACTTTTGAAATTGAAACATAAGGCTCCATGAACTTAATTTTCAAAAGTCAAAACTTCAAATTATAGGTCATTTTGTGATTTTCTCATCTAGAACACTTGCCACCTTGCCAAATTAGGATAAGAACTGATAAAAATCAGTGAGAAGTAATAATTGAGGGATTGGATCAAGTTGGAAAGAATAACACATGGTAAAAAAGGAAACTTCCTTTTTCTTTACAAATTTCCTTTCTTACCCCTTAAGTTAACTTTGATTTACCAAAAGCTTGTACTCTTGCCTAACAATTTCAGAGACATTGGCCTATAAATGGATCACAATTTCAAGTTCAAAACTACACCAAAGCAATGCAAGTTCATGCTTTCACTTTCCATCTTTGAAATTTCAAGAATCATATGTCAAATTGCCAAAACTTGCATTTTTGAAAATTGATGAAAATTATGATGAACTTTGGTGTCAAACACATTCCAATATCAATACTAAACTTGTTTGAATCATAAAATCAACACAAGAACAAGTAGAAATTAGAATTGAACTTCATGTTTCCAAACTTGTACAAACTGCCATAACCATCGAATTTTCAGTTTGGCTTAAGCAATTAGTGTTCTAATGATTCAAACTTCATCTACAAACATCATAGGGATGATGCAGATCCATTACAACTAACTGTAACATGCTTAACATCAAAATCGAGCTTCCATTTTTGAACTGTGCAGGTGAACTTGTGTAGCACGATCCAAGCAAGCTCGAAGCAAGCAGACCACTTCCATAGCTTCCATATAGGCCGCTAGTGCTCAAGTGATCCACAAACAAGTTCTGGAAACACTCTTGCACTGAATTCGATCCCCACTTGAACAGGTATGAACATGAACTTGGATATCAATATTCTTTGAACTTAAATGAAAAAGCTCTTGGCCAATCTTTTTCTGCACTCATCGCGATCATAAACCCTCAAGAAAATCAAAGAATCATTAACTACACGTCATTTAATTTGAAAAATTCAGTTTTAGGGTTCATCATGATTTCTGGAAATTTAGTTGGGTTAGGCTAAAAATAAATACAATTAACATCCACCTTCGTGTTCGTGATGAAAAACCGAGCAATTTTGATTTTTACTTCATTCAATTTCATTGAGAAATGAAGATTTTAGCTTGAATTGTTGAATCTGAAGATCAAACATGAAGAACATGGATGCGCGTGTGTTCTTGAATTTTTTCAAATTTAAATTCTCCAATGTTTTATCAACACGTGCTCTGGATCCATTAACACTAAAACGCGTTTGTCTCAGTGGTAGCTAGCTTGCCCTTAAGGTTTTCTGCCACGTAGCCACCCAATGGTCATGAGTTCAATCCTTCTCAAGACCATTCTTTTTCAAACTTTTCCATTTTTTCATGTTTTTTTACAAAACTTTCACATTTTTTTTAACCAATCAAAACTCCTCATTTTGAGGTGATTTTTTGAACACTTGTCAATAAATGTATTTATTTTATGATAGTGCAAAATTTTTCAGAAAAAACTTTCATCTGATTATATTTTAATCGAGCCGAAAACGACGTTCTGAGCACTTTTCAAAACACCTTTTAAAGGTGAAATTTTCAAGTTTTCGACTTCCGATTCTTTTCAAAACTTTTCATAAATAAACTTCACATTTCAAAACATTTTCAAAATAATTTTTCAAAACTTTTTCATCAAACTTACATCTTTTACCATGATCGATCCGATTTAAACGATAAAACCGAATTCGTTTTCTCTCGAATTTCTCAATCGATCATGGGCCTCCCTTACGGTGTAAGTCCCAATCCTTTTATGTACATATTCAATTTTACTTGTACATACTCAAATCACCATTGTTAATATTCAAACATAAACAAATTTCTTTCGTTTGTTTTCATTCGTTTGTTTATACACCGATACCATTGGTATTGAAAGGAGAAGAATTATTACTGATGAAACTTCTTTTAAACCAATGGGCCTCCCTCACGGTGTAAGTCCCATAACATTCTTTTGTGTACATATCAAATCATTTCCAAACACATACAAATTTTCATCTGTACATAACACAGATACTTTTTATACTCAAGTACAGACAAACTTCGATCGTTTGTTTTTATTTCACTTGTGTATACACAAACCAACATTCTTTTATGTACATACATATCTTTCCCTTGTACATATCAAATTCTTTTCATACAAACTTTTATCTGTACATAATACAGATACCTTTTACAGATAAACTTTGATCGTTCGTTTCGTTTCGATACGTACATATACGAATACCATTGGTATTGAAAGGAGCATTATTTCGTGGCCTTTCAAACCAATGGGCCACCCTTATGGTGTAAGTCCCAACCCCCCTATGTACATCCATCTTTCTCTGTACATAAATACTCGTTCGTGTACATATTCACTTCCTTGTACACAATTCAAACTTGTAAATAACCAAGTTACGCTCATTTTAAACGTTCGTTTCACAGACACTTGTTTATATTTCATAAACCTCTGTAAATAAACATCATGCATTGTTTATATTTCCTTCATAAACTCCTGTTAATACATATCACACACACACACACACACTTGTTTATACAACTGTCTAGTTATAACATAACAATTAGTCTAACCAATAGGTTCCCCACAGTTGTAGCCTCCGTTTGGGCTTTATACAAGATAATTCATCTCCAGCATGAATTTAGCCTCCGCTTGGGCTTTATACAAGATAACTCTCCCCATAGAGTTTAGCCTCCTCTTAGGCTTCATATAAGAAAACTCATTCATCTGAGTTTAGCCTCCGCTTAGGCTTCATATAAGACATCACTCCCCTGTTGAGTCATCCTCCTCTTGGGCTTCGTTCAAAAGAACTCCTCATTGAGTTTAGCCTTCTCTTGGGAATCATACAATGAAAGAGATAGGAAATCTCTTAACAGCCTCCTATTGGGCTTCCAATACAAAGAATCACCCACGCTAAGATAGAACCCCGAAAGGATGGTTTCCCGATGAAATCACTTTCAAAATCCCCAGAGAGTAAAATTTCCCGGTGAAATTGCTCTTAATTCCAAAAGGATGGTTTCTCGGTGAAATCCCTTTTAAAACAAAGCCAGCCATACCCTATAGCTTCCTCTTGAGCTTCATACAAGGACCCTCGATGACCCTCGATGACCCTCGGAATGCCTCCTCTTGGGCTAACAATACAAGGACCCATGGGCTTCTTAAAAGCATCCCTTTAATCCAATTAATTTCTCCTCGAGATTTAGACATCTATCATCTCTATGGAAGAAGTATCTCATCTATCACATCACATACAGTCAAAAACTTGTCAAACTCTTTTCAAACTGTTTTCAAATAAAAAAACATCTCTTAACAGTAAGTGGTAACGCTTGTACACTCAAGCAAAACACCCAATACTTACAGTTAAAAGATTCAATCATCTTTTTTTCAAACATCTTTCTTAAACATGTAAGTGGTAACGCTTGTACATTCAAGCAAAACACCTATAACTTACGATGAAAGATTTTAATCAGAACAAACTTTTCAAAATGTATGTGATGAAATAGATTAGATACATTTTTTCATTAAGATGACATTTGTCTGTCTCTTACTAACATCCCGTTGCTTTCCGCTAGCATAAGTGGGAACTACGATTGCTCTGACTTTCTCAACATCCCTTTGAGAATACGTAGGCACAAGGTCTCATCCTTGCCGAGCAAATTTCGTTCTCTCTCAGACCAAACAAACCATAGATCCCTGTAGATCCGAGCTACAAATGCTCTGATTCTCACTAGGGGATATGTATGCAGAAGATCCACAGATCTTTGCGAGCACAATAATAACAAACAATAGGATCCCACATAATCAATCCTTCTCAAAATCCCAAAGGAGAAACTTTCCCAATCATAGAAATAGCAATTAAAACACACAAACATATCAAACATATTCATATATAAAGCTATAGATAACTATATATATTTAGGGTGCTCCATCTATTCCCTTTATATAACAATCCCCCTTACTCAGAATCTCCCCAATGCGTTGCGTCTAGTTTGCGCTAGTCGTTACGCATATCAATATCAATTGAGGGTATTAACAGCTTTCCCCTTTTTCATAATCATTAAAACATCTTTCTTGTGTTGAAAATAATAAAGCTTGATGCTCGCGGCATCTTTATAAACAAATCAAAAGAGTAAATCGTTTCGAGCCAGAGAATCTGAATTCACGTTCAAATCCTCTAGCGCGTCACCTTTTAACGCGAACAGACTTGAATACTTCGCAACAAATTGTAGGATCTGTAGGATTTAGAATTGTAGGACTTAGAATTGTAGGACTTTGTAGAACATTGTAAACTAAAAGCAAACTTGTAATAATTTTTTTGTAATCTTCATGACATAGAACATAAATGAATGAAAGTTGAAAATTCAATTTGTGCCAATGTTGATAATAGCTTTAGGACTTGTAATTATCGGAAATAGAATGCTTGTATCTACGTTAGAGAAAGTATATAAACGTCTCCTTGTAAACTTGTTGAATCTTGAATGACAAATTTGAATGAATTTGGAAATTGAATGAATGATATTTCCCTTGCACTTTAAATTTCTCGCCATGGTATTTGTAAAAACACATTACCTCTTAAATGAAATTCCATGAAACAAATGAAGTTATTCCATCTTCACTTCGAAATTCTAGGCGAAAATAGAATGAAGTTACACTTGAATGTCTTGAAATAATATAGAACTTGTAGATTTCACAAATGAATCTTGGCACAACATCCTCAAATCCCTCCCTTTCCTTCATTTGAAATAAAGTCAGAAACTTCCAAGTAGAAAAGAAATGTCAAACTAACTTCCTTCTAATAGCCCTTGTTGCAACTCAACCTTCTTTATGACCAAATGATAACCTTTAATTGTAAGCCCATAATAACAGCAACAAAATATTCTCAATAGTTCTTGCATAATATACTCCCGTAACTATCCTCAAAATGAATGGCCCAGCAAATAGCCCAAAAAACTCACTTTATCGTGGAAACCCGATAAAATCCTTTCTAATGACAATTCTCATAAAAACTTGACTAATGAGTAAGCATATACTGAGATAAAAATCATCTTGACAATGCTTCAAGAGTTACATCAAGAAATACGTCAACCACCTCAATGATCCAAAACCCGTACACAAGAGCCATTGGATAAGAGAAAATGAGATTCGGTTCAACATACTTGCAAATTCTGAATCCTTGATCCAATCACAGTGAATGAACATCTATGATGAAAATAAGCCATTGAAGTGAAATGAAGAGGGAAAATTTTGGGGTGCGACAGTTGCCCCTATTCAATCATCTTAAACCTGGTAAGTGAGAAAGATTGGAAGCTTTCAAACATTCAAGGTGGAAGAGGATTGAATACTAGAGAACCCCAAAAATTTGCCCTATGCGGGAAACCAATGCCACAAAAGAAACAGATAATATATTTTGACTACAGAGCCAAGGAAAAACGCTTGGAGAGAAAACTTGCTAAGCACCAACAGAATGCTTTAACACAGCAGTACCCAATGAGAAATAATTAGGAGATTTCAACAACACTGGGGATAACCATGTAACCGAAATGAGTTTAACAATAATTTTAATGAAAATGCTATGAGAAGAGAAACGAACTTCTCAAGCGAAAAGAAAAACAATATATTAAGCCATCACAGGATGTCTTAACAAAAATGCTATGAGAAGAAAACTGAACTTCTCAAGTGACAAGAAATAAGATAAATTAAGGATTCGACGAAGTTGAGAAACTTTCTAAAAATCCCGAAAAGTTAAGGAATACCCGCAGACCTTAACAAAGATAAAATTGAGAACTGTCTGAAGATCCCAAAGAGTTAAAGAATACTCGCAAACTTTAACGAAGATAAAATTAAGAACTGTCTGAAGATCCCAAAGAGTTAAAGAATACCCGCAAACTTTAAAGAAGATGAATGATCGAGAATTTGTCAGAAAAATCCCGAAAAGTTAAGGAATACCCGCAGACCTTAACGAAGATAAAATTGAGAACTGTCTGAAGATCCCAAAGAGTTAAAGAATACCCGCAAACTTTAACGAAGATAAAATTGAGAACTGTCTGAAGATCCCAAAGAGTTAAAGAATACCCGCAAACTTTAACGAAGATGAATGATCGACAATTTGTCAGAAAAATCCCGAAAAGTTAAGGAATACTCGCAGACCTTAACGAAGATAAAATTGAGAACTGTTTGAAGATCCTAAAAAGTTAAAGAATACCCGGAAACTTTAACGAAGATGAATGGCTAGGACAACATTGGAATTGTCGGTGCACGAAGGTGCGAGGAGCCATGGCATGCTGAATGTCTTTGACCGTGTAACTTCCGAGTTACCAGCAGAACAAAATCAGTAGCGCGCCCGAGAATGCAATTCTCTGGGGATAAACACAACAATATCCAGCACACTGGTGTGATATAGACGTTTATGAAGTCGGTAAATCTTGTTTCCGACATTTCTGCTGATGAGAGATCTTACTGAACATGTACAAACATGTTGAACAACTTGAGTTGACAAGATCTTCAATTTGTACGCAGATAGCTTTACCGGTAATAGAAGAATCAAATTCAGCACCTGCGACTGCAAAACTTCTAGGGTAATGAGCTTCAATTTGCTGGCATTGTATAGACAATGCGTTGTAGCAAGTGGATATGTGGATCAACTTCTGAGTTGGAGAAATATCTTGAGATTGAATAAACATCCCGCCGGGTGGATATTTATTTGTTGAGTAGTTGATAACTTACTGGGGAAATAAATGCACCAGAAGTTCGATGTAGTTTTCTGAGAACAGCTCAGAGGAGTATATTGTAGAAGCCACTGCCAATAAGATTTGCTGAGAAGATTCTTGTCTGAAAGAAATATTTGAAAATACCAAGAATAATGTTGTAATAGTCCTTTCTGAAGGAGACTCACTTGGGAGTAAATTAAGCTTCACTGGGGAAACTTCGTAAGAAAACTATGTGGAAAATTCATTGGGGATTCCCGGTTGATAATTTTGCTGACATTAGAGTTCATCTGAAAGAGACAACCGTTTCGCTGGGGAAGAAATCTCGATTGGAGAAACCATCATTTGTTGAGATCCATACAAGTATATAACTTGTGCTGGTAGAAAAGAGGATAATTTTGTCATCTGAGAATTAATCCTTCAATTTGATCCTTACGAGGATATCTACAGTTTAGTTGAAAAACCTGCAAAACAAATAGCCGAAGCTAATGCATGAGTATGATATGCATGATATGATTTTTCCTAATGCAAATAGTATATGATTTCCGGATACTGTTGAGAGAAGGAAGACATCACTGGGGAATCCAATCTTGAACAATCATGTTGTCATAAAAATCATCGGGGATGATCGATCACTTTTCTGGGGAAGAGGCTTCACTGAAGAGTTGACACTACTGTCGATTGTCTTTCACCCAAGCATTCAACCGGTACTGGGGAGAAAAGCTAGATTGTCATCTTAAGAAAAAGTCTTTGGCATCCACATTCACCATTCTGAACGGATTCCAGATTTTGGCGAAGGTTCGGGCATGAATATGCCGTGATATGACATGAATGGATGCATGAATGAATGGATTATGCGTGAATATACTGGTTGATGTATTGGTTATCAAACTGAATTCCTGACACCACTGAGGATCAAATGAAAGGTCAACAACCATAATCCAAGTCACCAATGTCATTGCAATGAGCTTCTCACAGGGGAGACAACATCTGACTACTTACAAACATCATGGTGGATACAGAGATATTTCCAAATCAGAGGAAAGGCATAATGCTTAGAAAGTCAGTCACCCCCCAACATTCCGTAAATCAAAACAATTATAAGCTTCAAAACTTCCTGGTTTTACCATTTGAATGATTTTAATTTATCTAAAACAGCAGCGACATTAAGTTAATCACGCAGAAAAGATAAAAAAAGTAGAACAAGAAATGAAGTTCAACTGAACAATTTTTATTTAAAATATGAGAAAAATGACTCATAAGCAGGGATTGTGTACATAAAGATGCACATTCCTTTAGGAGGAACACACAGGAAAAGTGAATTTATACACGTTTCTTAAAACAACAACGAAATTGAAATTGAACGTTATTGAACAAAAACATGCTATCCCCCCTCCTGACTGCTATTCTTGATCACTTCGCTTCTGAAGATAGTGATTGGACTAATCCTTTCCATCTGAGCTTTTGTTGTGGCCCGGAGACACCCACTGCAGCATTATGTCTTTATACATTCCCTAAATTTTGTGTGAACCATCTTTGGAAGATCTTGGTTCACCGGGATATTTGCCCTTTTTTGCTTAAGTCGCCCTTTCGGGTTTTTAACTTACCGGGCTTAATTTTTCTTCTTCTTTTTATTTTTATTTTTTTTATTTATATATATATATATATATATTGTTTTAGACATAATACTTCTTGACCGCGTCTGAGTTGATAGCGTGTGCCAAGTCTTCTCCATCCATGTTGGCGAGAACAAGAGCTCCTCCCGAGAAAACTTTCTTTACCACGTATGATCCCTCGTAATTTGGCGCCCACTTCCCACGAGGGTCTCTATGCTGAGAGATTATCCTCTTTAGCACTAATTCGCCCACTTTGAACACGCGGGGTCGTACTTTCTTGTCGAAAGCCCTCTTGATTCTTTTCTGGTAGAGTTGGCCATGACAGATGGCTGTCAACCTCTTTTCTTCAATCAGATTGAGTTGGTCATACCTATTCTGAACCCATTCCGCTTCTTCCAACTCTGTTTCCATCCGGACTCTGAGAGAAGGAATCTCAACCTCTATAGGAAGTACTGCTTCCATGCCATAAACAAGAGAGTAAGGTGTTTCTCCTGTCGAAGTGGGAATAGACGTTCTGTACCCGTGCAAAGCGAAAGGCAACATCTCATGCCAATCCTTATACGTCTTCACCATTTTCTGTAAGATTTTCTTGATATTCTTGTTAGCTGCTTCAACAGCACCATTCATCTTCGGTCTATAAGGAGATGAGTTGTGATGATCAATCTTGAATGTGTCACACAGCTCCTTCATCATCTTGTTGTTCATATTTGTCCCATTATCGGTGATAATCTTGCTAGGAGTACCATAGCGACAAATTATATTATTTTTGATAAACCGGGTAACCACTTGTTGCGTCACCTTCGCATATGAGGCAGCCTCAACCCACTTGGTGAAATAGTCTATGGCGACTAGTATGAAGCGATGTCCATTAAAAGCTTTCGGTTCAATCCTTCCGATCATATCAATTCCCCACATAGAGAATGGCCATGGAGAGGTCAAAACATTCAGAGGTGAGGGTGGCACATGCATCTTATCAGCGTGAATCTGACACTTGTGACATCTCATTGCATAAACAACACAGTCTATTTCCATGGTCATCCAGTAATAACCAGCCCTGAGGATCTTCTTCGACATTGCATGCCCATTTGCGTGAACACCAAAAGAACCTTCATGAATTTCTTTAATGAGTTGATCTGCTTCGTGTCTATCCACGCATCTGAGCAAGACCAAATCAAAATTTCACTTGTACAACACCTCATTACTCAAGAAAAAGTTGGCAGACAACTTCCTCAAAGTCTTCTTATCGGTGATAGATGCCCCTTCTGGGTACTCGCCCTTTTCTATGTATTGCTTGATGTCATAAAACCAGGGTTTACCGTCAATTTCTTCATCAACCATCATACAGTAGCCAGGTTCGTCTAGACGCTCAATAATGATGGAAGGTGCTTCATTAGCCCACTTGACTTTGTACATTGAAGATAAAGTGGCCAAAGCGTCAGCTAACTGGTTTTCCTCTCTAGGAATGTGGTGGAAAGTAATCTCGTCAAAGTACGGTATCAGCTTTAAAACATGATCTCTGTACGGAATCAACTTTTCATTACGAGTTTCCCACTCTCCTTTGACCTGGCAAACGACGAGTGCTGAATCCCCATAAACTTCAAGGATTTTGATCCTTAAATCAATGACTGCTTCAATCCCGAAGATACAAGCTTCATATTCTGCCATGTTGTTGGTGCAATTGAAACAGATTCTGGCGGTGAAGGGAATATGAAAACCTGTTGGAGAAGTTATAATTGCCCTTATTCCGTGCCCCACTGCGTTGGATGCTCCATCAAACACAAGCGTCCACCGGGATCCTGGCTCGGGCCCCTCCTCCGGTCCAGGAATGTTGCATTCTCTGATAAACATGACATCTTCGTCTGGGAAGTCAAACCTCATCGGTTGATAGTCCTCTAAAGGCTGGTGGGCGTGATATTCTGATACCACACTTCCCTTGAGAGCTTTCTGAGTTACATATTGAATATCATATTCAGATAGTAACATCTGCCAACGTGCAATCCTTCCAACCAAAGCTGGATTTTCGAAGATATATTTGATAGGGTCCATCTTGGATATCAGCATTGTAGTGTGACACACCATGTATTGTCTCAAACGACGGGAAGCCCATGCTAAAGCGTAACAAGTTTTCTCTAGCAGAGAGTACCGACTTTCACATTCTGTGAACTTCTTACTCAGATAGTAGATTGCATGCTCTTTTCTTCCCATTTCATCGTGTTTCCCCAGAACACAACCCATAGATCCTTCGAGTACAGTGAGATACATTATGAGAGGCCTTCCGGGCACAGGTGGTATCAAGATAGGTGGCTCTTGTAAGTACTCCTTGATTTTATCAAAAGCTCATTGACAATTATCATTCCATATGATGGCTTGATCTTTCTTCAACAACTTGAACAAAGGTTCACAAGTAGCTGTCAAATGCGATATGAACCAGGAAATGTAGTTTAAGCGTCCCAAGAAACCACGAATTTCCTTCTCTGTTCTTGGTGCTGGCATTTCTTGAATAGCTTTTACTTTGTCGGGGTCTACCTCGATACCTCGTTGACTTACTATGAATCCAAGTAGCTTCCCGGACCGGACTCCGAAAGTACACTTGTTAGGATTCAATCGAAGTTTGTACTTCCTCAATCTTTCAAACAGCTTTCTAAGATGGACAATGTGCTCCTCTTCAGTCTGAGACTTGGCGATCATATCATCCACATAGACTTCAATTTCTTTATGCATCATATCATGGAAAAGAGCTACCATAGCTCTTTGATAAGTTGCCCCCGCATTCTTCAGTCCAAAAGGCATGACTTTGTAACAGAAGGTGCCCCACGGGGTGGTGAACGTCGTCTTCATCATATCTGTCGGGTCCATCTTGATCTGATTGTATCCGGAGAAACCGTCCATGAAAGAGAAAACTGAAGACTGCGCTGTGCTATCGACCAAAACATCAATGTGAGGCAAAGGAAAATCGTCCTTCGGGCTGGCTCGATTCAAGTCTCTGTAGTCTACACACATTCGAACCTTTCCATCCTTCTTGGGGACAGGTACAATGTTGGCGATCCAATCTGGATATACCAACACAGCAAGGAAACTGGCGTCAAACTGCTTCTTGACTTCATCTCTGATCTTCTTAGCCATCTCGGGATGCGTCCTCCTCGATCTCTGCTTTACGGGCGAGCATTCGGGCTTTAGTGGCAACTTATGCACAACAATATTTGTATCAAGTCCAGGCATGTCCTGATATGACCAGGCAAACACATCTACAAACTCTCGCAATAAGTTGACCAACTCATCTTTTATCTCTTGCCCTAAGGCGGTTCCAACTTTGACTTCTTTTTTATCCTCTTCAGTACCCAGAATTGATCACATCCACTGGTTCCTGATGAGGTTGGATCATCTTATCCTCGTGCTCAACCAGACGCGCTAACTCTTCAGGGAGTTCATAGTCTTCTTCACCATCATCTTCGGCTTGGTTGATCGGGAAATCGAAGTCAAAAGGAGTTATAGCATGGCTGTGTTCAATAAGCTCAGTTTCAGGTGATCTGCGTAAATGATTGATTTTATCTTTTAGATATGCATGTTTATTTTAGCAGGAAAAACAGTGAAAGTGTTGTTGTTTTTATTAAGATGCACTGGAAAGCAAAAGTAGAAACAATAAAAGGATCTCAAAGTGAATAACAAAATGAGCTTTTCATTGAAGACAAAAAATCATTCATATACAAAGTCCTACAAAACAATCCTTTGTGCTTTATGCAGAGTACAGGATCTTTTTAATTTTAAAACAAGAAATTACTTTGAAAATGAAATGAGAGGGGTAACGTCCTTGACAATCCAATTCTTGAGGGCCACACCGGGAGGAGTACGGAACACCATCTAAGAAGTCTCCACTGTGCGCTCATCATCTTCAATGGCATTGATAGCCTTTTCGGAGCGGAAACCCTTTGCAACAAAAGTATCCTCTAGACGAGGGATCTTTCCTTTTCCTATTTCTGAGCTTCCACTGATCCTGGAGGATGGTTGATAGCCGAGCCCGCACTTGTCCTTCTTCTCAACTACATTTATCACCGTTCCCCAACCTTCAGGGTTTCCGGCCTCGATCAGGGCCTTGACATCCTGCCAACGGGTCATATTACCTCTGGGCTTTTCAGCAGTCTTGACTTCTTTTTGCACATTTCCAACAATCTCCAAAGCTTGAAAGAGAGTCTCATGCACTTCATCTCCGACATCCACATACTTGAATTCAGACAAGTGACTAACCAGATAGTCTTCTTCTCCACTAACCTCCACCACCTGGTTATTCAGCAAGAACTTCAATTTTTGGTGAAGAGTTGAGGTGACAGCCTTAGCGTCGTGTATCCAGGGCCTTCCCAACAAGCAGCTATAAGCCGGAAGGATATCCATCACTTGAAAAGTAATGTTGAAGAGTTGGGGTCCGATAAGTACTGGAAGATCAATCTCCCCCACCGCCATGCTGCGCGATCCATCAAAAGCCTTCACGATTAGAGAGCTAGGTTTCATAATTGCCCCTTCTACCTGCAGCTGAGCCAATGTTGTCTTCGGGATCACATTCAGAGCTGAACCTGTATCAACCAGAACTCTAGAAAGAGTCGTTCCACCACAGGTAACAGAAATGTGAAGAGCCATGTTATGACTACCTCCATTCTGAGGGAGATCAACATCGGTGAACGACAAGCAGCTACCATCGTTTAAGCTCGAAATTGCAACATCTAATTGATTGATTGTGATATCTTCATCCACATAGGAGTTGTCGAGAAACTTCAATAGAGCCATCTTGTGGGCTTCTGAACTTTTCAACAGGGACAAGATTGAAATTTTTGCTGGAGTTTGACTAAGCTGATCAACCACTTTGTAGTCACTCCTTTTTGATGATTTTTAAAGTCTCATCACTTGGCTTAAAGATATCCCTCAGTTCTTCTGCACTCAAATCGGCAGCTCCAACTTTCTTTGGGGGAACATCTGACACCTTTTCTGCAGCTCTATTCTTTATCGGATCTTGGTGGTAAATTCGACCACTACGAGTCATACCACTCGTACCGCTGATGTTCTCAACAATAGTCTCTTCCAAAACCATTGGCTTGCCACCCACGACGACTTCGGGTTCATAATTCCAAGGCACAGCTTTTGTATTTTCATAAGGGATCCGGATGGGCGGGTAAACCATCATTGGTTCTACCGCCGTAACAGGCTCTTCTTCTTGGATAGGAGATACATGAAGTCTCCTATTATTGATGAGAGGGACCACCACATCCACTTCCACTTCAGCGGGAACTCGACTAAACTAGATCAAATGTTGATACATCAATCCTTGCAGGTAATTCTTGAACTTTACACAGCATTCTGGATTGTCTTGGCAAATCAAACAGCCATCATGACCTTCTTTCAATAAACCAGCGTTCTTCAATTCCTCAAACACCTTCTTTAAAGACATCTTCAATTGCTCCACCTCCATAACCAGACCTCCTTCTTCAATTAATGCATTCACTGATGATGACCCATGCCTCGGTAATGGATTATTAGCAATGTTGGGGACATCAGCAAAAGTTAACAGCTTCCGGTCAATTAATTCCTGGACTTTGCACTTGAAAGCGAAACAGTCTTCTGTGGTATGCCCGGGAGAATTAGCATGGAAAGCGCATCTGGCATTCTCATTAAACCACGGTTTGGGAGGCCCTGGAACAGGCTTCGATTCCCTTGGCACCACTCTTCCATCTTGGATTAAATACGGCAGTAGACTGGTGTAGGTCATTGGAATAGGCTGGATCTCCTCTTTGGTATACTTGTGATAGTGCGGGCTCTTCTATTGGACTAAACCCTTATTTTGATTCTTGATTTGTTGTTGTTGTTGAACTTGGTTCTGAGGAACCTGAGTTGAATACTGCATTGGCATTTGCATGGGTTGCTGATACGGCATACCCGAAAATTGCATGGCAGCCACAAAGGGATATGACATATACGGGACCTGAACAGGAGCAGACCTAGCTGGTGGTCTTCCCATTCCTCTTCCCCTTGCTTCATATACGGCATTGGCTTCGGCCTCCTTCCTCTTTAAACCATTAAACATCTTCTTCACTGCAGACGGTCCTACATTCCCTCCGGAAATCTTACCGGTCTTCAAACCTTCTTCGATCTTCTCGCCTACCATCACCAGATTGGAGAAATCAGAAAAAGTGCTTCCAATTATTCTTTCATAATATTGCACGGGCAATGTTCCCATGAACAGATCATTCAACTCCCTTTCGGCTAAAGCTGGTTGAACCCTCGAAGCTACTTCCCTCCACCTCTGAGCATACTCCTTAAACGATTCCCTCTCCTTCTGAGACATGTTATGAAGTTGTACACGATTGGGGGCCATAGTAGTATTGAAATGGTATTGCTTGAAGAAAGCATTAGACAGATCATCCCAAGAGCGGATATTCGTCTTTTCAAGTTGCATGTACCAATCCAAAGACGCCCCTGAGAGACTATCTTGAAAGCAGTGGATCATCACCTTACTGTTCTTAACATGTGCCGCCATCTTGCGGAAATGCATCCTCAGATGGGTGTCTGGGCAGCTCACTCCCTTGTACTTTTCAAAGTCAGGCACTTTGAACTTCGGCGGAATGACAACATCGGGCACAAGACACATGTTCGCGGCGCTCATACCTACAGCATTCTTCCCTCTCAACTCCTTCATTTGCTCTGAAGCTCCTTGCACATCTTTTGAGCGGCCACGTCCTGGAAAGGAGCTGGGTTACCCGCGAGCACCACATTCTGGTAGAACTACCTCATGTAGTCGTCTTGCTGATCTTCCTCACCTTGAGGAGCTGTGGACCACAGATGCTCTTGCTCATCCTCCTCTTGCTTTTGCTCGTCATTCCCCATCGTTTGGTTAGCGGCATGGGAGGCAGTAGCGTTTCCTTGGTTATCCGCTCCGTTGAAGAAATCAGCCTGCATCCCATAAAACAGAGGATTGGGTGCTTGTACTCCTGCAAATGGAGTATCGCCTCGGAGATTCCTCATGTTTCCGATGACGACAGGAGGGATGATAGCAGTTGCATTGTTAGCTGTAGCTACAACGGCGGCGACGGTGGCCCGCTCTTCCTCTCTTGCATGCTGAGCCGCGAGCATCTCCATCAATTGATCCATCTTGGTCTTTAGAGTGTCGATGTCATCTTGCATGGCCGTTTGTTTCGTCGCATATTGATCCATTGCTCTTCTTACGTTAGTTCTGGTTTCGTACGGGCTTCGGGTATTCAGCTTGAATCTGACGAGAGGAAATGTAATGAGCTTGGTGACCCCTTTTTAATAAAGAAATGCATGATTATGTATGATTAATGCGAAATGATTATGACCGTGTTCCCATTCCCAGGGATATTTATCGGACTCATTCACTTGCAAATAATTAGTGCACACAAATGGATAATCAGCTCCTTCATTCAAACATAACAATTGAAATACAAACATTAGTCTTTGTAGGGAAAATAAAGAGCAAGACTCGTAGGTCTGCTTTTAGTTCAACAGATACAATGGAGCTGAAGAATTAATGAAAGTAACAAAAGATCAGTAGTGTTGTCCTCTTCGGGGCTTGAAATCTCTTATCTCTTGTTGGAATCGCTCCACCATGTCTCTGCAAAGATAAATGAAGTATTCCACCGCCGGGGGCACTCGGTTTTCTTCTAGATCCTCGATAGCTGACTGAAGCCTCCATGGGACCTCCACCATTAACTGCCTACAAAATTCCACCAAGCCTGAATAGTTGTCATACAAACTCTTGTTCTGCTCTTCCAATGTGAAAATGGTTTCTCCTCTGTTCACCCAAAGCTCATTCTGACGTCGGGCTTCTTCTTGCCATCCCTCGCACTGGACTTCCAATTCTCCATACGATGCTTCCCACCGGGCCACAAGATCTCTTGCAGTGTCCAAATCTTGAATCTTCCGAGCTAGTTCTTCAGAGTCTAAGTCATGTGCCAAACGAGCTTTTTCCTTGAGGCGAGTTTCGCGTGCCAAACAAGATTCAATGTTTCTCAGCGCAGCTTTCAACTCTTGGATCTGAGTGTTAAGAGTTGTTTTCAGATCTAGCTTTGCTTTGATGGCTCGCTCTTCATCCGCGTAAGCTTTTCCTCTTTGTTGTTCAGCCCTGGCTAGCTTTCGATTGAACTCCCTTAACTCAAAGTTTGCAGCATCCAAATTGTCTTTCACACGGAACTTTTCTTTCTTTTCCGTTTCTACCTGCTCTTGACTTTTTAGCATCTCATCATCCCTTTCTTTGAGGCTTTGCATCACATCATCCCTTTCTCGAGTAACACGAGTAAGGATGGCTTCTTGTCGACCCTCTTCAGCTTGCATCTCTGTGATAGTGAGCTTGAATTTGTTGAACTCCTCAATAGGGATGTGAGTAACTTCAGGTTCTGGCACATCAAATGGAACTTCCACAGTGAATGGTAACTTTACCTCCATTACTCTCCTAAGTATCCAAGACTCGTAAGGTTCTCCATCACCATTTCCTCTTTTTCTGAGTTCTACTCCCTTCCTATGAACTTGGGTCCAAGCTTTCTGCATTTGTTTCAACAAACCAAGATCTTCCCTTCCGAAGTCTAATAAGATAAATTCTCTCAGAAATTCTTCCCTTGGTGCGGTTTCCATATGACAACCCAATTGCTTGAGAACCAACCTAGGATTGTAGTTGATGCATCCTTGGGATCCAATCAGTGGAACGTTAGGAAATACCCCACAGTGTGTGATGACCTCCTACGTGTACCAATCTGGAGAGTACCAAAAAACACCATTAGCGGTAAGAGAAACCAACTTCTGAGACCAACTCAAATTCTCGAAGATTCTGACCCAAGGTCCTCGCTGAGGGATATGAGACTTCAACCATGAATAGAGGAAAACGGAGCAACACATTACAACTCCTTTTTTCATCTCATATCGGATATGGATGTTGAGGAGCATGTCTGCAAGTAATGCAGGCACAGGGTTGTCTGAGAGGAAAACACCAATGGCAGGCTGACTTATGTAATCATCATCATTGCTGGGAAACAAAACCACCCCATAAATTAGCAAGGCTAAAACAGCACTGAACGACATCCAATCTTCTTCTGACACTGCCAATTCTTCAGCCCTCTGTTCCAAAAATCTCCTTGAGATACCCTTTTCTACCAACTTTGGCCCTATTTCTCTGATAGGGAGGTGTAGAGCAGCTGGTACATCCTTTGCATCCAAGTATTCTCCTAACTTGGTAAAAGGAACATCATCTTTCAAAGGCCAATTCAACAACCTTTCCAACTCTTCAATCGTCGGGACTAACTGAAAATCCTGGAATGTGAAACACCGTAGAGGAGCATCATAAAACTTCACCAAGGCTTTCAGAGAATCATGATCAACCGTAGTATCCAACAGTTCTAAGATCCACCCATATCTGGCATGAAAGTTATTCAACTAAACAGATTTCACCTTCCTCCTGAGCTTCAACAGAGTTTGGGTGTCAGGGATCTTGAATTTGAGATGAGGGTTATGCTTTTTGATTAAATCCATGTGCGATCCAATTGTTTCCAAGAATGAGTCCTTTAAAGATACCTGAAAATGGCAACACACATGATGAAAAATGAATGATTAATGCAAAATGCAATGCAAATGAGTTAAGATGATATCCAATGAAAATGTAGCTGTAGATCATATAAAAGGTCACTGGATGGTCAGACATGGCTTCGACGCCTACCCAACAATTCCCCAAACAAGGTTGGTTCTAGTGTTTAATGCCCCAAAATCAAAATATATCACAGGATAGTAAATAGATATCAAAGCAAAAAACAAACACACAAGCGAAGAATTAAATTAGGGTTAACTCGCTTTAAAAAAATTTCCCCAGTGAAGTCGCCAACTGAAGCGACTCGATTTTCAAAAATCTTTTAATTCTCGAAAACTAGTGAAATCGCCACCTAATTTTATTCGTTCCAAAAAAGAATGGGAAAATATAGATAAAACCCCATACAAGCGGATAAGGCAGCCTACGACCAAAAACATGGAATCGGGAGTCGGTTATGTAAGGGGAAGGTATTAGCACCCCTTACATTCATCGTACTCGATGGGACCCTTTTAATTCTACGCGTTTGTGTGTGTGTTTATTGCTAAGTTATGAATACCAAAAGAAAAATATTTGCTTATTATTATTTTGAGTTTGACACGGTTTCAGAACTGCGGGCCTACATATTCCCTCGTGCAATGGGAAAGTCAAAACTCTGTAGTTCCTCTCAAAAAGGTTTTAAGTTTGTTGTGTTAATTTTATAAGAAAAAATCGTGCATTAGACATTTCAAATGTTCGAACTTGGACTTGTTTAGTTTGTTTGAAAAGCTTAAGTCCTCGTTCGGATTTGAAATGGCTATTGCACACTCTTTGTCGGAAAAGAGTTTGATGATCGCATATGAGCGATAAAAGAATTTGAGTGAGTTGAATTGTTTTTTATGTGGATGAAAAAGTACCGAACAATGAGGCTAACGTCTCACGATTCAAATACTAGAAACCCGAGGAACTAATGCCTGCACGAGTCGTCTATCACCCAAAAAGTTTTCTTGAGAAAAAGTGAAGTGAAACGAGTTTCACGTTATTTAGAAATCTTTAAGCAACTGGTCTAGCGTCCAATGACTTACAGACTGAAAGTTTATTTGGTGACAAGTTTTTTTAGCAATTGGTCTAGCGTCCGACGACTAAAAAACTTGTATTTTATTATGAAAAAGGTTTCGAAAATGCACTCGACGTTGGATCGAGGTTTGAAACTTTAATTATGAAAGCATTCTGATACGCGTGCTGAGATGGAATGGAAGCGGGTTATGATTAATCAAGTATATGGACTTAATTAACCTCGTGAGGATAGGTGCTCCTATCCCCAAACATGAGACCCTGGTGCATGGTAATTGGTATATAGACCAATGTTATTTCGGGTTATGATAGATTAAAGCAACAAGGGCTTTAACCAATCTCGTGAGGATGGCCATGCCCATCCCCAACTATGAGACCCTTTAAGAAATCGGCATATGAGCCAATCAGGATGAAATCGAATTGATTTTAATTTTAATTGTGTGCAAAGTGTACATTGGTGAATAAATACTGAATGAGTAAATAAACAGACAAAAATACCATACAATACAATCGGAAATTTAAATAATTATTAGAGATGATTTTTTCTGTTTGATGAAAAATCGGCTAATAGTTTAATCGATAAATCATCAAACAAAAACTATCAGATCCAATAATTATTTGGTACATCGCAACAAAATATTATTCAAAAAAATAAATTAATTGAAATAGATAAAAATTCAGAAATAGCCTGTATTGCCGTGATTCTGGACGGTGCGAAAAGAAATCCATCTGAACTTGATTATTTCGCAAAATTCCTCATATGCTGGCAATCAGGTGCGTCGGATCTTTCCTCTTCGAAAAAATACTCCAATAACCCAAGTGACATATTATTGTATTTTTACCAAATAGTAACATTTTTATCTCTTGTACATTTTTGACAAAATAATTCAATTAATGGAAGAAAAACAAACTAAAATAAATAATAATAATAATAATGAATAATAAATAAAAAATGAAATGGAAAGGGCCAAGGTGGTGACACTTGTCACCACCAGACTTAAGTTACTAAAAATATAATTAATTAAAAAAGACTAAAGAAAACTAATTAAGAAAAAAAAAACTAAAACTAAATAGTTTAAATTAATAAATAATAATAATAAAAAAGGGTTTGAAACAATTAGAGAAAAAAAGAAAAGAAAAGAAAAAGGAACAGATGTTGTTCTTCTCTCTCGTGTTCTCTCGCTCTCGCTTCTCACAAAACCCTCATTCTCTCTCGCCGGAACTCTCGTTCTCTCTCGCCGCTCTCTCAGAAACCCTCGTTCTCTCTCTCGCCGCGATTCCTCACCGTGAATCCTCGCCGCGATCGTCCCTGTCTCTCTCTCTCACCGCGATCGTCCCTGTCTCTCTCTCGATCTCATAGTTTGCATGTTTGATTTATGATAACTGTTTGTCTCTCTGTTTAATCTGGTATTCATGTTTGTTCGCAGATAAAGGATGAATTTGGGCGAAAACCGAAAGGGGTTCTGAAACCCTATACCCTCCGCTTGCGATTCCGGCTTGTGACCCAAAGTTCGAACCTTGGAGACGTACGGCTGTGAGGAGCGAGTTCAGATATATACTTGGGTGAGATCGTTCTTCTCCTTCTCTTCTTCTTTCTCTATATTCAGATATTCGTTTTCTGAAGAAAAAAAAACAAGAAATCTGAAGGCGTTTGGTTGGAAAATGATGAGTATGTTAGGCTTGTCTTTGTGTTTGTCTTGCTGTTACGTTTTTGTTTTGGGATGGTTGCTGGGTTTTCGGTTGTAGAACAGGTACTACACGATTTGGCTTGGGTTGTTGTGGTTAGGAAAAATGAATACTCTGGTTTTTTCTGGTTTTGAAAACAAAGTTTATTTCTTCTTTTTTCTGTGTTGGTGTTCAACTGTGTCTTTTTGAGAGTTTTCTGGTGCTTGTTTTATATATCTTGAGCAGATATTATACTTTGTCTTCTCTGCTCTCTAATCTTTCTGTCCCAGTTGCTTGAATTGTTTGTCTACCACCATGTCTGCCTCGACCGTGATTTGGCCATGCTGTCGCCCGCTTTGACTTTGTTGCTTGTGTTGGTAGCCTATAACCATGCTGTAAAATGATGATTTTCTGAGTCCTTGAGTGCCCTCTGTGGCTGATAACCCATATTGCTGCTGTTCTTTGACTTTAGTCTTGCTGCCTGTTGGCTTTTTCGGGATTAATATGTGAACTGTTGGGATTAAAATGTTGCTTTGCTTATGCTGCCTGGGATATTAAACTGTGGACTGATATATGCTGCCTGGGATATTAAACTGTTTGCCTCGATTTATGCTTGCTGCCATGACTTATGCTTGCTGCCTTGACTTATGCTTGTTTGTTGGGATTAAAACCGTGATGATTTATACTGAGTTAGGTTTATTTGTGAACCGAGTCAAATCGCGATTTGCAAACAAACCGTTTTCCGCCGATGATTAATCTTTAAGAAAGATTCTGAGGTTTAGCATAAAACCTGATTCCCGCCAAACGCCTAATGATGAGTCTAAAAAGAAAGAAAACAATCTTTATTTTTCGTATAATTGTTTCGTTTTGTAACTGCTAACTTGTTCTTTTTCCTTGTTTCATGAATGGCGGTAACGGTGACGTGGAGAAAGTAAAGCAATGCAGCAACAAAGACCGAAGACGTGAAGACTTGAATACTTCGCAACAAATTGTAGGATCTGTAGGACTTAGAATTGTAGGACTTAGAATTGTAGGACTTTGTAGAACATTGTAAACTAAAAGCAAACTTGTAACAATTTTTTTGTAATTATGACATAGAACATAAATGAATGAAAGTTGAAAATTCAATTTGTGCCAATGTTGATAATAGCTTTAGGACTTGTAATTATCGGAAATAGAATGCTTGTATCTACTTTAGAGAAAGTATGTAAACGTCTCCTTGTAAACTTGTTGAATCTTGAATGACAAATTTGAATGAATTTGGAAATTGAATGAATGATATTTCCCTTGCACTTTAAATTTCTCGCCATGGTATTTGTAAAAACACATTACCTCTTAAATGAAATTCCATGAAACAAATGAAGTTATTCCATCTTCACTTCGAAATTCTAAGCGAAAATAGAATGAAGTTACACTTGAATGTCTTGAAATAATATAGAACTTCTAGATTTCACAAATGAATCTTGGCACAACATCCTCAAATCCCTCCCTTTCCTTCATTTGAAATAAAGTCAGAAACTTCCAAGTAGAAAAGAAATGTCAAACTAACTTCCTTCTAATAGCCCTTGTTGCAACTCAACCTTCTTTATGACCAAATGATAACCTTTAATTGTAAGCTCATAATAACAGCAACAAAATATTCTCAATAGTTCTTGCATAATATACTCCCGTAACTATCCTCAAAATGAATGGCCCAGCAAATAGCCCAAAAAACTCACTTTATCGTGGAAACCCGATAAAATCCTTTATAATGACAACTCTCATAAAAACTTGACTAATGAGTAAGCATATACTGAGATAAAAATCATCTTGACAATGCTTCAAGAACTAGATCAAGAAATACGTCAACCACCTCAATGATCCAAAACCCGTACACAAGAGCCATTGGATAAGAGAAAATGAGATTCGGTTCAACATACTTGCAAATTCTGAATCCTTGATCCCATCACAGTGAATGAACATCTATGATGAAAATAAGCCATTGAAGTGAAATGAAGAGGGAAAATTTTGGGGTGCGACAGTTGCCCCTATTCAATCATCTTAAACCTGGTAAGTGAGAAAGATTGGAAGCTTTCAAACATTCAAGGTGGAAGAGGATTGAATACCAGAGAACCCCAAAAATTCGCCCTATGCGGGAAACCAATGCCACAAAAGAAACAAATAATATATTTTGACTACAGAGCCAAGGAAAAACGCTTGGAGAGAAAACTTACTAAGCACCAACAGAATGCTTTAACACAGCAGTACCCAATGAGAAATAATTAGGAGATTTCAACAACACTGGGGATAACCATGTAACCGAAATGAGTTTAACAATAATTTTAATGAAAATGCTATGAGAAGAGAAACGAACTTCTCAAGCGAAAAGAAAAACAATATATTAAGCCATCACAGGATGTCTTAACAAAAATGCTATGAGAAGAAAACTGATCTTCTCAAGTGACAAGAAATAAGATAAATTAAGGATTCGACGAAGTTGAGAAACTGTCTGAAAATCCCGAAAAGTTAAGGAATACCCGCAGACCTTAACGAAGATAAAATTGAGAACTGTCTGAAGATCCCAAAGAGTTAAAGAATTCCCGCAAACTTTAACGAAGATAAAATTGAGAACTGTCTGAAGATCCCAAAGAGTTAAAGAATACCCGCAAACTTTAACGAAGATGAATGATCGAGAATTTGTCAGAAAAATCCCGAAAAGTTAAGGAATACTCGCAGACCTTAACGAAGATAAAATTGAGAACTGTTTGAAGATCCCAAAAAAGTTAAAGAATACCCGGAAACTTTAACGAAGATGAATGGCTAGGAAAACATCGGAATTGTCGGTGCACGAAGGTGCGAGGAGCCATGGCATGCTGAATGTCTTTGACCGTGTAACTTCCGAGTTACCAGCAGAACAAAATCAGTAGTGCGCCCGAGAATGCAATTCTCTGGGGATAAACATAACAATATCCAGCACACTGGTGTGATATAGATGTTTATGAAGTCGGTAAATCTTGTTTCCGACATTTCTGCTGATGAGAGATCTTACTGAACATGTACAAACATGTTGAACAACTTTCGAGTTGACAAGATCTTCAATTTGTACGCAGATAGCTTTACTGGTAATAGAAGAATCAGATTCAGCACCTGCGACTGAAAAACTTCTAGGGTAATGAGCTTCGATTTGCTGGCATTGTATAGACAATGCGTTGTAGCAAGTGGATATGTGGATCAACTTCTGAGTTGGAGAAATATCTTGAGATTGAATAAACATCCCGCTGGGTGGATATTTATTTGTTGAGTAGTTGATAACTTACTGGGGAAATAAACGCACCAGAAGTTCGATGTAGTTTTCTGAGAACAACTCAGAGGAGTATATTGCAGAAGCCACTGCCAATAAGATTTGCTGAGAAGATTCTTGTCTGAAAGAAATCTTTGAAAATACCAAGAATAATGTTGTAATAGTCCTTTCTGAAGGAGACTCACTTGGGAGTAAATTAAGCTTCACTGGGGAAACTTCGTAAGAAAACTATGTGGAAAATTCATTGGGGATTCCCGGTTGATAATTTTGCTGACATTAGAGTTCATCTGAAAGAGACAACTGTTTCGCTGGGGAAGAAATCTCGATTGGAGAAACCATCAGTTGTTGAGATCCATACAAGTATATAACTTGTGCTGGTAGAAAAGAGGATAATTTTGTCGTCTGAGAATTAATCCTGCAATTTGATCCTTACGAGGATATCTACAGTTTAGTTGAAAAACCTGCAAAACAAATAGCCGACGCTAATGCATGAGTATGATATGCATGATATGATTTTTCCTAATGCAAAGAGTATATGATTTCTGGATACTGTTGAGAGAAGGAAGACATCACTGGGGAATCCAATCTTGAACAATCATGTTGTCATAAAAATCATCGGGGATGATCGATCACTTTTCTGGGGAAGAGGCTTCACTGGAGAGTTGACACTACTGTCGATTGTCTTTCACCCAAGCATTCAACCGGTACTGGGGAGAAAAGCTAGATTGTCATCTTAAGAAAAAGTCTTTGGCCTCCACATTCACCATTCTGAATGGATTCCAAATTTTGGCGAAGGTTTGGGCATGAATATGTCGTGATATGACATGAATGGATGCATGAATGAATGGATTATGCGTGAATATACTGGTTGATGTATTGGTTATCAAACTGAATTCCCGACACCATTGAGGATCAAATGAAAGGTCAACAGCCATAATCCAAGTCACCAATGTCATTGCAATGAGCTTCTCACAGGGGAGACAACATCTGACTACTTACAAACATCATGGTGGATACAGAGATATTTCCAAATCATAGGAAAGGCGTAATGCTTAGAAAGTCAGTCACCCCCCAACATTCCGTAAATCAAAACAATTATAAGCTTCAAAACTTCCTGGTTTTACCATTTGAATGATTTTAATTTATCTAATATGGCAATTCAAAAAAAAATCGACCTTTACTTCCACCCACCTGTGACAACTTTATGTGCAAAAGGCTTGCCAAACTGAATACTCACGTCTTTCACCTTTTCAAAAATTTGATCACCTGTCAAGCCAGGCGGAGCTCTACATTGTTCGGTATCTCCATTGAACGCTTTTCTCCATCCACGATATTGATGTTTAGAAGTTAAGAATCTACGGTGATCGAGAAAGACATTCTTCTGAGAAAGTTTCAATCGCGTCGTATCGGTTCCATCTTCACATACAGGACACACTTTTTCACCTTTAATGCTATACCCGGATAGATTTCCGTATGCTGGAAAATCGTTAATTGTTCCAAACAACATCGCCCTCAAGTTGAAACTTTCTTTCCTATACCCATCATAAACCTCCACACCATTCTCCCACAAAATCTTCAAATCTTCAATTAAAGGTTCCAAGTATACGTCTATGTCATTTCTTGATTGTTTAGGCCCGGAAATTAACATAGATAACATCATCTACTTACGCTTCATACATAGCCACGGAGGTAGGTTATAAATCATAAGAATCACAGGCCATGTGCTATGCGAGATATTTTAAATACCGTGTGGGTTCATTCCATCATTAGACAATGCCAAGCGAAGGTTTCTTTCTTCTTTTCCAAATTCAGGATAATCATTATCCATTTTCATCCACTGTGGTGAATCTGCCAGATGTCGAAATTTTTCATCAATAATTCGTTCATCTGCATGCCAAGTCAAGTATCTTGAATCGGTTTCACTATGATATATCCGTCTAAATCTCGGAATTATAGGAAAATACCATAAGACTTTTTCCGGAGACAACTTTTTGTTATATCGAGGGGCAACACATTTAGGACACTCATTTAACGATGCATACTCATTTCGAAACAAAATGCAATCCTTTGGACATGTATGTATCTTATCATAGCTCATGCCAATAGAGTACAACATCTTTTTGGCCTCATACATTCGATTGGGAAGAACATTACCCTCTGGTAGCATATCTTTCATAAGGGTAATAACTCTGTGAAACTTTTATCCGACCATCAATTGCCCGCCTTTAAATTGTATAACTTTAATACCGCAGACAATCTTGTGAATTTTGTACAACCGTTATACAATGGTTTCTCTGCATCGCTTACCAACCTCTCGAACATTTTGGGACAATCATTAAGATCTTCTTCAAGCGCTTCTGCAATCTCTTCGACTCGATCATAATCGTATGTATCTGTGCAATTGCATTTGAAGCATAGGTCCTCTTATCCCCCGATTCAACATTCCCGTTACTTTTCTCACCATGCATATTCCAAAATGTATAACTTCTATCAATTCCATACCGTATTAAATGCAATGCCAACTGAACCGCGTCAACCCGGTGCCCATAACAGCAATACAATCAAGGACATGTCATTCGACTAGGGTCTTTGGCGTGCGCAACAACAAAGTTAACAAATTCCAATACCCCATTCTCGTACTCTTTCGACAATCGATTCGAATGTCTTATCCATGGTTTTACTAATTAAGCCAAACAAAAACAACTAATTAGGGCACAAAACAGTATACTGCGTTTCTGTCAAAACGCAAAGTATACACGGAATGGATCTGTATGAAGAAAACGCAACATATTCACGCAATTTAAGACAAATTCATCACAATTACAGTAATTTGAGGAAGAAATTTACCTCTGATTTATAAAACAGCAACGTCGAGAAGTCAGACTCACGGAAACACAGGGAACGAGCGTTGTACATATAAAACAACATCAAGGATAAGTCATAACATATAAAACAATTCAAGAAACTTATATATGAAAAATTCAAGGATAAGTCACTCACGGAAACACAGGGAACGAGCGTTGTACATATAAAACAACATCAAGGATAAGTCATAACATATAAAACAACTCAAGAAACTTATATATGTATAATTCAAGGATAAGTCATAACATATAAAAAACTTCAAGAAACTTATATCAACGCAAACTGAATTCACAACGTCATCATAACCGAAGTCACCGTTCCAAGTTCAAATTAAAAATCCAGCCAAGACTTTACATAAACTAGTCCAACAATAAACAAATTGCAACTCATAAAACCAATTCATGGAAAGAAACTCAAAAGTAATTCTCGCAAAATAGACCCTTACATAAGTATCACCACTAACAATTCACTATATTTAACCTAATTTAAACCAGTCCATAAAAATCCATATCATCACAATAAAACCTACACCAAACATTAGCCATACTTAGCTAATATCCACAACTCAAAAAAATAGTTCACATAATATGCTAAACCAGTTCAAAATTCGTTGACACACTAAAACCATTATCCACTTTAATAAGTCATTAATAGAAAAAAAGCTTATTCATTAACATAGACTAAAACAATCTATGTTGCCTACACAAGCTAAGTCATGCCAAAACAATTTGATAACCAAAACGATTCACGCATTCAACAAACAGAAGAACTGATCTGATTCAAAATAAAGTAACATAACACTAGTTTACTAATTATTTTACTAGCCACTATCTGTAACTAACAATTAACCTACACCATAAACCAATTACCAAATTTCCCAAGTTAGTTAGAATCCCTTTCAAAATTTATTTCCCTCCAAGATCATTAACAACAAAAGCTCCAAACTAACCAGCTCCTAACCCATAAAACAAAACAGAAATAAAAGAGAGATGGAATCCTGGGAATTAATCTCCAACTCAGCAAATACCTTAGAAAGTCAGAAACAAGGTGAAACTATAACAGATTAGAAAGTTAAAAACTAAGATCAGCCTAACAAACTCACCAGAGACAGAGACGGAGACGGAGGTTTCCGGTGAGGCAGCGATAGAGACGGAGACGAAGGTTTCGTAGAGGTGGAGACGAGATGACGAGAGAGACAAGAGGCAGAGACGCGACGCAGAGAGACGAGAGCGATGAAGATGAACAGGTCGAAGGTTTTCTGAGAATGAGAATGAGAATGAAAGAATGAGAGTATAGGGTTTATTAATTTTAATTATAAAATTATCTATGAAAGCGCTTTTAAAAGAGCTTTCTAAAGCCCAGACATAAGAGCGCTTTTTCCTTTAAAAGCGCTTTCGTATCATAGGCCTATAGCAACGCTTTTAAAGCGCTTTCTTAAGGCCAGCTATAAGAGCGCTTTCTAAGGTTAACCTTTAGCATCGCTTTTCAAAAGCGCTTTCTAAGATGAGATATTTCTGAGGTGTTTAGCAGCGCTTTTTGAAAAGCGCTTTCTTAGGCCTACCTATGAAAGCGCGTTTTTTAAGCGAAATTTTTTTAAGGCCTATGAAAGCGCTTTCTCTTAAAAGCGCTTTCGTAGAGGTGCTGCCAAAAATTATTTTTGCCGTTGTGAGAATATTATCCAACAGCTTACCATCTTGATCCAAACACCCAGATGCAATCATTGAGTATAACACCATTGAGTTCAAGGGGGATAAGGATGCCAGCCCAGCCAAATATATTTAAAAACTTATGGAGATTCAACAATTTCCAGGAACAAGTGGAATATAACTAGCCACTGGGTTGCAATGCCATTTTTAATTGGTGTTAAACCATGCTTACATGAGGTCAGGTCTAGATCTTCTAGATGCAACTGGACTTCCCATATGGCTCACAGAAACCAACAAGGATCCTTGGCAAATCAGGTATATTTGTTGGTTATAATAACTTCTGCATATTACAATGATGCATGTTTTTTTATAAAGAAGATGCATTGTTTATCAATCTAGTTTCATCTCTTAGAAAACTTAAATAAATAGGATATCACAAGAACATTCAGTTTTATTGTCATTACATGCCAAGATATATCTCAAGAAAACAAAAACAGAACATTTTATTCTCATTTTTTGTTTATTAGGCAGGCTGAGTAATTTGAAGAGATACCAAGAAAGGGTTTCTCTCATCCTGCTATTCAAAGGATTTTAATGTTTGTAGGACCAAAACAAACTGGTTTCAATAGTACATTATTTGCATATGCAAATTTTCAAAATACTGTTGCCGGAGACATTGTGGACAAGCTGATTGTGAGTTGGGAGCTGGTCCTCATACAAGCTATAACCATAGTAGATAGTAGAGAAATTATAGATATTTCATTCACTACATTATAGGGATTATGATGTTACTGTTAAGAGATCCTCTAACCCAATACTCCAAAACACTAAATATAAGTGTAAGGAAAGGATTTTCTCTAGAAACTGTCCATGTGAAAATGCATGTCTAAAAATCCACCAACAATGGTTACCTATTCAATTTAGAAAGATTATAATAAAATTGTTTGTTGCATCACGCTTGATTATTTTTTTGTTATATTACACTTTTCATCCTAACGAGAACTCAGAATTCTTTTTGTCTGAAATCTGCCTCCTATAAGAGATTGAATCTAATAAAATACAAATATCTCATAATAAAAATTCTTAGTTTTTTCTTATCCTTTGCATGTTGGTCAAGAATGGGATAATCAATATCAATATGACATATTCATCTTTGAAATTTTGAATTCAAGTTGAAATTAAGCTATTTACTGTTGAGTTGAATAATCAATATGATTTTTTATTTGTCAACGTAAGATTTTTATTATTATCGATATTTTTAATAATATTGATCAATTATAAAAAACAAAATTTTATTGTTTTTTATTTCTAATATAGAAATTATATGAAATGGAAAAAATGAAGTTGTTATTTAAATATTGAATTATAACGGAAACAAGTTTAATATTTATTAAAATTTTAATAAATAATTCTAAAACAAATATATTTATATATAGGAATAATAATATTGTTGATTCAAATACTTTTATATACGACATAAATCATGTATACTAATTTATTATGTCTTTTAAAATATGATATTTTTTAAAAATTATAATTATTTTTGTAAAATAATTTTATTTTTCTTATTTATATTTTTATTATATTTTGCAAACAAAAGTGTCCATACTACATTTGTACCCGTACAAATGCAGGAGTAACATACCAGTACCGACTGAATGCACGGGTAATCATATCAAAAAATAAAATATATATTTAAAATAATATATAAATCCAAATAAAAAAATATCTTGTTTTTAAATTATATTTGTTGCTAATATTTTTATTTTGAAATTATTTTTATTTTAAAATATAATATTTTTTAAGATAATATATGAAAAATTAAAATATATATTATTGATGTAAAATAATTCTGGTATAATAATTTTATTATTCTTTTAAAAATTAAATTAAATTTTTTGATAAAACAATTTTGTTTCTTATTTACATTTTTATTATATTTTGAAAAACAATTGTGCATACTACTCCAATATCCCTGCGAACGCATCAAAACACACAAGTAACGTGTGAACGAACAGGTAACCATCCTAAAGTTAGTGCAAATACACAAGTTATTATATTTCTTGTATGATTAAAAGAGATTAAAGAAAAATAATACATTGATCCAAACACAAGAAATTATTTTTTAATTATTTATCTTACTAATATTTTTGTTTAAAATTATTTTTATGATAATATATGAAAAATTGAAATATATATTATTGATGTAAAACAATTTTGTTTTGATTTTAAAATTATGTCTTTCTTTTAAAAATAATAAATTATTTTACTAAAACAACTTTATTTTTCTTATTTATATTTTATTACAATTTGAAAACAAAAGCATGCGTATCACATTGATATATGTGTGAACGTGTGGATAACACACTAGTACTGTGTGAATGTATGACTAATTATACTATAATTTGTGTGAACTCACAGATTATTATATTTTCTGTATACTTCAAATAATTTACCAGTAACTATATTAAAAATATTATATGAATTTAAACACAAGAAAAATCTGTTTCTAAATTATTTTTGTTATTAATATTTTTATTTTGATATTATTTTTTTATTTTAAAATACTATTTTTTTAAGATAATATATAAAAAATTAAAATATATATTATTGATGTAAAATGATTATGGTAGAATAATTTTATTTTTCTTATAAAATACATATTTTTAATTATAAAAGTTTTTTATAAAATAATTTTGTTTTTATTATTTACATTTTTATTATATTTTAAAAACAGATCGTGTGTAGGACTCCATATTCATGTGTACCACTCAATATCTCGTATGAGTGCAGGGGTATT